>CM017558.1:29133263-29489790 GCA_007844125.1 Sinonovacula constricta | reverse complement strand
GTACGTCACACCGTCCTATACACTACATCCACCTACCAAAAGATAACTTTTAGTACGTTATACCCTCCTATACACTACATCCACCTAGCCGCTAGATGATTATTAGTACGTCACACCCTCCTATACACTACATCCACCTTGCCGCTAGGTAACTAGTAGTACGTCACACCGTCCTATACACTACAACCACCTAGCCGCTAGATTACTATTAGTACTTTATACCCTCCTATACACTACATCCTCCGAGCCGCTAGATTACTATTAGTACGTTATACCATCCTATACACTACATCAACCTACCCGCTAGATAACTATTAGTACGTCACACCGTCCTATACACTACATTAACCTACCCGCTAGATAACTATTAGTACGTCACACCGTCCTATACACTACATCCACCGAGCCGCTAGATTACAATTAGTACGTTATACCCTCCTATACACTACATCCACCTACCCGCTAGATTACTATTAGTACGTCACACCCTCCTACACACTACATCCACCTAGCCGCTAGATTACTATTAGTACGTTATACCCTCCTATACACTACATCAACCTACCCGCTAGATAACTCTTAGTACGTCACACCGTCCTATACACTACATCCACCTACCCGCTAGATTACTATTAGTACGTCACACCCTTCTATTCACTACATCAACCTACCCGCTAGATAACTACTCGTACGTCACACCCTTCTATACACAACTACACTACATCAACCTACCCGCTAGATAACTACTCGTACGTCACATCGTCCTATACACTACATCCATCTACCCGCTAGATTACTATTAGTACGCCACACCCTTCTATACACTACATCAACCTACCCGCTAGATAACTAGTAGTACGTCACACCGTCCTATACACTACATCCACCTACCCGCTAGATTACTATTAGTACGTCACACCATTCTATACACTACATCAACCTACCCGCTAGATAACTATTAGTACGTCACACCCTCCTATACACTACATCCACCTACCCGCTAGATAACTATTAGTACGTCACACCCTTCTATACACTACATCAACCTACCCGCTAGATAACTATTAGTACGTCACATCGTCCTATACACTACATCCATCTACCCGCTAGATAACTATTAGTACGTCACACCCTCCTATACACTACATCCACCGAGCCGATAGATTACTATTAGTATGTCACACCCTCCTATACACCACAACCATATGTCCGATGTATTACTGCTTTCGGATATTTCCTCCTATACATCACTAACCAACTACACACACTATTACTACTTGTACATTTCACCCTCCTATACACAACAACCATTTGTTTTTTATTACTGGTGCCTTAAACCCTTCTATACCCACGACTTATCTAAATAAAATAAATAACAGAAAATAACAATTTATAAACAACCAATACGTGTACATCGCATGTTTTCTGCAGCTCTTGCTTTGCTATGCAGTATTTTATTCACTTAAATATTTAAATGATATGTGGTCGTTTTTTTTAAAAAAATGAATCAATCATATTTACCAATTTCATTTATTACACAGCTATTTTATGTTCATATTTGAGATTTGTAAGAAGTCGTACGAAGTAATATATATCAGTTCGCAGCAGGGATGGATCCTGGGGCAGGGTGGTGGTGGTGGTGGTGGTGGTTGTGGTGGTGGTGGTCGTAATGGGGGATCCACCCACTCCCACATTACAACCAGGTAAAAGAGTAGAGTTGTGAATGCACTTACACTTTACATAAAAAAATACTAAGATTTTAAAGTAAATTATGTCAGTTGACTGCTTAGGTTACCTTACACAGTATATACATCTTGACTCGTATCCCCCGCGCAACCAAAACTTTCTGGATCCATCCTTGGTTCGCATTAATACTAGGATAGGGGATGCAAATTGTCGAATGAATATATAGTTTAGACAGACCGATGCATTTTAAACTGGAAACATTACATCGAATAAAACCTCTGTCTGTCTGTTGTTCTCGGCTCTACCAGACGGATGAACTGTCAGTGGGTGTTCGATGCCGGCAACGAGGACGGGTACATCATCATGGATGTGGTCGACATGCAGTTCGAACTCTCTGGGAACTGTCTGTACGACTCGTTCACAATCTACGCAGGTAGTCACAATTTGCATGTATTTTGAAATAATGACACAATATTTAAATGTACATGAATTTTATGGACAAATTGTCTTGCTTAACAGTTTTCCTATACATGTATCTATGAGTGTTTGATTAAAATAAAAAAAATGAAATATAAAAAAACCCGAACCCATCAAACAACAGACTTGCTATCATTTAACTAAAATTGATTGTATGCTATGATTTTAATTTATATATTGTTATTACAGTATGTACTAATGTTTTTATTGGATCGTGAATCGTATGGTTTCAGTCATTGTAACATTGGCTGATTGTCTCTAACCGATCGCGAATCGCATGGTTTCAGTCATTGTAGCATTGGCTGATTGTCTCTAACCGATCATGAATCGTATGGTTTCAGTCATTGTAGCATGGGCTGTTTGTCTCTAACCGATCGTGAATCGCATGGTTTAAGTCATTGTAAGATGGGCTGTTTGTCTCTAACCGATCGTGAATCGTATGGTTTCAGTCATTGTAACATGGGCTGTTTGTCTCTAACCGATCGTGAATCGTATGGTTTCAGTCATTGTAACATGGGCTGTTTGTCTCTAACCGATCATGAATCGTATGGTTTCAGTCATTGTAACATGGGCTGTTTGTCTCTAACCGATCGTGAATCGTATGGTTTCAGTCATTGTAACATGGGCTGTTTGTCTCTAACCGATCGTGAATCGCATGGTTTCAGTCATTGTAACATGGGCTGTTTGTCTCTAACCGGTCATGAATCGCATGGTTTCAGTCATTGTAACATGGGCTGATTGTCTCTAACCGATCGTGAATCGTATGGTTTCAGTCATTGTAACATGGGCTGTTTGTCTCTAACCGATCGTGAATCGTATGGTTTCAGTCATTGTAACATGGGCTGATTGTCTCTAACCGGTCATGAATCGTATGGTTTCAGTCATTGTAACATGGGCTGATTGTCTCTAACCGATCGTGAATCGCATGGTTTCAGTCATTGTAACATGGGCTGTTTGTCTCTAACCGATCGTGAATCGTATGGTTTCAGTCATTGTAACATGGGCTGTTTGTCTCTAACCGATCGTGAATCGTATGGTTTCAGTCATTGTAACATGGGCTGATTGTCTCTAACCGGTCATGAATCGTATGGTTTCAGTCATTGTAACATGGGCTGATTGTCTCTAACCGATCGTGAATCGCATGGTTTCAGTCATTGTAGCATGGGCTGAGTGTCTCTAACCGATCGTGAATCGTATGGTTTCAGTCATTGTAACATGGGCTGTTTGTCTCTAACCGATCGTGAACCGTATGGTTTCAGTCATTGTAACATGGGCTGTTTGTCTCTAACCGATCGTGAATCGTATGGTTTCAGTCATTGTAACATGGGCTGTTTGTCTCTAACCGATCGTGAATCGTATGGTTTCAGTCATTGTAACATGGGCTGATTGTCTCTAACCGGTCATGAATCGTATGGTTTCAGTCATTGTAACATGGGCTGATTGTCTCTAACCGATCGTGAATCGCATGGTTTCAGTCATTGTAGCATGGGCTGAGTGTCTCTAACCGGTCACGAATCGTATTGTTTCAGTCATTGTAGCATGAGTTGATTGTCTCTAACCGATCGTGAATCGCATGGTTTCAGTCATTGTAGCATGGGCTGAGTGTCTCTAACCGGTCACGAATCGTATTGTTTCAGTCATTGTAGCATGGGTTGATTGTCTCTAACCGATCGTGAATCGTATGGTTTCAGTCATTGTAACATGGGCTGATTGTCTCTAACCGGTCATGAATCGCATGGTTTCAGTCATTGTAACATGAGCTGATTGTCTCTAACCGGTCATGAATCGTATGGTTTCAGTCATTGTAGCATGGGTTGATTGTCTCTAACCGATCATGAATCGTATTGTTTCAGTCATTGTAGCATGGGCTGATTGTCTCTAACCGGTCATGAATCGTATGGTTTCAGTCATTGTAGCATGGGTTGATTGTCTCTAACCGATCATGAATCGTATGGTTTCAATCATTGTTGCATGGGTTGATTGTCTCTAACCGATCGTGAATTGTATGGTTTCAGTCATTGTAGCATGAGCTGATTGTCTCTAACCGGTCATGAATCGTATTGTTTCAGTTATTGTAGCATGGGTTGATTGTCTCTAACCGATCATGAATCGTATTGTTTCAGTCATGGTAACATGAGCTGATTGTCTCTAACCGGTCATGAATCGTATTGTTTCAGTTATTGTAGCATGGGTTGATTGTCTCTAACCGATCATGAATCGTATGGTTTCAGTCATTGTAACATGAGCTGATTGTCTCTAACCGGTCATGAATCGTATGGTTTCAGTCATTGTAGCATGAGCTGATTGTCTCTAACCGGTCATGAATCGTATTGTTTCAGTTATTGTAGCATGGGTTGATTGTCTCTAACCGATCATGAATCGCATGGTTTCAGTCATTGTAACATGGGCTGATTGTCTCTAACCGGTCATGAATCGCATGGTTTCAGTCATTGTAACATGAGCTGTTTGTCTCTAACCGATCAGGAATCGTATGGTTTCAGTCATTGTAGCATGGGCTGAGTGTCTCTAACCGGTCATGAATCGTAT
Organism: Sinonovacula constricta; assembly: GCA_007844125.1. NCBI lineage: Eukaryota > Metazoa > Mollusca > Bivalvia > Cardiida > Solecurtidae > Sinonovacula > Sinonovacula constricta. Next base: position 29,485,080 of record CM017558.1, on the reverse strand, counting down.
TGTTTCAGTCATTGTAGCATGGGCTGATTGTCTCTAACCGATCATGAATCGTATTGTTTTCAGTCATTGTAGCATGGGCTGATTGTCTCTAACCGGTTATAAATCGTATTGTTTCAGTCATTGTAGCATGAGCTGATTGTCTCTAACCGATCATGAATCGTATTGTTTCAGTCATTGTAGCATGGGCTGATTGTCTCTTACCGGTTATGAATCGTATTGTTTCAGTCATTGTAGCAAGGGCTGATTGTCTCTTACCGGTCATGAATTGTATTGTTTTAGTCATTGTGGCAAGGGCTGATTGTCTCTAACCGGTTATGAATCGTATTGTTTCAGTCATGGTAGCATGGGCTGTTTGTCTCTAACCGATCAGGAATCGTATTGTTTCAGTCATTGTAGCATGGGCTGAGTATCACTAACCGATCAGGAATCGGATTGTTTCAGTCATTGTAGCATGGCTTGATTGTCTCTAACCGGTTATGAATCGTATTGTTTCAGTCATTGTAGCATGGGCTGATTGTCTCTAACCGATCATGAATCGTATTGTTTCAGTCATTGTAGCATGGGCTGATTGTCTCTAACCGATCATGAATCGTATTGTTTCAGTCATTGTAGCATGAGCTGATTGTCTCTAACCGATCATGAATCGTATTGTTTCAGTCATTGTAGCATGGGCTGATTGTCTCTAACCGATCATGTATCGTATTGTTTCAGTCATTGTAGCATAGGCTGATTGTCTCTAACCGATCATGAATCGTATTGTTTCAGTCATTGTAGCATGGGCTGATTGTCTCTAACCGATCAGGAATCGTATTGTTTTAGTCATTGTAGCATGGGCTGATTGTCTCTAACAGATTATGAATCGTAGGGTTTCAGTCATTGTAGCATGGCTTGATTGTCTCTAACCGGTCATGAATCGTATTGTTTCAGTCATTGTAGCATGGCTTGATTGTCTCTAACCGATCATGAATCGCATTGTTTTAGTCATTGTAGCATGGGCTAATTGTCTCTAACCGATCAGGAATCGGATTGTTTCAGTCATTGTAGCGTGGCTTGATTGTCTCTAACCGGTTATGAATCGTATTGTTTCAGTCATTGTAGCATGGGCTGATTGTCTCTAACCGGTTATGAATCGTATTGTTTCAGTCATTGTAGCATGAGCTGATTGTCTCTAACCGATAAGGAATCGTATTGTTTCAGTCATTGTAGCAAGGACTGATTGTCTCTAACCGATCATGAATCGTATTGTTTCAGTCATGGTAGCATGGGCTGTTTGTCTCTAACCGATCATGAATCGTATTGTTTCAGTCATTGTAGCATGGGCTGATTGTCTCTAACCGATCATGAATCGGATTTTTCAGTCATTGTAGCATGGGCTGATTGTCTCTAACCGGTTATGAATCGTATTGTTTCAGTCATTGTAGCAAGGGCTGATTGTCTCTAACCGATCATGAATCGTATTGTTTCAGTCATGGTAGCATGGGCTGTTTGTCTCTAACCGATCATGAATCGTATTGTTTCAGTCATGGTAGCATGGGCTGATTGTCTTTAACCGATCATGAATCGTATTGTTTCAGTCATGGTAGCATGGGCTGTTTGTCTCTAACCGATCATGAATCGTATTGTTTCAGTCATGGTAGCATGGGCTGATTGTCTTTAACCGATCAGGAATTGTATTGTTTTAGTCATTGTAGCAAGGGCTGATTGTCTCTAACCGATCGTGAATCGTATTGTTTCAGTCATGGTAGCATGGGCTGTTTGTCTCTAACCGATCATGAATCGTATTGTTTCAGTCATTGTAGCATGGGCTGATTGTCTCTAACCGGTCATGAATCGTATTGTTTCAGTCATTGTAGCATGGGCTGATTGTCTCTAACCGATCATGAATCGTATTGTTTCAGTCATTGTAGCATGGGCTGATTGTCTCTAACCGGTCATGAATCGTATTGTTTCAGTCGTTGTAGCATGGGCTGATTGTCTCTAACCGGTTATGAATCGTATTGTTTCAGTCATTGTAGCATGAGCTGATTGTCTCTAACCGATCATGAATCGTATTGTTTCAGTCATGGTAGCATGGGCTGTTTGTCTCTAACCTATCATGAATCGTATTGTTTCAGTCATGGTAGCATGGGCTGATTGTCTTTAACCGATCATGAATTGTATTGTTTTAGTCATTGTAGCAAGGGCTGATTGTCTCTAACCGATCGTGAATCGTATTGTTTCAGTCATGGTAGCATGGGCTGTTTGTCTCTAACCGATCATGAATCGTATTGTTTCAGTCATTGTAGCATGGGCTGATTGTCTCTAACCGGTCATGAATCGTATTGTTTCAGTCATTGTAGCATGGGCTGATTGTCTCTAACCGATCATGAATTGTATTGTTTTAGTCATTGTAGCAAGGGCTGATTGTCTCTAACCGATCATGAATCGTATTGTTTCAGTCATGGTAGCATGGGCTGTTTGTCTCTAACCGATCATGAATCGTATTGTTTCAGTCATTGTAGCATGGGCTGATTGTCTCTAACCGATCATGAATCGGATTGTTTCAGTCATTGTAGCATGGGCTGATTGTCTCTAACCGGTTATGAATTGTATTGTTTCAGTCATTGTAGCAAGGGCTGATTGTCTCTAACCGATCATGAATCGTATTGTTTCAGTCATGGTAGCATGGGCTGTTTGTCTCTAACCGATCATGAATCGTATTGTTTCAGTCATGGTAGCATGGGCTGATTGTCTTTAACCGATCATGAATCGTATTGTTTCAGTCATGGTAGCATGGGCTGATTGTCTCTAACCGATCATGAATCGTATTGTTTCAGTCATGGTAGCATGGGCTGATTGTCTTTAACCGATCATGAATTGTATTGTTTTAGTCATTGCAGCAAGGGCTGATTGTCTCTAACCGATCGTGAATCGTATTGTTTCAGTCATGGTAGCATGGGCTGTTTGTCTCTAACCGATCATGAATCGTATTGTTTCAGTCATTGTAGCATGGGCTGATTGTCTCTAACCGGTCATGAATCGTATTGTTTCAGTCATTGTAGCATGGGCTGATTGTCTCTAACCGATCATGAATCGTATTGTTTCAGTCATTGTAGCAAGGGCTGATTGTCTCTAACCGGTCATGAATCGTATTGTTTCAGTCATTGTAGCATGGGCTGATTGTCTCTAACCGGTTATGAATCGTATTGTTTCAGTCATTGTAGCATGAGCTGATTGTCTCTAACCGATCATGAATCGTATTGTTTCAGTCATGGTAGCATGGGCTGTTTGTCTCTAACCGATCATGAATCGTATTGTTTCAGTCATGGTAGCATGGGCTGATTGTCTTTAACCGATCATGAATTGTATTGTTTTAGTCATTGTAGCAAGGGCTGATTGTCTCTAACCGATCGTGAATCGTATTGTTTCAGTCATGGTAGCATGGGCTGTTTGTCTCTAACCGATCATGAATCGTATTGTTTCAGTCATTGTATCATGGGCTGATTGTCTCTAACCGATCATGAATCGTATTGTTTCAGTCATTGTAGCATGGGCTGATTGTCTCTAACCGGTCATGAATCGTATTGTTTCAGTCATTGTAGCATGGGCTGATTGTCTCTAACCGATCATGAATTGTATTGTTTTAGTCATTGTAGCAAGGGCTGATTGTCTCTAACCGGTCATGAATCGTATTGTTTCAGTCATTGTAGCATGGGCTGATTGTCTCTAACCGGTCATGGATCGTATGGTTTCAGTCATTGTAGCATGGGCTGAGTATCTCTAACCGATCAGGAAGCGGATTGTTTCAGTCATTGTAGCATGGGCTGATTGTCTCTAACCGGTCATGAATCGTATGGATTCAGTCAGTGTAGCATGGGCTGATTGTCTCTAACCGGTCATGAATCGTATGGATTCAGTCATTGTAGCATGGCTTGATTGTCTCTAACCGGTTATGAATCGTATTGTTTCAGTCATTGTATCATGGGCTGATTGTCTCTAACCGATCACGAATCGCATGGTTTCAGTCATTGTAACATGGGCTGATTGTCTCTAACCGATCGTGAATCGTATGGTTTCAGTCATTGTAGCATGGGCTGAGTGTCTCTAATCGGTCACGAATCGTATGGTTTCAGTCATTGTAGCATGGGTTGATTGTCTCTAACCGATCATGAATCGTATTGTTTCAGTCATTGTAGCATGGGCTAATTGTCTCTAACCGATCATGAATCGTATTGTTTCAGTCATAGTAGCATGGGCTGATTGTCTCGAACCGGTCATGAATCGCATGGTTTCGGTCATTGTAGCAAGGGCTGATTGTCTCTAACCGATCATGAATCGTATTGTTTCAGTCATAGTAGCATGGGCTGATTGTCTCTAACCGGTCATGAATCGCATGGTTTCAGTCATTGTAACATGGGCTGATTGTCTCTAACCGATCATGAATCGTATGGTTTCAGTCATTGTAGCATGGGCTGAGTGTCTCTAACCGGTCATGAATTGTATGGTTTCAGTCATTGTAGCATGGGCTGAGTGTCTCTAACCGGTCATGAATTGTATGGTTTCAGTCATTGTAGCATGGGTTGATTGTCTCTAACCGATCATGAATCGTATTGTTTCAGTCATGGTAGCATGGGCTGTTTGTCTCTAACCGATCATGAATCGTATGGTTTCAGTCATGGTAGCATGGGCTGATTGTCTTTAACCGATCATGAATCGTATTGTTTCAGTCATGGTAGCATGGGCTGTTTGTCTCTAACCGATCATGAATCGTATTGTTTCAGTCATGGTAGCATGGGCTGATTGTCTTTAACCGATCATGAATTGTATTGTTTTAGTCATTGTAGCAAGGGCTGATTGTCTCTAACCGATCGTGAATCGTATTGTTTCAGTCATGGTAGCATGGGCTGTTTGTCTCTAACCGATCATGAATCGTATTGTTTCAGTCATTGTAGCATGGGCTGATTGTCTCTAACCGGTCATGAATCGTATTGTTTCAGTCATTGTAGCATGGGCTGATTGTCTCTAACCGATCATGAATCGTATTGTTTCAGTCATTGTAGCATGGGCTGATTGTCTCTAACCGGTCATGAATCGTATTGTTTCAGTCGTTGTAGCATGGGCTGATTGTCTCTAACCGGTTATGAATCGTATTGTTTCAATCATTGTAGCATGAGCTGATTGTCTCTAACCGATCATGAATCGTATTGTTTCAGTCATGGTAGCATGGGCTGTTTGTCTCTAACCTATCATGAATCGTATTGTTTCAGTCATGGTAGCATGGGCTGATTGTCTTTAACCGATCATGAATTGTATTGTTTTAGTCATTGTAGCAAGGGCTGATTGTCTCTAACCGATCGTGAATCGTATTGTTTCAGTCATGGTAGCATGGGCTGTTTGTCTCTAACCGATCATGAATCGTATTGTTTCAGTCATTGTAGCATGGGCTGATTGTCTCTAACCGGTCATGAATCGTATTGTTTCAGTCATTGTAGCATGGGCTGATTGTCTCTAACCGATCATGAATTGTATTGTTTTAGTCATTGTAGCAAGGGCTGATTGTCTCTAACCGATCATGAATCGTATTGTTTCAGTCATGGTAGCATGGGCTGTTTGTCTCTAACCGATCATGAATCGTATTGTTTCAGTCATTGTAGCATGGGCTGATTGTCTCTAACCGATCATGAATCAGATTGTTTCAGTCATTGTAGCATGGGCTGATTGTCTCTAACCGGTTATGAATTGTATTGTTTCAGTCATTGTAGCAAGGGCTGATTGTCTCTAACCGATCATGAATCGTATTGTTTCAGTCATGGTAGCATGGGCTGTTTGTCTCTAACCGATCATGAATCGTATTGTTTCAGTCATGGTAGCATGGGCTGATTGTCTTTAACCGATCATGAATCGTATTGTTTCAGTCATGGTAGCATGGGCTGTTTGTCTCTAACCGATCATGAATCGTATTGTTTCAGTCATGGTAGCATGGGCTGATTGTCTTTAACCGATCATGAATTGTATTGTTTTAGTCATTGTAGCAAGGGCTGATTGTCTCTAACCGATCGTGAATCGTATTGTTTCAGTCATGGTAGCATGGGCTGTTTGTCTCTAACCGATCATGAATCGTATTGTTTCAGTCATTGTAGCATGGGCTGATTGTCTCTAACCGGTCATGAATCGTATTGTTTCAGTCATTGTAGCATGGGCTGATTGTCTCTAACCGATCATGAATCGTATTGTTTCAGTCATTGTAGCATGGCTTGATTGTCTCTAACCGGTCATGAATCGTATTGTTTCAGTCATTGTAGCATGGCTTGATTGTCTCTAACCGATCATGAATCGCATTGTTTTAGTCATTGTAGCATGGGCTAATTGTCTCTAACCGATCAGGAATCGGATTGTTTCAGTCATTGTAGCGTGGCTTGATTGTCTCTAACCGGTTATGAATCGTATTGTTTCAGTCATTGTAGCATGGGCTGATTGTCTCTAACCGGTTATGAATCGTATTGTTTCAGTCATTTTAGCATGAGCTGATTGTCTCTAACCGATAAGGAATCGTATTGTTTCAGTCATTGTAGCAAGGACTGATTGTCTCTAACCGATCATGAATCGTATTGTTTCAGTCATGGTAGCATGGGCTGTTTGTCTCTAACCGATCATGAATCGTATTGTTTCAGTCATTGTAGCATGGGCTGATTGTCTCTAACCGATCATGAATCGGATTTTTCAGTCATTGTAGCATGGGCTGATTGTCTCTAACCGGTTATGAATCGTATTGTTTCAGTCATTGTAGCAAGGGCTGATTGTCTCTAACCGATCATGAATCGTATTGTTTCAGTCATGGTAGCATGGGCTGTTTGTCTCTAACCGATCATGAATCGTATTGTTTCAGTCATGGTAGCATGGGCTGATTGTCTTTAACCGATCATGAATCGTATTGTTTCAGTCATGGTAGCATGGGCTGTTTGTCTCTAACCGATCATGAATCGTATTGTTTCAGTCATGGTAGCATGGGCTGATTGTCTTTAACCGATCAGGAATTGTATTGTTTTAGTCATTGTAGCAAGGGCTGATTGTCTCTAACCGATCGTGAATCGTATTGTTTCAGTCATGGTAGCATGGGCTGTTTGTCTCTAACCGATCATGAATCGTATTGTTTCAGTCATTGTAGCATGGGCTGATTGTCTCTAACCGGTCATGAATCGTATTGTTTCAGTCATTGTAGCATGGGCTGATTGTCTCTAACCGATCATGAATCGTATTGTTTCAGTCATTGTAGCATGGGCTGATTGTCTCTAACCGGTCATGAATCGTATTGTTTCAGTCGTTGTAGCATGGGCTGATTGTCTCTAACCGGTTATGAATCGTATTGTTTCAGTCATTGTAGCATGAGCTGATTGTCTCTAACCGATCATGAATCGTATTGTTTCAGTCATGGTAGCATGGGCTGATTGTCTTTAACCGATCATGAATTGTATTGTTTTAGTCATTGCAGCAAGGGCTGATTGTCTCTAACCGATCGTGAATCGTATTGTTTCAGTCATGGTAGCATGGGCTGTTTGTCTCTAACCGATCATGAATCGTATTGTTTCAGTCATTGTAGCATGGGCTGATTGTCTCTAACCGGTCATGAATCGTATTGTTTCAGTCATTGTAGCATGGGCTGATTGTCTCTAACCGATCATGAATCGTATTGTTTCAGTCATTGTAGCAAGGGCTGATTGTCTCTAACCGGTCATGAATCGTATTGTTTCAGTCATTGTAGCATGGGCTGATTGTCTCTAACCGGTTATGAATCGTATTGTTTCAGTCATTGTAGCATGAGCTGATTGTCTCTAACCGATCATGAATCGTATTGTTTCAGTCATGGTAGCATGGGCTGTTTGTCTCTAACCGATCATGAATCGTATTGTTTCAGTCATGGTAGCATGGGCTGATTGTCTTTAACCGATCATGAATTGTATTGTTTTAGTCATTGTAGCAAGGGCTGATTGTCTCTAACCGATCGTGAATCGTATTGTTTCAGTCATGGTAGCATGGGCTGTTTGTCTCTAACCGATCATGAATCGTATTGTTTCAGTCATTGTATCATGGGCTGATTGTCTCTAACCGATCATGAATCGTATTGTTTCAGTCATTGTAGCATGGGCTGATTGTCTCTAACCGGTCATGAATCGTATTGTTTCAGTCATTGTAGCATGGGCTGATTGTCTCTAACCGATCATGAATTGTATTGTTTTAGTCATTGTAGCAAGGGCTGATTGTCTCTAACCGGTCATGAATCGTATTGTTTCAGTCATTGTAGCATGGGCTGATTGTCTCTAACCGGTCATGGATCGTATGGTTTCAGTCATTGTAGCATGGGCTGAGTATCTCTAACCGATCAGGAAGCGGATTGTTTCAGTCATTGTAGCATGGGCTGATTGTCTCTAACCGGTCATGAATCGTATGGATTCAGTCAGTGTAGCATGGGCTGATTGTCTCTAACCGGTCATGAATCGTATGGATTCAGTCATTGTAGCATGGCTTGATTGTCTCTAACCGGTTATGAATCGTATTGTTTCAGTCATTGTATCATGGGCTGATTGTCTCTAACCGATCACGAATCGCATGGTTTCAGTCATTGTAACATGGGCTGATTGTCTCTAACCGATCGTGAATCGTATGGTTTCAGTCATTGTAGCATGGGCTGAGTGTCTCTAATCGGTCACGAATCGTATGGTTTCAGTCATTGTAGCATGGGTTGATTGTCTCTAACCGATCATGAATCGTATTGTTTCAGTCATTGTAGCATGGGCTAATTGTCTCTAACCGATCATGAATCGTATTGTTTCAGTCATAGTAGCATGGGCTGATTGTCTCGAACCGGTCATGAATCGCATGGTTTCGGTCATTGTAGCAAGGGCTGATTGTCTCTAACCGATCATGAATCGTATTGTTTCAGTCATAGTAGCATGGGCTGATTGTCTCTAACCGGTCATGAATCGCATGGTTTCAGTCATTGTAACATGGGCTGATTGTCTCTAACCGATCATGAATCGTATGGTTTCAGTCATTGTAGCATGGGCTGAGTGTCTCTAACCGGTCATGAATTGTATGGTTTCAGTCATTGTAGCATGGGCTGAGTGTCTCTAACCGGTCATGAATTGTATGGTTTCAGTCATTGTAGCATGGGTTGATTGTCTCTAACCGATCATGAATCGTATTGTTTCAGTCATGGTAGCATGGGCTGTTTGTCTCTAACCGATCATGAATCGTATGGTTTCAGTCATGGTAGCATGGGCTGATTGTCTTTAACCGATCATGAATCGTATTGTTTCAGTCATGGTAGCATGGGCTGTTTGTCTCTAACCGATCATGAATCGTATTGTTTCAGTCATGGTAGCATGGGCTGATTGTCTTTAACCGATCATGAATTGTATTGTTTTAGTCATTGTAGCAAGGGCTGATTGTCTCTAACCGATCGTGAATCGTATTGTTTCAGTCATGGTAGCATGGGCTGTTTGTCTCTAACCGATCATGAATCGTATTGTTTCAGTCATTGTAGCATGGGCTGATTGTCTCTAACCGGTCATGAATCGTATTGTTTCAGTCATTGTAGCATGGGCTGATTGTCTCTAACCGATCATGAATCGTATTGTTTCAGTCATTGTAGCATGGGCTGATTGTCTCTAACCGGTCATGAATCGTATTGTTTCAGTCGTTGTAGCATGGGCTGATTGTCTCTAACCGGTTATGAATCGTATTGTTTCAATCATTGTAGCATGAGCTGATTGTCTCTAACCGATCATGAATCGTATTGTTTCAGTCATGGTAGCATGGGCTGTTTGTCTCTAACCTATCATGAATCGTATTGTTTCAGTCATGGTAGCATGGGCTGATTGTCTTTAACCGATCATGAATTGTATTGTTTTAGTCATTGTAGCAAGGGCTGATTGTCTCTAACCGATCGTGAATCGTATTGTTTCAGTCATGGTAGCATGGGCTGTTTGTCTCTAACCGATCATGAATCGTATTGTTTCAGTCATTGTAGCATGGGCTGATTGTCTCTAACCGGTCATGAATCGTATTGTTTCAGTCATTGTAGCATGGGCTGATTGTCTCTAACCGATCATGAATTGTATTGTTTTAGTCATTGTAGCAAGGGCTGATTGTCTCTAACCGATCATGAATCGTATTGTTTCAGTCATGGTAGCATGGGCTGTTTGTCTCTAACCGATCATGAATCGTATTGTTTCAGTCATTGTAGCATGGGCTGATTGTCTCTAACCGATCATGAATCAGATTGTTTCAGTCATTGTAGCATGGGCTGATTGTCTCTAACCGGTTATGAATTGTATTGTTTCAGTCATTGTAGCAAGGGCTGATTGTCTCTAACCGATCATGAATCGTATTGTTTCAGTCATGGTAGCATGGGCTGTTTGTCTCTAACCGATCATGAATCGTATTGTTTCAGTCATGGTAGCATGGGCTGATTGTCTTTAACCGATCATGAATCGTATTGTTTCAGTCATGGTAGCATGGGCTGTTTGTCTCTAACCGATCATGAATCGTATTGTTTCAGTCATGGTAGCATGGGCTGATTGTCTTTAACCGATCATGAATTGTATTGTTTTAGTCATTGTAGCAAGGGCTGATTGTCTCTAACCGATCGTGAATCGTATTGTTTCAGTCATGGTAGCATGGGCTGTTTGTCTCTAACCGATCATGAATCGTATTGTTTCAGTCATTGTAGCATGGGCTGATTGTCTCTAACCGGTCATGAATCGTATTGTTTCAGTCATTGTAGCATGGGCTGATTGTCTCTAACCGATCATGAATCGTATTGTTTCAGTCATTGTAGCAAGGGCTGATTGTCTCTAACCGGTCATGAATCGTATTGTTTCAGTCATTGTAGCATGGGCTGATTGTCTCTAACCGGTTATGAATCGTATTGTTTCAGTCATTGTAGCATGAGCTGATTGTCTCTAACCGATCATGAATCGTATTGTTTCAGTCATGGTAGCATGGGCTGTTTGTCTCTAACCGATCATGAATCGTATTGTTTCAGTCATGGTAGCATGGGCTGATTGTCTTTAACCGATCATGAATTGTATTGTTTTAGTCATTGTAGCAAGGGCTGATTGTCTCTAACCGATCGTGAATCGTATTGTTTCAGTCATGGTAGCATGGGCTGTTTGTCTCTAACCGATCATGAATCGTATTGTTTCAGTCATTGTATCATGGGCTGATTGTCTCTAACCGATCATGAATCGTATTGTTTCAGTCATTGTAGCATGGGCTGATTGTCTCTAACCGGTCATGAATCGTATTGTTTCAGTCATTGTAGCATGGGCTGATTGTCTCTAACCGATCATGAATTGTATTGTTTTAGTCATTGTAGCAAGGGCTGATTGTCTCTAACCGGTCATGAATCGTATTGTTTCAGTCATTGTAGCATGGGCTGATTGTCTCTAACCGGTCATGGATCGTATGGTTTCAGTCATTGTAGCATGGGCTGAGTATCTCTAACCGATCAGGAAGCGGATTGTTTCAGTCATTGTAGCATGGGCTGATTGTCTCTAACCGGTCATGAATCGTATGGATTCAGTCAGTGTAGCATGGGCTGATTGTCTCTAACCGGTCATGAATCGTATGGATTCAGTCATTGTAGCATGGCTTGATTGTCTCTAACCGGTTATGAATCGTATTGTTTCAGTCATTGTATCATGGGCTGATTGTCTCTAACCGATCACGAATCGCATGGTTTCAGTCATTGTAACATGGGCTGATTGTCTCTAATCGGTTACGAATCGTATGGTTTCAGTCATTGTAGCATGGGTTGATTGTCTCTAACCGATCATGAATCGTATTGTTTCAGTCATTGTAGCATGGGCTAATTGTCTCTAACCGATCATGAATCGTATTGTTTCAGTCATAGTAGCATGGGCTGATTGTCTCGAACCGGTCATGAATCGCATGGTTTCGGTCATTGTAGCAAGGGCTGATTGTCTCTAACCGATCATGAATCGTATTGTTTCAGTCATAGTAGCATGGGCTGATTGTCTCTAACCGGTCATGAATCGCATGGTTTCAGTCATTGTAACATGGGCTGATTGTCTCTAACCGATCATGAATCGTATGGTTTCAGTCATTGTAGCATGGGCTGAGTGTCTCTAACCGGTCATGAATTGTATGGTTTCAGTCATTGTAGCATGGGCTGAGTGTCTCTAACCGGTCATGAATTGTATGGTTTCAGTCATTGTAGCATGGGTTGATTGTCTCTAACCGATCGTGAATTGTATGGTTTCAGTCATTGTAGCATGGGCTGATTGTTTCTAACCGATCATGAATTGTATGGTTTCAGTCATTGTATCATGGGCCGATTGTTTCTAATCGATCGTGAATTGTATTGTTTCAGTCATTGTAGCATGGGCTGATTGTCTCTAACCGATCATGAATTGTATGGTTTCAGTCATTGTAACATGTGCTGATTGTCTCTAACCGATCGTGAATCGTATGGTTTCAGTCATTGTATCATGGGCCGATTGTTTCTAACCGATCGTGAATCGCATGGTTTCAGTCATTGTATCATGGGCCGATTGTTTCTAACCGATCGTGAATTGTATTGTTTCAGTCATTGTAGCATGGGCTGATTGTCTCTAACCGATCATGAATCGTATTGTTTCAGTCATTGTAACATGGGCTGATTGTCTCTAACCGGTCATGAATCGTATGGTTTCAGTCATTGTAACATGTGCTGATTGTCTCTAACCGATCGTGAATCGTATGGTTTCAGTCATTGTAACATGTGCTGATTGTCTCTAACCGATCGTGAATCGCATGGTTTCAGTCATTGTAGCATGAGCTGATTGTCTCTAACCGATCGTGAATCGCATGGTTTCAGTCATTGTAACATGTGCTGATTGTCTCTAACCGATCGTGAATCGCATGGTTTCAGTCATTGTAGCATGGGCTGATTGTCTCTAACCGATCGTGAATCGCATGGTTTCAGTCATTGTAGCATGAGCTGATTGTCTCTAACCGATCGTGAATCGCATGGTTTCAGTCATTGTAACATGTGCTGATTGTCTCTAACCGATCGTGAATCGCATGGTTTCAGTCATTGTAGCATGGGCTGATTGTCTCTAACCGATCGTGAATCGCATGGTTTCAGTCATTGAAGCATGGGCTGATTGTCTCTAACCGGTCACGAATCGCATGGTTTCAGTCATTGTAGCATGGGATGATTGTCTCTAACCGATCGTGAATCGTATGATTTCAGTCATTGTAGCATGGGATGATTGTCTCTAACCGATCGTGAATCGTATGATTTCAGTCATTGTAGCATGGGATGATTGTCTCTAACCGATCGTGAATCGTATGATTTCAGTCATTGTAGCATGGGATGATTGTCTCTAACCGGTCATGAATCGTATGGTTTCAGTCATTGTAGCATGGGCTGATTGTTTCTAACCGATCGTGAATCGTATTGTTTCAGTCATTGTAGCATGGGCTGATTGTCTCTAACCGATCATGAATCGTATGGTTTTAGTCATTGTAGCATGGGCTGATTGTCTCTAACCGGTCATGAATCATATGGTTTCAGTCATTGTAGCATGGGCTGATTGTCTCTAACCAGTCATGAATCGTATGGTTTCAGTCATTGTAGCATGGGCTGATTGTCTCTAACCGGTCACGAATCGTATTGTTTCAGTCATTGTAGCATGGGCTGATTGTCTCTAACCGGTCATGAATCGTATTGTTTCAGTCATTGTAGCATGGGCTGAGTATCTCTAACCAGTCACGAATCGCATGGTTTCAGTCATTGTAGCATGGGCTGAGTGTCTCTAACCAGTCATGAATCGTATGGTTTCAGTCATTGTAGCATGGGCTGAGTGTCTCTTACCAGTCATGAATCGCATGGTTTCAGTCATTGTAGCATGGGCTGATTGTCTCTAACCGCTCACGAATCGTATGGTTTCAGTCATTGTAGCATGGGCTGATTGTCTCTAACCAGTCACGAATCGTATGGTTTCAGTCATTGTAGCATGGGCTGAGTGTCTCTAACCAGTCATGAATCGTATGGTTTCAGTCATTGTAGCATGGGCTGATTGTCTCTAACCGGTCACGAATCGTATGGTTTCAGTCATTGTAGCATGGGCTGAGTATCTCTAACCGATCAGGAATCGGATTGTTTCAGTCATTGTAGCATGGCTTGATTGTCTCTAACCGGTTATGAATCGTATTGTTTCAGTCATTGTAGCATGGGCTGATTGTCTCTAACCGATCATGAATCGTATTTTTTCAGTCATAGTAGCATGGGCTGATTGTCTCTAACCGGTCATGAATCGCATGGTTTCAGTCATTGTAGCATGGCTTGATTGTCTCTAACCGGTTATGAATCGTATCGTTTCAGTCATTGTAGCATGGCTTGATTGTCTCTAACCGATCAGGAATCGGATTGTTTCAGTCATTGTAGCATGGGTTGATTGTCTCTAGCCGATCGTGAATCGTATGGCTGCAGTCATTGTAGCATGGGCTGAGTATCTCTAACCGGCCGTGAATCGTATGTTTTCAGTCATTACTATATAAGCTGATGTTTCTAATCGGTGATGTATTGTATGGTTTCAGGCCAAACCAGTAACTCTCCAATCGTGAAGACGCTCTGTGGGGTCATACCAGACGGTCAGTTGGTCACGGTGCCTGGTCAGTATGGCATGGTCAAGGTCAAAACAGACCGATCCAGGCAGAGCCCGGGGGCCAAGATGTTTTACCTGTACGGCAAAGACCATTGTACGTGCCCCATATAATAACACATGTGCAGTGTCATGGCGACCTTGACACAGCTGTTAGAATCTTGATTTTTTTTGAAGTTTCAAAGCGAAAGTGCAATAACCGCAACTAATTTTACTTTATGTTTTGGCAACATTGGAATGTCCGATGATTTATTTCGGAATATTTCAGATATTTCAGCATTACTGAAACTTAACAGGATTGCATAAGAAAATACATTTAAACCAAAAAAGAACTCTGAAGAATACACCAGGATATAAAATGTCTCTTTCAGTTTGATTTTATTATCAATAATAAATTTAATTAACTGATATTACTTTGTTTTATCAATATATAACAATTCTTTGAAAACGTGTTTATACAAATGATTTTTGCATATCTTGCCCGACAGCCGGCGGTGGGTGTTCGACTTCTCCGGCGCCTTTGACCGCATTGTCTACAGGAAGTTTCCTTACCTCGCCGGGGTTCCCGACAACATCTTTAACAGCGTAAGCAGTAACTGACGTAAACTCATTTCCTTTGTGAAACTAAATATCAACTGGCAGATTATAGACTTAGGGGCGTTAATGCGCCAGTATTAGAGATGGTATCCTGACAGTTTGGACCAGATTTTTTCTTAAAGAACCTAAAAAATGATTGATATCTAGAAAGATCCGGGAAATGCTGCTAATTGATGCCCTCCGTCAATGTGAAAATTGGAGCACAACACTTCATCTGTCATTACGAACATGTATTTCCGATCTGAGCCATCCTGCACAGTTAGATATCATTAACCTTAGCAAAACATATAATCACTTATTTTTTATCATTCACAT
Organism: Sinonovacula constricta; assembly: GCA_007844125.1. NCBI lineage: Eukaryota > Metazoa > Mollusca > Bivalvia > Cardiida > Solecurtidae > Sinonovacula > Sinonovacula constricta. The sequence continues at coordinate 29,469,517 of CM017558.1, read as the reverse complement.
CATCTTTGGAATATACTCTTTCGGGATCGGACCTGGTAGCGCAATCGGTACAGCGTCGGCTCCATGAACGGGATGCCTCAGGTTCGATCCCAGGCCGCGCTATACCAAAGTCGTTAAAATGGTAATGGAATAGCTCCCTTGCTAACGCTCAAGCAAATATAAGGGTAGTTCCACGACTGGTTGGCCCAGTGTCAGGATAATGTGACTGGGTGTGGTATCATGCCAGGTGTTTACAGCATGTTATACATAGTGAAGGCAGCACTATATCTGCTTCAAGTGGACACCGTCTCCAGATAGCTGGATTACTGTTGGTGGGACGATAAACGCAGCAAACAAACACTTTCGGAAAGGAGAGTTATTTCTGGAAGTAAAATAGCCGAAATGATTCGAAAGACTTTTTAGATCATATTTGTTAACATTACAAATCAATATTGTCCCACAATTATAATTTATTATACGTAGATTTATTGATAAGAGTTTATTTTGTTTGAAAATGAATGAAACTGTCCATTGTATATCCACTGCTTTTGTAACTGAATAAAATAAAATGAAGATAATAACTTATACTTATAACTGTACGTCGGTTCTGGTTCGGTCGTGCAGTTCATGGTGTGGGAGGTAGTTCGTGGGGTGGGTGGGCTCGAGGGTAGGGTAGGTCTAGGGGTAGGGGGTAGTACGTGTGTTGGGGTCTGGAGGTGGGTGGGGGCGTTGGCGTACTTTATCGGGTGCATTCTGATGCATTTTTAGTTATTCATACACTGAAAATGTAATCGGATTTCGTTTATTTAAAGGGTGTAGAAGCAAGAGGGGTTAAGCTAATGTAAATTTATAACAATGTGTGTGTGTCATCATGCAAATGGCACTATGTAAAACGGATCTGTGCCCATGACGTTAGACGATTGTTTACAGCGGTATTTTCGCCTCTCTTATTGTGATAAATAGAGGTCTGTTTTATCACATTGCAAAAACCTGAAAGCCAGTTCACGTCTATTGTCAACTATTAGATTTACAAGTAATTACACGTTTATATGTTATATGTCACAGTTACAATATTCCAAATATTACTAACATTTAATACGCTTTCCTGATACATGTATAGACAATTATATTGTCCATGTCTAGTCATGTGTAGATTGCGTTATAATCATCTCTTTTCCAGACGCATTTCGAATAACACAATTTTACATTTCTTCGTGTTATACATGTATTCCCTATACTCCCTGTTCTAACACTCCTTAATGTTGTATTTCCCACACAGGAACCAGAACTGCCAATGGCTGATCACGAGCGCCACAGGTAGTACCGTACATATACAGTTTATCTACGTTGATCTGGACGGCACGGGCGGCGTGTGCGGGACACAGACTCTCTCCGTGTATGACGGTACGAGCAAATCAGCGCTGGATACATTTATGTTTGACGCGTAAACGCGTAGAACATTATAATGCAACATTAAAAGTTTTCACGTTTATTTGCATAAACGTCTGTATTGTTGGCGTTGGTATTATTTGGCAACATTTTTAATGACGCGTGCATGTTCGCAAATTTCCGTAAACGGTTAACAGATTACTAGTTTAGTTAAAGAACCTTTAAAACCTCCGATTTTCGTGAGTTTGTTTATATGAGACCGTCAACCCTTCGATGTTTCACGATTAGATTGTCGGAATTTTACGACTGCCAGGACAATGCTTCCATCAATCGTACCTACTCGGCGATCTCCGGCAAGCTTCGGAGATAATGATTACGTAGAGGACGGAATTACCCGAGGTGTTCCGAGTGTGCTTCCATACTAAATTGTACCTGGGGTTTTCCCCTATTTTTTCACTATTAACTTTATGTACGATGTGTGATGGTACATCGTGTTATATGTAAATGTCAATTATTATCGTCTTAAGTTGTTATAGGGTTAGTTACAGACTTTCATAATGTAGAGTAATGTAAATATATTTTATAAACGTTAATAACGTAATATTTAAGATTACTTTATTGTTTGTGCTTGTCGTGTGAAGGATTATCATGTAAATGTGTGAGGCTATTTAAAAAAAAAAACGTGTGTAATAGTTAAAAGTTAAGGTTTTGGGTTTTGGGGTAAGCATGTGTCATAATTAGGATTAGTAACTGTTAAGTAAAATTATGTCGTTGTCATTTTTTATTTGGCAAATCTTAGGCCAAGTAAATGTTTAGTGATATAGTGTTAACTTTGGTCTTTTGTCATATTTCAGATAATGCAATATGCGTGCAATTGCCAAAACTTGTTAATCGTTGTGTAGGTTATGTAAATATTTGTTGTTGTGGTGTTGGCGGAGGTCATGTTTTAGGTCATATTAATGTTTCTTAAATGTGGTGTTTGACAGTTTGGGGCCAAAAATATTTTCATTAAAAAATCTTAATGAACCATTGTTACCTGAACAGTTCTCGCAGAATGTTGTGTATTGATGTCCATACCTGTCTGAAAAGTGAACCATTACAAACATGTATTTTCTATCTGAGCCACGCCGCAGAGTTGGCTTTTTTTAAACTAAGCAAATCACGTGATCACTTATGTTTAAGCTCGCCCAAGTCATCCACTGTGACATCGATGTTTATTTTTAGCAGGAATCCCAATTGTTCTTATTTATAGATTTGAAAAGAATGAACCCTTTAAGTGTTGAATAACGAGTTTTAGTACCCTAAAAATGAGATACTGCTGAAAATCATCAAAGCTTAGACTAAAGTATGATTTTTTTTTCTGAAGAAATTATGCGCAAAACTCCCAAACTGAGGTATGATATTGGTACACATATTGGATAAAGACAAACTGTCGGATACCACCATTAAAGGTTTAAAAAAGAGTTGTGGATTTTTCGGTTTACTTTTGTCCCGTTTAGAGTTATGTAATTCTTATAGGTTGTTGTGTTAACCTATGCTGTGTTCAATGTCATTTAAATGTTTTAGGTCGCATTTATTGTTTGTCATGTTTAAAGTTGTGTACATGTCTGGGATTTTGTATGAACGACTGTTTGACATGTGTTTGCTCCTTCAAACTTTTCTAATGTTCTTGGTTAACTTTCAAGGATTTATGTAAACGTCTGGTGTTGTCATGATAACTGGTCATTTAAGGTTATGTTGATATTTACATAACCTTTGATAGGTCAACGTAGACTATAAGAAACTCAAATCAGTGGCACAACTATTGTATCTTCAAACTAAAAACCAAAAAATATCTTTCATACATACTAAACAGCTCTTTATAACGAATGCAAGAAAACATTATTTTTTTAAGTTCACTCCTGACAAAAGATGCGTATTACATTCTTGAAAAACAACAACAACATAGTTAGAACAGTGTTCCGTTGACTCGTCAATAAAGGCTTGCTGGGTTAATTGCTGTCAAATTTGATGGAAAACATGCAATTTTAAGTTAACTCAGAAACTATTCATATATTTTGCACACAGATTTGAACTGTTAAGCTTCATTTCATAAACCGTGACGAAATTCAAATGCTTGTGGTGGGTTGGGGATGTTACTAACATGAACAATATAAAGGCGATTCTAAAGTTGCTGCTGAACATTGACATTATAGCCAAAGCTGGAAGATTTGCTAAAAAAACGTCACATTTCATATGCGATTCCTCTCTTACATAGGTAGTTCCACGACAGATCCAAAGCTGGTAGATTACTGTGATGACCGACTTACTTTTCCCTCCAAAGCCACCGAGTACATTTCCACCGGAAACAACGTCTTGGTATCTCTTGTGACGTCATCAGCTACGACCTCGCATATCGGGTTTAAATTAGAATACAAACAGGAGGGCGTTGGTAAGTCCTTTTTTTCACAACAGGTCAGTTTACTTTTCTTTCTATTTTCTTCCTTTCATTTTTGTCTTACAGAAATTTGAACAACGACCCAAAATATGTGTCGTTGTCATGTTATTTGACAGTTTTCGCCCGTACATGTACATCGCTGTGATTTGTATAATTGAAAAAATGAGATCTTAAAAACAATCTATACGATAATCCATACCGATATGTCGTTTTCCCAAGGTAACACCATAGCGCCTACAACACCCGCACCTACCACCGTCCAACAGACAGCGGTATGTTCAAGCTCTCCGACAGCTCTCACAGTCACTGAAACATGGCAAACGTTTACCTCCGCTGGCTACCCGCAGGACTACAGCAAGTACGGCGTCATCATCGTCATCATCATCATCATCATCATCATCATCATCATCGTCATCATCATCATCATCATCGTTGTCGTCGTCGTCATCATCATCATCATCATCATCATCATCATCATCATCATCATCATCATCGTCATCGTCATCGTCATCATCATCGTCATCATCACCATCATCATCATCATCATCATCATCATCATCATCATCATCATCATCATCGTTGTCGTCGTCGTCATCGTCATAATAATAATCATCATCAGTAGTAGCAGCAGTACCAGCAGCAGCAGGAGCAGCAACATCATCATCATAATAACAATAATGATAATGATGATGATGATGATACTACTACTTCTACTACTTATAATAATAATAATCAGCAGCAGCAACAGCAGCATCATCAGCATCATTTTCATCATCTTCATTATCATCATTATCACCATTATCCTCCTCCTCTACCATTTCTTCTACATTTTTCTTCCTCTTCCATCATCATCAGCAGCAACAACAGCAGTAGCAGCAGGAGAGCAATTGCAGTCGCATCTTGATTGCGATCGTTATCATCATCATCATTATCAAATTATCGTCGTCATCAAAGTCATCATGTAATCATATTATCAGCAGCAGACTATATTCTGACGGTTTGTTGTTCGTGTTATCCAGCCTGATGAACTGCTACTGGCTCTTGGAGGCGGCCGTGGGCTCGAACATCAACCTGACGATTGCAGACTCGTTACTGCAGCGGGGAACTTGTTCAACCGGTGACGTCGTGTTTGTCTACGACGGTACGTACATTCATTATTTTAAATAAACCGGTTGATGAAGCTTTCGTGGTTAGGTCTGTGTTGGAATCTGAAACAAAACACAGTCTGCTAATACCTGGGTATGGTTTTGAACTATCGTCAAGGGTTGTTTCTAGGTGAGCGCTCGTTCTATTCCAACACAGGGATAAATTGATAATATCATCCTTGCGTTTTATGATTTAATATTGTTGAGTAGAAATAATTCGGTTCTGAAATTATATCATCGAACAAAATCCGTCAGAGTTGAAGTCAATAATCAGCTAATATCGCCAAAGCGTTTAAAAGAAAAGAATGGAAATGAGTAAAAGTCAGGAATATTCCTGGAATAACCCTATAATTTATAAGGTGATTGTTATAAAATTGCAATAATAACTGTACGCCAGAGCTTCCATTTCAGTTATTATTCACAAGTACCTAAAATAAACGGCGACACGTAAAATGTTTTTTTAACAATAAGGGATACCACTTTGAAAGTGAATGTTTTCATTTGTAACTTTTCCATTAAAAAATTTCCGTGAAAAATTTCGTCGTTTGTGTGACAACTTGTGATGAGATTAGAAAATGTGAGTGTCATTTAACAGGTAGAAACTTCATGCCTTTTTTTTTTTTTGTTTTTTTTTTTTTGTGAGTGTGTGTGTTATGTCTCGTCTCTGTGTTTTTGTCACATTTATATTTACCTTGTTTGCCTTGTCTACAGGTAGATAAAATTTAAATATCTGCGGAAATTTTGATAGGCCCTTTTCTTGTTTACCTATTTATTACAACTGTACGTTTCTATTCAAGATTAAGGTAAGCATTTGTAAAAATGCGCAGAAAGTGCATAAATGTGTGTCATTCTGTTGTCTAGGTAGCTCTGCCAGTCACGTGTTGCTGACGTCATTCTGTGGAGAGGATCATCCTGTTGTGATCAGTACGGGACGTTTTATGTATGTTCATTTCCGGACGGATGCTTCCATCACATTCCGGGGATTCTCCGCAAATTACAAAAGCATCACGGCAGGTAACTATAGCAATTATACACAGTTCTACAGAGGGATCATAAAATATTGTACCTGAAAATCCGGATAAACTCCTGCCGTACATGTTCTTCTTCGTAGAAATTGCACGGAATTAAAGTTTTACATTTCTTTGTTGCTGCCTTTCACCTTTGGACAATCCTCTGTTTCATCGTCTGCTCATTGTAATGTTAAGACACGCGTTCATTTTATGGGGAGTGCTCAGTAACCATTTATGTGGCATTTCGCCGTATCTTAGCTGACGATTTTTTCTTCATTGATTCTACACGGACATGTTTCCTGAATTTTCCATACAACTTTACTAAAACGACCACACCTTTCTTTAGAGCCGTTTATTTACTGTCTTGTGTATTTCATTGTCCATGAAACCCGGAAAAGGAACACCTTGTTATCCGGGACCTGGCGCACTTATTTCAAAACCGAGAATTTAAATTCCTATCGCCCATTGCGTCTATGAGATATTCAGTCCCTGGAGACCCAAAACAAAAATAGAGTAAGGTAGTTTATATTTATATTTAATGGCAATAATTTTAAGGAATAACTCCATAGCCGATGCTTTACAAAAATGGAATAAGTGCACTATTATAATTGTTCGTACGCGCCAGCCTGAAGTCTAATTTAGGTATTGCTAGGATAACACAACAGAAAAAGAGAAAGCCTTTCTTCTGCTATACTACGCTACGACAAAGGCTGAGAACTAGAACATCTGCTACTTTGCTACCTTCCTTGTTTGACTACACTCATCATCATCATCTTCTTCTTCTTCTTCTTCTTCTTCTTCTTCTTCTTCTTCTTCTTCTTCTTCTTCTTCTTCTTCATCATCATCTTCTTCTTCTTCTTATTGTAATTGCAGGTAATCTCGGCATACTCGGTTCCATTTGTGGAAGAAGCCCCCACAAAACACCTACCAATTTATATTATTGCTTGCTACACGTTTTTATTACAAGCTACACTGTTAACCTCGGCGTACTCGGTTCTTTTCTTTAAACATGGTCTCTCCAAAAAGCTGCCATTTCGTGTTACTCCTTGCTGCATCTTTGTCCCCATATTATGTTCTTCCATAAGAGGCACCGTTCCCCAGAGAAGGGTCAACAACAATTAATTGGTTTACTTATTTACGAACAAATGTTGTCTTGCAGAGGTGCCTGTGTGCTCTAGCTACACATTAGAGGGAGACTTTACGGCGAACTTCACCCATCAGGAGCTTATGTCCACAGGATACCCGACCAGCAACTATAACAAGTAAGACATAAACATAAAGTTATTATAATCAACATAACTGTCACATTGAATCCAAAACAGTGTAGTGATCAAGATAAACAGTTCTACAAAGATCGTATATAAAGTATCTGACTAGTTATCCGGACAAATTCCCTCCAGGCTATGTTCTTCGTCGGAGAGATTGCATAAGGATTAACATTTTCCAGGTCGGCCTTTATTAATTCTGACATTTCCACGTTGCTATTTGTAACTTTGGAAAATCACCTGTCTTATTTTGAGACATAGGTCGATGGACGGTTCCTAGAAAGTCGGTCAAGTCTGTTCACACCAACCGGACGGTCGAATCAGTGCAAGTGTAAAAGCACATAGCGAACAACTGACCTACTTTTCACAAAAGAACATGTGCTGTTTGTTTGGAATGCTATTTATGAGCAATTGACTTAGGTATTGCATGGCAACTCTCATTAGTTTTAGATAATGTAATAGTCAAAGCTCGGTGATGTTACGATCTTATATAAACAAGCGGAAATCTTGTTAAAGCTGGTATACGGCAGTTTACCTGTATAACAATCGATTTACAAACGTTTTCCCCATGAATTGGGAAAATTTGGCATAATTTCTGCATACATTTATGCTTGATTCTGAACAATTTTGAACATCTATTGTTAGGGAAATAATGTTGTTATGTCTTTTAAACATGTTCTTGAAGGTTAAAATACCACTACTTACTTGAATAAAATAAAATCCATTTGAAAGGATGTGCGTATCAAATTGCAATGTGATATATTCGATTTGTGTAGGCAATTGATATAATGTGTAATGCTTGCTGTAGTAAAATTAAGCATTTTTTTAAATTTTAACATTTTATAATGTTAATTGAAAAGATAAATATAATTAAAAGGAACAATATTGATTTTTATATTTTGATGATAATAAAGAAAAAAATCACCATGATATAAATGAATATTAATAAGAAGAGTGCATAGAAATACTTATTTACATGACATGTTGTGGAAGGATGGCAAAAATTTCTTTTAATTCAAAAATATATGTTGTCATGCTCTAATCTCTTGCATGTCTTCCCCTCTACCCCTGACCATCTCGGTATAGCGATGTGACGATGTACTGGCGGATCTACAACCCAAATGGAACACATGTCATCTACCTAGTCGTAGATCCAGCCTCCAGGATCGAGGGAAGCGTAAACTGTCAATACGACAGTGTAAAAATCTACCAAGGCAAGTGGCTACTTGTTCTAAATACTTAAAGAACATAAACAAACCTTTATTTTAAACTTTTGAGAACATTTTAGACCGCAACATGCATATTAAATTGTATTTTTATTTAGATAAGAATGAGTTAAAATGCTTGAGCATGATCTTTATATTAACTAAATTAAATATAACACAAAGAATGTTTTTATATAAATTACATAAATTATTTTATAAATTTTATATAAATCTGTAATTACATATTCTTTAGGGATATGACTAATACATTTTTTGTTAAATTCGCAATGTTTGTTTATTGGGTTTGTCGTACCACTAACAGTATTTCATTTACCTGGAGAGGTTGTCCACTTGAAGCAGATACAGTGCTGCTTTCACTGTGTACAGCATGCATGATACAACACCCAGTCACATTATCCTGACACCTTGCCAACCAGTCTTTGAACTGCCCTTATGTTTTCTTAAGCATTAGAAGGGAGCTATATCACTAGCATTTTCAATGACTTTGGTATGTCACGACCCGGGATCGAACCCGCCCCCCCCCCTCGTACCTTGAGGCGACTCTCTCCGACAATGCGAAATAGGGAATAGACTAAACTCTCACGATAAAGTCACATTGTTTGATGAGTTTTATTTTATTTATTTATTCATCTGGGCGACAGGTCCATGTGACACGTATCCGCTCCTGGGACAATTTTGTGGGAAGGATGAACCTGTCTACCAGTACAGCGGCACATACGCCCTGATTGTCTTCACAACAGATGCGACAGTTACATACAAGGGATTTAAAATTACTTTCTACCTAGGTATGCGGCATCATCTTTAACTTTTATATAAAAACTTGTATTTCACCTTTTCTTATCATGCTACAATTGATTAGGCTACTTGTACATTTTGGCATGACAATTGGAACCACGCGATCTGTACTTTATACATATTTAAATAATTGCTTCACAATCGAGCCAATCAGCGTATTTTGTTTGACTGACGAATGTAATGACGTATATACTTGTAACAGCATGACCAGTATTATACTAAAGCTGATTCAAAATTCGACAGAACGCGTTTGATTCTCCCAACATAGAGACGGCATTAAGGACATCATGTGGGCATACTTATCAGATGCATACTTATAGTCTACTCATCAGATATTGTACATATTATTTTATACAATTTTATGTAATATATACTTATATATTTTATTTCATTATTCACTTTGATTCAACAAAGTTAAGGCTTTTTTAATGACAAAATGGGAATTTAATTAGCTGTGACCAAATCGCTTTAATCACAAATGCTAAGATCTTTGTTATTTTCTTACCATTACCATTTAAGGCAAAGGCAAAGATGCCTATCGAACAAAACAATCCCCACAATTTAAGCAGCAAATAATGTAGATCGATAAATTACGGATATAATGTTCATATCAAATAAAATATAATATGCAATACAATAAAATATTCTTTAAGGATAATATAAGATTATAGCAGAATATGTTTGCCAGAATTTCACGGAGAGCTGTGTTGCAGATCGCTTTAGGCTTCCTCTACTCAGTGCAAGTTTTTAAACAAAAATGGTAAAACTATCATTTCAATAATACTTTTACTCGTTTTTTAAGCGGGAGATTAACATAAACTGACTAAGGCTCTTTCGCAACAAGCATCATATACCAATTTGAATCTTGCTTGCTTTTCGTGGATTAATTAGCCGTTTAAAAGCCGCCTGGAAAGCATCCCTACTTGGAACGTTATCGTGCAAGGTCCTAAAGCGTGTCTCAATTTTTATAAATTTCGGGATACAACATTTGTCTCTAGCAGTATAAACAAGGGCGCATTTTGAAGACTAATCAAGATTAAGAATATGTCAAATGCATGAAACAACAAGTAAACGTGTTTAATAAACGCGCTGAGAATTATTTCATAAGTTTTTATGCCATCTTTAAGCCTGTCTCATGAACACTTACTTATCCAGTCTTATTTATCAAAGCTTAGCAAGCTTTAAACGTTAAGCATTAATCATTTTTGTTTGAAGCATGCTACCTTACACTGGACTAGTTACGTATATGTCGTCCTAAGTATTGCAATAACAGTTGTCCCCTCCCCTACTCTCCCACCCATACCCCTCACTGTACACCTCATTCTCTGCACCTTTCTCTTCCTCCATTTTACAGGAGACCCCACTTCCCAAGAGGACCCAGTTTCGGTCAAGGTCGTCCTGATCGTCGTACTGGTCGTCGTCTTAACTGTCGTTGCCATAGCAGCGGCTATCGCTATAGCGGTCAAACTGCTACGTCCCTCAACGCCAGCTGCGGACACTGAGCGGATGGTTCCCGAGAAGAAGTCAGGTGATGTTGTGACGTCACAACCACCGGTGGCGACGTCCAGCAAAGCCCCTTTACCTCCCATTAAGGGGGCGAGGGTACACATCATGTGACGTTCTACTTATATTGTAGTCCTAAAAGAGTCGGTTTATGACTTAAACGTCTGTGTCCCAGACACTCGTATTTTATTTAATATATTTGATAATTGCCAAACTCAAAGAAAATGGTTTTCAGTTTTGATTAAGAATTTGAACGTAAAGAGTTTCTTTTATTGAATCGAATATAAATGAGTGTAAACATTGAAGTCTGAACCTGTAAAATAAATCTTCTAGTACTCTAGTTAAATGACGGTAGACTGTATAATATAGTGTGAGTAACAACACGTGTGCGTTTTTAACGTATTATTGGTAAACATTTCGCGTTTTAATATGTCCATAGTTAATAGTCCAGAGAGTAATTCCATAGTTTAATTCTCCAAGTTATTTTGACGTGTAACCGATCAGTCACGATACACATTAACCCGCCAAAACACGAAAATGCACTTTAATTTATTTAGGTTTGAATATTGTCAATGAGCATGGTGCAGGATGTGAATGCAGAAAACTATAATTTTCTACGTATAAATGAAACGCATTATACGAAAATTATAGTCCCGAGGGTTGTCTGAATCTCTTCCAGGAAGAGCAGTAGTTTTACACGTGCATTACGTATAATTAGTCAGATGATATATCATTCAGCGTTGGACAACCGACGCATTATCATCGATTTTTCATCTTTAGGAAATGATTTATGATTCAGTGATGATTACTCAAAGCATGCATTTGCAAAGTGATGGGAAAGTAGTGTCTATCTGTTTTTATAAATGTTTTGGAAAGGGAGTGAAAGAAAAGAAATGTTGAAAGTAATTTGTGAAGATGTGATTTTGTTATTGTGAATTATGTAATATCTGTATGTCATCCATACATTAGGCTGTCCAAGTATTTGTTACCATAGTAACAATTGAATATTGAATATTAAGTAGCGATTGTCTTCCTTCGAATAGTAAGATGCTAAAAAGGGACGATAACTGCGAAGAGAATTGTGTCCTGTAAGCGAGTATAGAGTTTTAGAACTAAAGCGTAACAGTTCATAAAAACAGCTGACAAAGCAAAATGCTATATAAAAACGATAAACCATGATTGGTTTATTCACAGTAAATAAGACTGCTGTAAAAATAATGTTTCAAAGAACTTATTTAAATTGTACACAATGTCCTTTATGTATATCTACTATTATAAAACTGCTGTGAAAATGATCTTTAATGAAATTGCTTACTTTAATAAGAACTGAATGTTTGGGTATAATTATCCAACGTTTGTACGTGAGAGTTGGCATGTTAATTTATCTTGAACTTTTGAATTTTAACAGAAATGACAATTAGAAATTTTGCAACATTTTTTTTACTTAATTTTCCTTTGTCGAAGTTTGCAGCGAAGTTTGCAGCTTTTATTTGTTTTGAATTTACTTTATCGCAGTTATTTCCCTTTAATTTTTGATCTTACAGTCTGCAACATTTACTTCCCTTGAATTTCCTTTGTCGAGATCGGCAACATTTATTTCCCCTGAGTTTTTTCTTTGTCGAAGTCTACAAAATTGATTTCCCTTGAATTTCATTTGTTTTTTCCTTCTGAATTTTTCGCCATTGCCTGCCCAGTTGATTTCACATGACTTCCTTTTGCCTTAGTTTGCTTCATTTTCCCCCTTAATTTTTTCGACGTAGCATGCAATTTTCATCACTTTATTTCTCTAATTTGGACTAAGAAATACATATTTTGGAAGTTATTGAATATGTCTTGTAGTATAAACTTCATGCAGAGAGTCCTGCTAAACACAGTTCACTCTCTTTAATCCAGTAATTTGGAGGTTGTTAAAACACCCCCAATATTTATTTCCAGAACTTGACAGTCATATCAAATGGATTGCTAAAAATTATCATATTTTGTTAATTGTATCATTTAAGCCGCTTTCAGTTCTGTTTTTATTACGAGTATTATTAATATATTATTAATTTATAGATTGAAATCAGTTCTTAGACAATTTAACAACTGACGTAAGTGAACGAATATGACCATGATATTTGACAGAGATGACAGCATTTTTAATACCTTGTATATATTAGATATTTTATACCATTTTCACACCGCGGCCATGTTGAATGTCGAGCCTCGTTTTCACTTCGTATATTTAAATGTACGTTTTAGTTGAGATGGTTATTAGTATTGTATCAAAATTGTAAAAGCAAATGCATCTATGTTTAAAGCAGTGATATTTTAAGATTGTGATGTTGCTATTAAGGCAGGTATGCATTATTAAAACCATAATGCAAAAGATTTGATTGTGTAAATATTATCTTTAAAACTTATTGAGACACCCCAACCCCGCTCTTCCCCGCGCCCAGAACACAAACATGTAAAATGCCTGCACAGAATTTAACAAACCCTTCGGGGACCCACAATGCATTTCATTGATCCTAGGAACTTAAAATACATTTCCGAATGACCTGTCCCGTCTTTTATGTTCTCTAGCGGATCCAGGGGGGGGGGGGCGCACCCGGCGCACGCCCCCCCCCTAAAATTCCCGGAGCTTACATGTTCTTTGGTATGGAAACAATAAAATATACTATATTTTCCTATTTTTTCTTCGCTCGCTTCGCTCGCGTATCTTTATACAACATTGCCTTTTGAGATGTACTCGTACACAACACAGAGTGCACGCAATTTAAACGTTCCCGCCTTCCCTTACTGTAATAATTCGGCACTATATAACATGATCATGTTTATGCGCCGTAAAACCCATACAAACAAACACATCATTCAGTCAATTAATTTCCTTTGGGTACATTTATACGACAACAAATATGGCTGCGCCGTCAAGTCCCAAACGCCCCAAGAAACAGAAGAGTATATAGGTAACGTATGCCCCTGGATCTGCTAGTGCAACCTTTAGAGTGATTAAAAGTTACGCCCCCCTAACCCAAAATCCTGGATCCGCCCCTGATGTTAGCTCATTTGTTATAATAGTTCTGTGATAGGGCATTTGTAATCGGTGGATAAATCTCAAAATGTTTCTAATATGAGCGCCTCTATTAAGCGCATTAATTTTGCCAAAATCCAGTTCTGAAAACGCCCCAAAATCCAGTTCTGAAAGGAGCAGTGAAAACTGTCTCCTGGGCACTTTTAGCACACGCCCACTTTCCCTACCCAGAAAAATATTTACGTGTTTAAACTTTGGGACAGGGAAGGAGGTTTTGCCATATGTAAATATAATGTGTGTAAACGTGGTAAGTGAGACGATGACGTGTGTAAATATGACGTATATATATATGAAATTCTCGCTTTGTGTAATTATGGTTTGTATGATAAATCGTTTGAACAGTTATAAGTGTATATGATTCTACTGTGTCAAGTTAAATACACTTTTAGAAAACATGTGTCTTTTACGAGTTTGTCATCACCCATGTATTATCTGTTGGAACCTGAAATAAAAAGTTTCAGATATATAAAATATACATGTATGTCATCGTCCAGGTGGTACAAGAAGACAAAATCGAATAGCATGCGAAACCTGGGCCTAAACAATTCTCACAAATGTTTGTCTTATAAAAAAAAACAACAACAACAAACAACAACAACAAAAACAAAACAAAAACAACAACAAAAAAAAACAAAAAAAAACAACAACACAAAAAACATGTCATATGAATAATGTACAAAGTTTGAAAATGACCGAATGGACACGTTAGATAAAAAAACTCATTTCAATCTTAAAATCTTTGCTATTGATACTATTTATGCCAAAAGTATAATGTGATTTTTTAAAGAGAAGAGATTCATATGTCCTGTTGTGCTAACCCCTACATTAACTCCAATTCATCATCACAACTAACATGAGTTTTATTCATCGGAGTTGTTTGTTATCTGACCGTTTGTTTGTTTGTTTGCTTTTGGGGTTAAAGTCATACCATTTGTGACTGTTTTTTGTTGTACAATCAAACGATATTTTAAATGCTTTATATCATATCAGATTTCTTTGTTTAAGGGTTAACAATACTTTTTATATAAGCAAGGACGTGTGTGTCTCTTTTCAGGTTTAATGCCATACATTTTTTATAAGTATTTAACATAATACCATATTTGTTATATAAGGGGTTAATATCATACCATATTTATTTGGTTTTGGGGGTATGGCTTGTTCATATTATGCCTTTATATAATGCCTTCTTTGTGTGTTATATTGTTTAACTTTAACATCAAACAATATTTGATAATATGGTTTATTATCATAACATATTTATTTTGAGGGGATATAGGCCATGTAATATTTGTTTTTATTTCAGTACTTACTATAGATCTAGTATTTGAACGTTTATTTGTCATGACAAGGAAATGAACTGTCGGAAGGCATTTAAAATCATGTGCCCAATCTTGTGCCCAATCGACAACTAACATAAACATATAGTTAAAATGACTAGACGCAATCTTGACATTTTCATAACCTTGTTTTCTGTGATATTGTTTTACGTAACGGGTCCTTTGTAACAATCTTATATCAATTTTTCACTGACATATTGTTACAGATCTTTCGTTATATGCTGCAAAATGGTGTATCGTTTGGTCAAATGTGACAGGTGTGACGTCTTTTATGACAGGAATAACGGATCTCATCTCTCTGCCAAAGCTCCAACAACAGTTCTAATACGACCTGATAGAAAAACACTCGAGGCCTTCGGGTACAATGCAGAGAACAAGTATGTTGACCTCATAGGAGACAAGAAACACATGCAATATTACCTCTTTAAGCAATTCAAGATGGTCCTTTTCGATCAAATGGTAAGAATAATGAATTTAATAAGTGAAGTAAAATATTTAAATGCCTATGAACGTGAGTTTGCATGAAAAAGATAATTAGTGTAACTGTAAATCATATGGTGAACGGTTGGCCTACTTTACATAAACACCTCGTGCTTTCGAAAAATCCAATTACAGGACCGTAGGTCAATGTTTATTTTACAAGACATACGGAAATCATTGTTTTATGGAAGGGAAGTTCTAATATGCCTTTAAGAGCATCAAATAAAACATATTATTTGTTAGATCTCTTTCTGTTTGAATATGGAATGGTTTGAATATGGAATGGTTTGAATATGGAATGGTTTGATTATGGAATGGTTTGAATATGGAATGGTTTGAATAAGGAATGGTTTGAATATGGAATGGTTTGTGATATGGAATGGTTTTTGAATATGGATGGTTTGAATATGGAATGGTTTGAATATGGAATGTTTTGAATATGGAATGTTTTGCTTGGATGGTTGTATGGTTGGTTTGAATATGGGATGGTTTGCTACTGGAATGGTTTGAATCTGGCCTGGTTTGCCTCTGGCCTGGTTTGTCTGGTTGGTTTGAATATCGAATGATTTGAATATGGTATGGTTTGACTTGGCTGGTTTGATATGGTTTTGAATCTGGAATGGTTTGGAATGGTATGGTTATGTTGGATTTGGGATGGTTTGGATATGGAATGGTTTGATATGGGTGTTTGAATATGGATGGTTTTGAATATGGAATGGTTGATATGGATGGTTTAATATGGTATGGTTTGAATATGGAATGGTTTGAATATAGAATGTTTTGAATATGGAATGGTTTGGATATGGTATGGTTTAAATATGGGATGGTTTGGATATGGTATGGTTTGAATATGGAATGGTTTGAATATGGAATAGTTTGAATATGGAATGGTTTGAATATTGTATGGTTTGAAAATGGAATGATTTGAGTATGGAATAGTTTGAATATGGTATGGTTTGAATATGGAATGGTTTGAATATGAAATGGTTAGACTTACCAAGTTTGAACTAAACCAACGTTAAAATTTAAGCATTGATGCAGTCATGATGTAGAAACGTGACATTGTCAATATCGAAAATAGTCGAAATATCCAACCTTTGACTTCATAATGAGAGTTTCCTCATGATCGATAGTAACCGTAGAAAGTTCTGTTTTTTTCCGAACGGGTTTCACAACATTGATCGAAGTGCGTGTGAAATTAATATTTTCTCTATGAAAATTATAGTGTTTTAGCAAATTCTTTTAAGCAAAGGTTTATGTTAGCAACATAAGAACCATCTCCATTGTGAACAAACAAGTCGAAACGTGACCGAAAAAGATATTACCTGGGTCCTCACCGTACCAGCTATCTGGACTGACAGCGCAAGAATATTCATGAGACGAGCTGCTGAACGAGTAAGTGAATATTGAGTCGACGCATTTGATCTGGATCGAGGAATAAAGATAGGCTCGCTTTATGTTTGATAAGACAATGAATCAGAAGATGCAGCTGCTTTTGATAATGCTGATAAGCGTTAATTTTTGGTTGTTTTTGGTGATGATTGTGTTGGTGTTATTTTTTAAAATAATTATGAAAAGAAGATAGTGATAATGAATATAATTATAAAGATTATGAGGAGGATATTGATAAATAAATAAGGTCATGATAATGGTAATTATGATGATAATTATAATGATAATAATGATGAATAAAACTATTGTAATAATGATGAAAATGCTGTTTCTCCTTCTGGTGTTGATGATGATCTTGATGATAATTGATGATGATTATGATTTTGATGGAGGTGGTGAAGATGTTGATGCTGCTGCTTCTGATGATGATAATTATAGTGATAATGACGATCCTAGAATATGTAAAGGCAGGAATCCAGACTGAAAATTTGCAATTAGCCCTTAAACCAGAGGTGGCATCCCTTTTCTGTCAAAACATGCGTCTTAAAGCACAAACAAACTTGCAACAAGAATCGAGCGAGGATTTTTCCAAACTAGCCCCAGGGACAAAATACATGGTGCTGGATGCAGGTGGTAAGCGATTTAATATTTGTCTGCTAGCTGTTCGCAAAATCTGCACAGCAAACTTGTAAAGACAAAATCTGTTGACACTTTCCCAATAATTATGTTCTATTGTCACACATTAAATTCCTAATAATATGAATGCATGATAAATGCTGCATTTTGTTTAATGCAGTTACTACGTACATCGTCGTTGTTTCGTGAATAAGAAAGGAGTAATGTCTGATTCAGATCATCTTCCAACATGGTCATATTTTATTTATTGTATTTATTGATAATTTTAAATACAAGTTGGCAATTGATAGCTATTAATTATTAAAGGTGGTATCCGACAGTTTGGACCAAAATATTTTCATTAAAGATCATAATAAACCATTGTTACCTGAACAGTCCCCCAAAAATGCTATTTATTAGGGATGTCAAATGATACTATATTTGGTATCCGGATATCCGTCGAACGATCCGAACGGATATCCGGATATCCGGATATAAATCTTAGTTAATTTTGATGTTGCAGTCTAATGTGTGTGTGTGTGTGTGGGGGGGGGGGGGGTGTACTAACGTTTCCATTGATACAATTAAACCGTCATTTTAATGGAAATAATTAAATCAAAATTTTCATAGGCATAGGCACTTCATCATTTTAATAATTAATGAAATACGAACAATAAAACACGTTTAGTAGTTTTAGTTCACAATAAAATGAATACATCAAACAAATATCTGATCAAAGAAAACATGCGTACATGCGTCACATCAACTTGCAGTAGTACATTTTGCGTTGAATTTGTCTACGGACCTCACAAAATGTCGCCAAACATCGGACTGAAGATTGGAAGGCATAACTAATGATTTGTTTAGGAAGTGGATGTGAATAAGTCAAGATCACCGTGATCGAATGAAAACATAATAAATTCATCAATTCATTTATACAATCCAAACGGACTTAATTAAACATAAGTAACTGATCTTTGCCGACAAACCTGTTTATTGTCTACATAATTGTAGCTCTATATCTTCTTAATAAAGCCGAACTAACAAAATTAAAGATAATAATCCTTAATCAAAAAGAATAAATAAGTTATAGCTTCAAACAATGGCTGTTAATTGGCAAAATCATTATACATAAGCTTTAGCACATTTCTAAAACTGTGAAGTCCATCAAGAAAATTAAAGATAGTATTCGCTAAACAAAATGGATCAGTAGAAGCTTCAAACGTTGGCGGCTAATTAGCATGTTATTATACATACCATCATGCTTTAGCACATTTCTAAAACTGTGAAGCCAAATATACAATACTGCGTGTCACCACCTGTCACCACCTGTCGATAATCCGTTACACTTGCGTATGTGTGAAATCACACTGACACGACAGCAGAAAGATAACTAAGCAAAATGGTCAAAACATTTAATTAAATGTTTAAAATATTTCATTTTTAAGCGAATATCCGGATACCAAAGTCGATTCGGATATCCGACGATTCGGACGGATATCCGGATATCCGTTGACATCCCTACTATTTATTGATGCCCTACACCTGTCTGAAAAGTGAACCATAATCTTCATTTCAAACATGTATTTCTTATTTGAGACAATCTGCACAGTTAGCTATTTTAACCACGTGACCACTTATGTTTTAGCTCATCCACGTCATCCGTTGTGACGTCGATGTCTATTTTTAGCAGGTATCCCAACGGTTCTTATTTATCGATTTGATAAGAATGAGCACTTTAAGCGTTGATTAACGATTTTTACTGCCCCAAAATGAGATACAGCTGGAAATTATCAATATAACTACATATATAATATATAAAATGTGGGATACCATCGTTAAAAACTAATTGTGTTTTTTCGGGATCAAGCCTCTCGACTTGAAATAGAAGTGGTCAGAATAGGAATTAATTCGGACAACAACTGCGGATGGACGCAATGGATACTCAAAAGTAAATACGATTATTTGGCTAGTTAATGTCTTACTATCTGTACTTAGACAAGAAAGACAGAAACAAAGCCATACTCAAAGGAAAGCTAAAAAACAGACACAAAGACAAAAGACAGACATTCATATAAAAACTGGTATATATTAAATAAGCATATGTATACCTGCTAAACAATAATTAGCGGTTAAGCACGAAGTTTTTCTTCAGTCATATGTTTTTGTTTACATCATTGTTCAAAGTACACATACTCTCAACGTCATATATCAATTGAACAAATTTGATTGTCGATTTCAATATTACCTACTGCTGAAATTGATAATCAAATATCTGACAACTTGAATATTACTAAGTTACAATGTAAATAAATATGAATAATACAGAATGGACACTTCTGACTTTTGCAAAATCTATGAATTACCGAGTCTTCGTGCCATTCTTATCTTTTTTCTTACTCTCTCCCATTTTCCTCTACCTACTATCGCTCTCGCTCTCGCTCTTCTCATTTTAATCTAACAATCGTTCGTCGAATTTCCTGTTTATTTTTCACTAAGTTTTAAGGTTAAACATTTTGTTCTTATCACACAATAACTAGTTCATTTAGATATAGAGCAAAATAAGATTTTATGAATTCTTAATTATCTAAAAGAAGCATCTTCCGAAATTACTGTACACTTAAACAACTTCTATTATTTATCAGCCAAGCGAAATCTTCACAAATTTGCCACTGAGTTCTGTTTTACTAATACAAATGTACTTAATAATTGCAAAAGTATTATTTCAGAATTACAGTATTTCAATATAAACATATGACCTAATCTAAGCCGGCATTATTGGCGCCGCTCTGCAGAGCAGTGCGTCTGACATATAGGTGTGTCTATGTAACTTAGAAAGAAACTTAAGATTTAAGACGCGGAGAAAACTCGAGCGGCGAAAGCGACTGGTCTAAAGGTTCTTACTTCATTAACAGACACTACTCCACTTAATGTTCAGTTTCGACTAAACTTTTAACGTGGGCTTTTTCATCGTCTGATATCTTGGGAGGAGATTGTCTGCAACACGTGACTTTGGATCCCACTTACTGTATTCGCTGTATTTGTCCACGACATTAACCGTACGAAGGATATAATTATTTGCTGAACAGCTGGCCCCATAAGTGCTTTTTCGTTTCTTCTTTTGCTTATGCTCTCATCTGGTTAATAACCTACTAAACTTTCCTTCAAAATTCGTCATTTCCGTTGATTCAGTACATGGTAGTTCGTTTTGAAAGGCCAAGTGTCATAAACATACGAAGAGTATGGATATACTTGCAGATTTATTTTGATTTTATCTATCTGCCATTTTGTTACATATATCAAGTGTTATTTTCATTTTTATTCCCGCCAATGATTTTAAATTTCGGTATAAATTGCTTGCATCGAGTAGTGTAATCATGAAGAGGATTGACTTCATCATATCCTCGTCACTTGCTGTGGGTAGAGGTAAGCAATAGTAAGAGGAGACGTGTGTATAGGAATACGTTCTCTTAGTGTAAATAAACATCAGTAGTGTTATTTTGTCGCCTTTTGTATATCTTTCTTTGCTGGTTCGGATGTTTAGTTTGTAATTACAGAAATCCTTTTAAATAAAGACACACATATGGCGTTATCCAGATTGCTGGCAAAGACAATATGCGCATGCGTACTGGTGCGAAGGTGAAAGGTTAATTAATTAAGGGATTTCTACACAAAAATTTTAAAGGTTATGTTAATAAATCATGAATATCAGTTAGAATGATTGATTAAATGGTGAGGATATTACTCGTATATTAACAGGTCCCCATACAGATTTATAATCGGTATGAGTGTGAATTATAAAGATGCAACAAAGTAGACACAGAACAACAAATAGAACAAGAGTAAGAAACGCACAACAGACGAACAGTAAGACACATCTCCTTACATATTGACACTCCCACTTGAAATGTTGCCACGCCATGTCTGCTCCAACCTAAATGGACTGAAATAATATAATGCTACAGATCCTAAGAGCTACCCCTGTCTTGTCAATAGGGTAACAATTTAAAATTTCGAAAATAATAAACGCCCTTCATAGAATATATCAAATTAAACTCAACATACAACATATTCAGTAGTGAAGGAGCTTACTAATAAACATTTTTCAAGACCATTTCTTTTCACTATTATGATGCTTGCTTTGGATGTAGACTTGACATCTAGTCATCCCAGAAGGAAATACCCTATGCGTCTATATGGCAAAGTAATTATTTATCAATTTAAAATGAAATGTATAATATCAGCGGCAACTAATTTACTAACCTAAGATAGATAACAAACATAAGATGCAGTCAACTACCTACCAAAGATGCAGTCGACTGCAAACTAGGAACTACCAAGCAGGGTTTTAGAAAAAAGCACAATTTATTTCAATTTAAACAGTGTTATGAAGCGTATCTGCGACCAAGAGTTATTATTGCTTTCCTGTCCCTCTTGAAGCGGGTAATGGGTGGCTCCAAGACCAGAGCTGCTTGCACCCGTGCTATGGTTAAAAGAAATGTAAAACAGAAAGGACAGAAAGGTTTGAAAGTAGTTTACGAGATTAGTTAAAGCTTCTGGTTTCTCAGGACCCTACATCCAAACAGCAGACGGCTTTGACGACTTTTTAATTGTCGAATTGCCAACATGTAGGTCATTTCGGGGTTTCGCAATTTGCGAAAATGTATTAGTTGAGCGCCGATAGTTCCACGCCACGCTATTATACTAAAACAATCGAAGCAAAATTTTTTCTGCTTTTTTACATTTTACTATTTATAAATGCAAAATACCTTCAAATGGATTTTAGTATAAATATCATTAAAAAGCAGCATTAAACAATATTACAATTTTTATAAAATACATGGTTTCTTTATCCTTATATTTGAATTCGTATTAAACCGATACATATAATAATTTTAAGTATTCTATGATTATGTTTTGTTGATATCAATAGTTACATGTTATAAGCGCCTCACACTTATTCTTGTTAATGGTTAAAGTAAAAATATAAACAGGTATGCTTAAATTAAAACATATTTAAGCTATCGATCTAGACAATGTCAGTATTTGTTGGAGATTTTCAATCTATAGTAATTCCTAAGTAAAAAGTTTCAATACTATTTTTTATATATTATGTGAAAAGAAACGATGTACTATACTGTCTTCTGTTGGTCAGTTTGATGGAAAATGTAAATGCCCCAAAACGTATTAAATTGTTTCATTAATGATGGATGACATATTGGAGGTTTTGGAAGAGTTGGTGGCCATAGCGGAACCATCAAAATGTTCGTCATTAACTTTAGTCTATGGATATTCCGGTACAAATTGTCATCGAGTAGTACAGACGTTCAAAGTCAAGATGGCGTCCAAGATCACCGCAAAGTTTTGTAAATATGGGTAATATCGGTAATCTACAAATCGTCTCGAATGTGTGGATTTTCTTTTACACCTTTATTCTTCACGTTGTGATATATAACATCATCATTCTCTGCAATACATGTATACAACCCCAAAACAATCAATATTCTATGTGCCAAACAATCATTTATTATACAGTCAACAAATCAATCAAATAATTGAAACAATCGACCATTGCAATTCAATTTCAAATACATGCATACAAGTAAATAAATATAATAAACATGTACTGACGAATCATTCAAACTGACAACTGTAGAGAACCAATATTGTCTTTTAATAATCTTTATCAATGTAAATCTGTACAATATTATTATAATATTATTATAGTTTTGGATAAATAATAAAACTATTCTTTTACAATTTATATTTCAATTATAAAAACATTACCGAATATTTTGGAATTTTTCCCATGAAAGCGTCTTTAAATATCAACCATTCTGAATTTCGTTATTTTCCAACAAAACTACGCCGTACCTTCGGAAGGGACGTAAGACGAACACATGGCGGCTTTGTTTCTAAACGCGCCAATTATTTAAATGACGTATTTTACGTCCCGCCAAAACACGATTATAAAGAAAACTTAAAATGCATTTGGAAATTGTATCAATATTAAAAGCACGTAGAAAAGAAGAACCAATTAACGGTTCTTACAGGTAATATATTATTATTATTATGGGTTTTGAAGCAGATTGTCTTGTTATAAAAAGCTTTATATTTGCTTGAATAAATTGCCACTACAGTAGAGGTAACAATACTGCCATTTGAATTATTAGTTTTGTATCAAAGTCGGCATCTTATTAATACAACATATAAAATGTAACTTTAATATGTGAAGAAATACATATCAAACTTTTGTAATTAATATATTTAAAAATAGAGCAAAACATGAATATATTACAAAACTGCACAATCATTTAAAAATGACTCGCTATTTTCTGGTGAGACCAACATGAACTCACACAGATGAAACGTACATCGTTGTACGTTCCATTATGTGTAACTGTTCGCAGGAGAGATCATTAACAGAACTTGAGGTTCCATACGTGGTATCAATCCACTCTAGGGTTTAACCCTTTCTTCTTGAAAACAGAAATATCTTTTACCAAACGAAATCGATCTAAAACTACAGACGTAAATGATTGCTGCAAGAGAAAATGCATTTGCTTTAAAATACAAGCATATATTGACATGGCATCTTAAGATACATGGAACATATCATAATAAATCGTAGGTTTGTTTTGCTGGTATTGTAGTAGTTTGTTATATGACAAAATAACTTTCCATTCAAAATCTACAGTTGTGCGTTTCATTATGAGTAACTGTTTGCAAGAGAGATCATTAACAGATCTAGGATAAAAGGCAACTTTACAAATGAATTCGTATAAGAGTAGTCAAATGTAAGTACCCGCCTGCAATTACGCCTGCAACACCGTCCAGAATAGTGAAAATATGTCGACATATTTATTCACAATGTACGTTGCCTTTCAACATGAAAATCAACGTTATCTTTACATTTAACTAATTTTTACCCACCAGAAGAGTCCGTCCATTGACAACATTGACAAAACAATTCACTTGTTTATTTCAACGTAACATTGGACAGTTCGCCTATATTAAAGAACAATTATTACAAGTAACGATAGCAAACCATTTATTTTTGGGTTTGATACTTTTTTGACCGAATAACTTTTAAGGATAATAATGGAAATGACCCAAAATCTTGGATAGCTGGTTGGGAAAATGTTTTGCGTAGGCAGAGATATGATTTACTTGGCAATTAAAAAATTCATCTAGCATATCAGGAATCAGTGTTTAGATAAATCTTCGACATTTAAAAATATATTGCTTGGATTTCCTCCAACATCTGGCTCAAAATGTCTGGGATCAACTTTTAAGTTTACTTCCCTCAATATCTGTTTATTTTAGGGTTTAATATAGTATATAAATACCCCTTTATTACAATCTTCACACAGTTACTGACATGAACTTGTTTAAATAAGCACGTTGACAAAATGCAATAATAATTTAAGAACGTGTCATGGTATTGATAAAAAGACTGAGAGACGATTAATAGTGTTCTTTTAAAGTGGTATCCTATAGTTTGCCTGTATCTAATAAATCTAACATTTTACCTCTGTTCTCAGGTATTTGCGCAAAGTTGCTACGTAAAATAATACTTTTGTTTAAACATGATCCTACTGGTTATAGAGTACGAATCGCAAAATATATATGTCCATTAATTTCAATTCTGTTAAAGGGACTCTTTCTGATATTATACTAATCTTGCACGGAATTCACAAACCCCACTTATATTTTATAGAAACTGATTGAAAACACTTATATTAACAAAACAGCGAGCCTTTGGATGTTTCTTTGTACTTTTATGATGACCAGCGAAGTCAATTTCGTGGAATCACTTTTTATAAATAGCGCTCTCCGTTTTGAGAGTGACAGACCACGTGACCGGTGATTATTTCATTTCCAAAACGAGGCGATATTGCCGAAGCGTCAACTTCAAACGAGGAAATGGTAAGTTTTTTAAAATTCCATGTAATAAAATTCCACAATTGTGCATTTAAAGATGGATCTAGTAAATAGGACCTTATTTCCGTGTTTTAAATGAAATGGTCGTATTGCTGAGTTGCATTTCCTTAGTTACATGTATAATCTAGATATCGTTGTTTACACCGACCAAGGTTTTATCAGTCATTTTTATAGAAACTTCAAAAATATATATTTAGATATTTTAGATATGTTTCGATTCACTGAGCATAGTTAATGATTTTGCGTAATCATTCATGTAGTAAGACTAGTAGCAAGAGAATGTTGTATCCAATGCACGTCAATATGCCTACTTCATATCTGGTATAGTTTACAAATTACAGTGGTACTAGCAAGATCTACATAAGAATACTCATGTAAATAGTGCTGTAACGTAAGAACATAGTGATGATTTTGCTGAATGTGGGTTTATTTCAGGGCAAAGTGAGGCGAATTGAACGGCGTCCAGTACCACAAAGACTATGGGATTATGAAGAGGAAACAGTCAGTGTTGTTTTTTTAATAGACACACCTGCTAAAAACAGAATAGAGCTGCATTTATTGTAAAACAGCCACCCACAAAACATATACACACTTATTTATATCATGTTTATACTTCTATTTTACATGACCACCTTTATCATTATGCTGATTTATTTAGTGTGTAGCAATGTTATTTCATAAGTATTGCTACAACAAAAAAGTGTTTATAAGTGTTTACCATTGCTCATCTGCTGTTTGTACATTTAGACTTGCATCTTATCTATGTTTATCCATTGATCTTTTTTAACTGTAGGAGTCTGTTGTCGGTGAGGAGGAGATTGAGGATTCTTCAAAGCAGAAAGAAAAGAGACCATCCAGTGGCAAAGTTGTTCCAAGAAAAAGACTAGGGACAGAAAATGTTTGTGACTTTATTATTCTTAAATTGGTTTTCTGCTGGATGTTCACGGCAGATTGAACGTGTCTGCTGTAATATGCAGCCAGCCTTCTGCATAAGTTTGCGACCAGTAAGGAAACCATATCCAATAAAAAATTTATTTAACAATTTTGTCACCCTTAATTATCGAGTAAGATGTTTTCTTTAAATCAGCAAACTTCAATATTGTTGCAAATGGTGTTCATGCATATATAAACTTATTAAAATACAGTTCTATGTAGCTGATATAGTGGTGCTTAAAAATAACTAACACATACTTTTTCATGTTTGCCGAAATAAATGATTGCTATTGGTTTAAAGTTAGTTTTCATATGGTTTATTTAAGAAATGTCAGTAGTTAACCAATTGTCTGAAAAATTATGCACTGCTTCATCATGCATTTTCATGAAAAAGTCTCGCTTATTCTAAGAAAAAAAGTTAAGTGGCATTAAACAAAATGTCTTTCAGAGACACTGAAGAAATCAACACGCCTTTGTATAAACATGTCAGTTTTCAATGTGCAGTATTTTAATAAGAAAATATAACTATATATATATATCTCTAGATATGTTTTAAAAAAAAAACAACATATGTTTTATTTCAGGAAATGGATCTTGTTATAACAGATCCCATGACTCTTCACCTACAACAAGCTTTATTTAATGACGTTTTTGTTCATGAAGAGGTGATACATGGAGTAGATGAGTTAATGCTAATTTCAGATATTTAGCATATATACAGTTTACACTGTGGATTCATGGGCGGCTGGGGCGAGGTGTCAGGAAGCCTGTCACAGCATGCTGCACCAAATTTATTAGGGTTAAATTCCCAAGTTCAACAGAAACTTATCAGGTTAATGTAAGGGGACTTTTTGAGGATTTGTAAGCAAACTGTCAATATCTTGTCTGTTTTTGTATTAGGTTTATTGCCCCACCAACAGTGTTGGTTATCTGGAGACAGTGTCCACTTGAAGCAAATATATTGCTGCCTTCACTGTGTATAGCAAACCGTGAACACCTGGCATAAATATTAACTATCACATTTTTGTGCTTGCAGAAATAGATTATTTTGTACTGGTTTAATGTTAGTTTTCATATTATTTATTTAAAAAATGTCAATAGTCAAACAAATAACAGACCACTATCATTTTTTATAATTTTGGTATGTCGCGGCCCAAGACATTCTGATTGGCAGCCCATTATTTCATTATTCCAAAATAATTCCAAACAGTTTAAAATAATCTATTGTTTAAAAGAAATCAAAGACAACTTATATGTAGGTGCTTCAATAATGGTTAAATAAATGAAATATGTGAAAAAAGGAAGGAAACACAAAGATGCAATTTGGCAAAAGCAAAACATTCTTGGTTCATGTATGAACTTTATACAGGACCTCTTGTTTATCTGTCTAATACTGTAATGGCAGTGTCACTGAGCCTTTTTATATGCATTTGTAATATAGATCAGGACCCATAGTGACCGGCACAATGTTTACATTAAAAAGTTGACATACCCACTATTATAACATGTCTTTTACTAGTTTCGAATTGTTGCTTATCAGTTTAATTTTAAGTCTGGCACAGGGAGGGGTCAGAAGATGTTGTTTTGATCAGTCTTCTGTTCGTTGTACTTCTTGTTGTGTACTGATTACATGTTTCACTTTTATTAGTTTAAATTTCACTTCTGTATTTTACTTAATAAAGGGAATAATAATATTTAAAGAATTAGAGAAAAATGCAGCTTAAAGAACAATCCAATAAATTGGATAATATTAATGGTTACTAAAACAGCAACTATTAGCTTTTTATTGACCGGTTGTGTTTTATGTAGTCAAATTCATGTTATAACTGGCTGTATTTTCAAAAAGGAAGTTAATAAATTATTATGTTATGTTAAAGATTGTCTTAAATTTCACAACATTAATATATTAAAAGTAAAACTTGGCAGAACAGCTTTAAGAAACAACTTAAGTTCCAGATAACTGAATTGTTAAATGTGCCATGTTGATGTTTGTTGATGAATGTTTTTTTTTTAAAAAATATTATGTCTAATGAAATTGTTCCTTTCCTTTTATGTACAGCAAGCTCAAAATGATATAAAAATTGACAAAAAAAATGAATGATTACAATATTCAAATGTTACGTTAATTTTTTTTATCTTCCACTCTGATAATTCTTTAATGTTATCAAATTTGTTGGTTGTTCTTGCATATTAAAACATGTGTGCATCAATTTTTGGACAATTTATATTTTAAATTGACTTGGGAAGAGTTTGCCAATCTGTTTTTAAAACTTCGTTCTAAAAACCAGCAGGATAAATTAATGTTCTCCAAAATAGTGTGTTCTCTTACGGTTGTGAGAATCAAGTGTTGCAACACCTTTAATTTAGATTCAGCCATTTTAAAACAGCACATCTATTTGACGCATGCATACATAGGTCATGTGTATATGCCAGTCATAAACAATACACTGATGGGCTCAATAGTGATGCAATAATTGAAATACATCTGAAGTGCACCTCATGCAGTTCTAATTGTCATATACTTTCTCCAAACTCGGACCAAGTTAAGAAACTATAGGTATAATATATATTAAACAAAGATCAAATGATGGTGGATATGTTACTTTATTAATATGTATTAAGTATGTTGAGTATTGTTGGAAGATGCATACTGTCTTTTTGTTATATACAATCTGTAATGAGCATTATTTAACAATATACAATCATACTCCTTTTAATTTGAAGACATTTTCCCTACAATATGATTGTGTTAGCAATATTTACATTATTGGCATGTTTATTTTTACAGTAATTCAGAAAAAGCCTTCCTTTTTTATCATCATAGAAACTGGAGATGGCAACAATTACAAGATCTTACATTACAAGATTTTAGAACTGTTTTAGGTTCTTGGTGGATATGGTCATTTTACTTTTACAGATATTATTTGCTCTCGTTATTATTCTTAAGAAGCTTCCTTTATGCAGTTAGTAAAATGATGGCAGTTGATTTCTATAGTATTGAGTTTACATAAATGAATGTAAGGAAAAAGGCCACATTTATTAAATAAATATAGATTATATGTTTGGCTTTTTTCAAACAACACGTCTTTAAGGTGCACATTTTTTACCTATAATTATATTACTATATATTAAAATGTATGATCATTGCTTCCCAACTGAACTCTGGTAAACTGTTATTTTGTTTAAAGTACACTAGGACAATTTTTTCGCCATTTGCTCACTTTTTTGTCATACATAAAAGTGATGCCATCCGTTGTTGAGACAAATTTATTTTATTACATACAATGTAAATACAACATAACTGTTTTTACAGGTTAATCTTCATACAAGTTTTGTACTGCAATATATATATAATTAGATATAAAGTAATTTCTATATGGCTTTCCCTGAATTTGAGCTATCAGGAAAATGTTTAACCATTGTTAATTCTGATGTTGGATAATCATGATTTTGTTATTTAAATCATTTCTTTTCTTTCAAAGTCACTAATGCATTAACATCAGCTTGCAGAAAGAAAAATGTCCTTAAAATAGTGAAAATTAAGTAAGAACACCCAGAAAAACATGTGAGCAAAATGATTTATGACGCGGGCTTGTACTTTAAAAATATCTTCATTTTTTTAAATACAAGAATGCGAACAAAACGTTGATAAAAATTGACAGTAAGATTGATAGGTTCTGTTCAAAAAAAGATGGTGTGCTGATTCTGTTGTTACAACCATTTTATACCGGTTTTTGTAAAAGAAAAAAAAGATTTAAAAAAAGGTGCATATCTTTGTTAAAACAAACATACATGAATTTTAAATATAAAAAAGATTAAATGTCTCTCCATCTTGTTTGTTCTTTCACCGCCCCCTTTCTCTCACTTTCACTATCTGTATATACATACATAAAATAAAACTAATATATAAACTATTTACACTTTTAAATGTGGTATTCAGCAGTGTGCCAATATAAAATACATGTAACAAAATATTACTCCTGATTTAATGTGATTCCAAGGTATATAGGCTTATTTTCTGAATTCAAAGAACCGGCTAATTTGATTTTGAACAATATCTTAATTGTAGGACATTACAAATTGCAAAATAAATCACAATAAAAACAGCATCTTCCTCATCCATCAAAAAATGTCGAAGACATCCTCTTCAAGCCAATGCTCCGATATGTTTGAGTTTCTGTCATCGTCACTTTGGCTAAAAAATATTTGATAATAAAAATGTATTATTGCTTTCAAAAATAAAAACACATTATATTTTTTAAGTTTTCTTTATCATGCTATGAGTCATGGTAGAAAAGAATATCCAAAATTAGTACCAACACTTTTCATCATAGACCAAGGCGTCAATGGCAAGTTAATTTAGTTTTTGTACTCTTAATCTAATTGTAAAAGAGTTGGTTTATTTTGAGTGCTATAAAGTAAACAGAATAAAGAAACATAACTGTGTGAGGTTCTTAATGATATTGCCTAATACTTATCAAAGTAGGTACTTTAGAACCTAACATTCGTTTTTTGTTGTTTTTTTTGTTTGTTTTTGAAATACATCGCAGCGACCAATTATGATCATTATAGCGACGTCCAGCCATTTTTAGTGGTCAGGTGGAAGACGTTCCCACATTTAAATCCTTCTCCCGAAAGGGACTCGAACCCACGTTGTGAAAGGCTAAGCGGTCAGAGAAGTTACAAGTCAGTGACTACCACTACACCATATTTGAAGCAGATATAAATTTGAATGTTTATTTAAAAAGGAAAATGACCTACGCTATAGAAATATCAAAGTCTGTAGGCTGGAAGGTAGGGTCATCAGGATCGTAGTCAGGGTCCAAGAGGGATTCAATCTCACTGGATGACCAGTCTTCAACAAGAACCCTGTAAGATAATAAGTTGCAAAATATTACAACTGTTTGTATTCAAGTGTGTGTTGCTTAGAACAATTACCTTAACAAATGTTTATTTGAAAAATAATGTAAAAAAACATTTTTAAATAACATAATAAACATGGTACCACATAAAACAGCTGGGGGACTAGATGGATAAGATTTTTTTGTATTATATATCAACCACTACATGTGTGAGTTTATGAGCAAGTCACATAACAGCAGTCAGGTGATCTTTGGCCTAATATCAGACCTACCAAATAGCTAGGGTCTTATGTCACAGAAAATATCAAGAAAAACAATGCTGGTGATTAGCATGTTTACGTTAAAGTTGTCACAATTGAAAACTATGTGTGAGCTCTAAAAGATTGTATCATATAAAATGATTTATACCTTCCAATCTTCTTCCTGCCTCTGACAGGAGTTGTAAGATAAGCAGCTCTGAAACAAACAAATTATCAACATTTACAAAACCAAACATGAGTAGCATTTTTTCGACAAGAGAGTAATACTGTACCTTTTAAATGACACGGTCATCAAAATCATCCTAATGAAGCAGAGAACAGTGATTTTGTAAAAGCAGTCCAAAACTGAACCATAAACTGACACAAATGAAGATGTTATATCTAAGACTATGACATGGTAGTGGCATTCTGACAGGAAATGGAAGCACAATATACTGTTTAACTTATGATTCCATGCACAACTTGACTGAACAATAAATGTTACTCTTAAATTAAAAAAATGTTTGAATTTGAACATTAGCTCTCATTAATTTGGGGCACGGTCTTGTCATATTTATTATATAAAGTACCATATTTTTGCATCTTTTGGCTGCATCATAAATAAATAAAATACACTTCTTCTAAAATAAAGTTGTCTCCTTTGCATCTGATAATGTCAGTATAACAATGAAGGTTTTTACTCACCTTTTGGTTTCCACTGGTGTGTCATCCTCGATTTTTCTTTTGTGAGCAAAGGGACCAGGGCTGGAATGTACAATACCCGATGGGCCTGTTGTTGGCAAATCTTGGAAACTGCTTACATACAGTATAAAATGAGTGGCAGAATAACAGTGAACATTTCTTTATAACAATTTTAATTTTATAATCTTATGAAGACAGAAAAAATGACACATAAAATGAGATCATTCAACTTAATAGGCTGTGGCAGTAGTTTTACCAATAAATTCA
Organism: Sinonovacula constricta; assembly: GCA_007844125.1. Taxonomy (NCBI): domain Eukaryota; kingdom Metazoa; phylum Mollusca; class Bivalvia; order Cardiida; family Solecurtidae; genus Sinonovacula; species Sinonovacula constricta. Next base: position 29,436,924 of record CM017558.1, on the reverse strand, counting down.
TCAGATATGGGCAATACAACTATAGCAGGGCAGTGTGAAATGGTTTATGATTGTATCAGGTAAATGAACAGAGTTTAATATAAATACCATTATTTGGAATTGAAAAATCAACCACAGAAAAAGACAGGCATACAACATCATGACAGTTGGGAAGTAAATTATTGTCTGTTAAAAGTAACTAATAATTGATCTTATTCACATAATATCCTGCTTGCCATGTGTATGCAGGCCTCCTGTGACATTGCTGTCGATAAGAACATAATATATACCTTGATAAAGCTTTTCTCATAGCTGCATTATCCCCACTGCCCTCTGACACTGATGGTATACCAATATCTGATAAGGGTTGGATATCCTAGTATGGAGGAATAATGCCCGAAAGTGTCACCTGTGCATGTTGTTCCAGGAAACTGGAATTATGTATAGTATGTATTGTTTAACAACACTATTTATAGAATGGGATTACACGGACTTCGGTGGTACTCATCATAAAAGTACAATTAGAGATGCAAAGGCGTATTGTTTTGTTTATATAGGTGTTTTGGGGGCACCCGTGGTGCCGTGATAGAGTCGTCAATTTGTAACTCCTCTGATTGCTTAGCCTCCCACTGCATGGGTTCGAGTCCCATTTGGGGCGAAGGACTTTATGTGGGAAGGTCATCTAACCGACATGAAGTGCGGTGGTGGTTCTACCTAGATATTTGTCAGGGGTCTTTCTCCACCAAAACTGCTGGACGTCATTATAATGACCATAATTGGTCGCTGCAAATGTATTTCAAAAACAAAACAAAAACAATATAGATGTTTCAAACCCATTTTCAATTACTTTTCATAAAATACAAGTAGAGTTTGTGAACTCTGTGACCGATTAAATATCAGAATGAGCCACTTTGACCATGTATTGTGAATTCTACTAATGATGTTATCTTATCAAACAACTACATTACATTCATATGTAGCTGATATATTTATATGCGAAAAAGAACAGTGTCTTTTTAAATTATTGATATAGATATATATTAGTGATTTACATGACTGGGCAGTATTCAGAAGTGCATGGATTTTTCTAACAAGCCTACTTACTCAATGTTAGCTTAGACACGTAAAGTTATCCTTTTCTGTCGATCTATTCATTCAAAAGTAGATCTCCAACAATCGATCTGTAGGAATTTTAATTAGCCAGCATGTGACCGTCGATGGCGAGTGGCGTATCCAAATGTCTTTGTTTAAATTTATATCTATCCATACACATTTCCTACAAGGCAGTGTACGCCAAGATAACACCGGAGATTTAATTTCGTTTCTGTTTACAATGTATTTACAATAACCGTACAAACACAGATCGACTTTACACTTGCCAGTTGATCAATGCTGCAGCGACTTCCGCATCCGTTGTTGCACTGATAGCCGACTTGATGGCATTCCATCTGTCAATTTATTCTCCCAGATTAACTTATTTAAATGAAACCTCTATTGTCTTATTGCATTTAATCTCTTCTTTTCACTTTCGGTTTTCTTCTAACGAACCATGTTTACAAACTGCGCAGGCGTCAAAAGGGAGTTGGGGTTCCCAGACAAAAAAGCTCGCGCTAAATATAGAAGACCCGGCCGAAAATGCGTTACTTACGCTTTCGCTGTATCGGTGAGTAAAAACATCAGTATCAACAATTACGAGGCATTTTTCTAGTTAAATTTATTACCAGTAATCTGATATCAATGCAAGCTTTCATTAAAATACAAAAGAAAGGGAATTTGAAGACTTTTTTCCAAAAAAGTCGTTTTTACCGATATAGGAAAGAGTCGCTTTAATAATCAGGATGGGGATCACCTGGATGTAGGTCACCAATAAACAAAATTTATCAGTATCTTTTCATTAAACAATCATTATTTTACTTGCATGAGAGGAATATATTGGTCCAATCGGATACAACCTTTGAAACGAGAACGAGAAATGGTTAAGAAGCACTTTTAATGCTATAGGTTGACAGAAACTGTAACCTTTCTACTTCTTTATACTGATAATAACAAACAAACAAAGCCTGCATAGTCGACAAAACTGCACGTAACTGTCGATATGAGGTATGATCATGTATTTAACAATTCAATGCCGGTGTTGACCCAATACCTGTTGGGTGATTAATCCAATTTAATGTTTTATCGATCCGACCAACACGAACCTGCCCTACACGATTTAAGGGGAGGTAATCGTGTATATCCGGAACTAGGAAGTAATTTTAACGCATTGGAGGTAACTATCATTTAAATCGCGTCGAGAAAACAGGTAGTTTTATTAATTTTATTTTGGCTTTGTATTGTTTGGATTGTTCTGAAGTTATAGTATTTTCACTCCTCATTTTGATGTTTGATTCCATGCCTTCTTTGTAATATAGCCGATATTTCTAGTTATTTTGGAGCCAAAAACAGTGTTGAACATGTTCACATGCTTTTAATATTACTTGTTAGTTTAATTGCAATTATCTTGGTGCTTTTATGTTGCTGCTGATGTTCATCATATTGTTTGCTTAAACGTTCTGTCTCCTGTCTAAATTAAATAAATCATTCTTGATCAGTTTTTATAATATTTCTACTTTTACTTTCGTTTTTGGAAAAAACCCACATAATGTTTGCTACTTGGTATCTATCAATTAGAGGGTTTAATCTTTTTTTCTTGAAAACAGAAATAGCTTTAACCAAACGATGTCGGTTTGTATAGACGTAAATGATTAATGTAAGAGAAGGAAATTTTGCTTTTAAATAAAAGCATGAATTGATATAACAACTTAAAATATATGTAACATATCATAAATCGTAAATTTGTTTGGCTGTCATTGTAGTAGTTTGGTACATGACACCAGAGATAGGTTTTCACTCTAAACTTATACAGATGTAGAGTGAACAATTTGCAACCACTTACCAACACACCTGTTAGTTGGAGGATGTTTTTGCGGAGCACCTGACAACCCAGTGTGTAAAAACATAAGTTTAAAATGCTACAGTTATCGGTATTTCATTTTACCGCTAGCTTAAAGAAATGTTTTGTAATTCACACATGGTAAATTAACATAATTTGCTTCATATTTCTGACCTAGTTATGCAACTGCCCTCACAGAGCGTCTAGGTCACATTTTTGCATAGGTTGATTTCACATAAAACCACATTATAAGTACGTAACATATTGCGTCATTATGTAGTCAATCAACGTAGTATGGTTTGACTGGTGTGTACAATTGCGTACATAACCACATAACCGCATGCGAACATCAAAGAAATACAAGTTTGAATATCTAAAGCCAGAGATGGATCCGGGGATTGGAGGGGTCGATGCACCCCCCCCCCCCCCCCCCCCACCAACCAGGTAAAAGTGTAGAGTTGTGAAAACACTTACATGTAAGCTTAAAAAAACTAAGCCTTTAAAGTAGCGCATGTGTCTTTTGACGGCTTAGGTCAAAGTTAGAGCCCTTTGTTGTGTGTATATATATAATATTTACTGCGACAAAGTTGAATGGATGCTGATTCATACTCCATCCCCAAAGTTTCTGGATCCGCCCCTGGCTAAAGCGGCTAAATAATAACGCTTCTGATTCTCCCACCCCGTAGACAACATGATATTTTCAGGGATAGCATATTAAATCAAAGATTACCTTTTATTCCATAATTTATGGAGGTCAAGCAAAGTTTTCTTTTGTAAACAATGAATAGTTTGGCTTGTGCAAATTTGACCAACTGTGGCCAATTACATAGGTGAAAATAAAATGTTTGCAATATTCTCGTTTCTTTTATTTCAGCGATGGCACAGCAGGTATGACATGTTTTATTTCATTATCTTACCTACACGTTTATTTTATAGCATATATTTTATCATTTTATAATTATACATGTAATGTTCCATGATGTCAAATTTCTTGTTCATTGTTCCGCTGTTCATTTGTTTTTTCTTTATCTATATGGTTCAACTGTTTAATAAAAAACTGTTTGAAAAGTTTTAAAATCTGCTTTTGCAAACTGACACAAATATTGACTGACGAAACAAATGGTATAAAGCACATCGATCAATGCACAAAGGTCCAGTCAGTTTGAAGACTTAACATCAAAGTTATTGCGGCAGAAAATGTTTTAGTGTAATCTGAAGGTACCAACCCCTTTCTTAAAATGTAAAGAAACAGCACATGCCTCTTTGAGATATTTAAGATTAAACTATGAGACTTCGACCGACTCTTCCTTGTTGTTGAACTTCACGCGAATGATTGATATTCTTTTGTAGTTCTACATATTTAATTGGGACATAATGATAGGGATATTTAGTATTTTTATAAGATGTTTTTCTTTATATAATCTCATCGTAATCAGTAACTGTTACGAAACAGTGTTTCAAATAAACACGAACATGGCTCCAATATCCTCGAATGTACAGAATTTCAAAATAATTTGTTCCGAGACAAGGAGCCAAGCATGATGTTGTTAGCAAATGACTGACAAAAATATCGCAGTTTTATGCTCTTACTGGTTGCAACGCTTTATCTTTTAAGCAATAGAAAAATGTAGTATTTAGCCTTTGAGTTAAGAAATACTTGAGAATTTAACATTGACAAAAGACATGTTTATATTCGAATGAGACAATATGATCGCAGCAAACAAAATTACTGTTGATTATGATGGAAGATTGCACGTAAACAGCTAGGACTGTTGGCGTGTCAAAACTAACAACCAGCTTTACCTATAGGTTAGCTAATTTACATATGCATATTACCACCTACATATGTCGCCTCAATTCGTTATTGCTTTACAATAAGCTTAAAGGTCATAAATCTTGACCTCATAACAGAGGATACCTTTTCCACAGCAGTCTTAATCGGATACTGACATTCATGAAATGGTTGAAACTTGTTTCTGGTGAACAAACTTCCACAGTTATAAAAAACTTTGATGTAATTGAACTTTACATGGAAATGCATGATTGGACACGACATTATTGACATCCAATGCTTATTGAAAATCCTAAGTGTTTATGTCAATCAACTAATCAGTTTGCTTTTAATCAGAAATACCTTCATAACTATAATAAGACATCAAATATCGCCTCTTAAAGCTCATCGGTGAAAAATTAACAGAGGTCATAAGATGGTTTCTTTAGTTCTTTTAATGATAATTCAATGTTTAAGTCCCCTTAACGTAAAGAAACGTGAATGTGCATGCGTGAATATGCGCGAGTGTTTGTGCGTATGTGTTTGCGCGAGTGTGTGTGTGTTTGCGAGTGTGATTGTATAAGTGAGTGTATGCATACGTGACCTCGCTCGAAAAATAAAGGCTCGGAAGTAAGGATTTCATCTTTTTTCGTTAATGGTGAAGAATGAAGATACTATTGGATTCGTTTTGTCTTTTTAAATATATGCACCAAATGAGCATGTAGGTTAATACGCAACATTTTGCTATACGGGAGGTGGTGATTTTATATGATTTGGAAGCAACAATCCTTTCAGTAGGATAAAGAAATATATTGTACATAAAATATTTATTGTATATATTGTATATGAAATCTAAATTATTCAATTAAAAGCTAGAGAAATTAAAAGACGCTGGTTTCGGAATCGGAGGCAAGACTTGAAATACAAATTGCTATAAACGAACTGTTGTTGTCTCTTTCTACTGCGTTGAAATTGAATACATTTCAGATTCAAACCAACATATGCAAGTTTGCAAGCTTAAATTTGTTTGAATTTAAAAGAAGGTTTAATGTACAGACATAACGCGACTCTGATTGGTCAGTCTTTTTTGCAGGAATGTCGTATTGACTGTGAAGATTCAAATAAAACCATAGTAATTATTCCTTTAGAAAAACGGCTTCATTTTCATTAAGTTAATCTAGGCTAGAGTTAGAACGTTATGTTGTTTCTTTTGATGTATCTAAAAGATATACACCTTATTTTTTTTCAAACATCGCGTTGAGTATGACTGCAAAATTTATTTATTTATTAGCTATCGTTTGATACTTTTGCAAACAGATGTCGGAAAATAGCCCTTAATTAGTATGACGCAAATCAATATCATTTTAACACGTTCTTTACTTTTATCATAAAAATAATTTAAAGTTGCTGGTCTTCTCATAAAGTTTATATAAGTAATTCTTACTGTGCAACATAATAATGTATTAGTTATACAATGCTAGCATGTTGTTGAATGAGAAGATTTTAAACACAATCCAACAAAATCCATAATATGGTTACAGGATACAGATATCAAATGCCTACCCTCTACAAAATATGGGCTCATTTGACGTACATCATTTGAAATAGTATCCGAAACTATAAACAACTTGTTCATTTGTTTTCACTTTTAACATAAATAGTATAAGTATTACATTTTCTTATTAGTAGATCTTAACCGTATATTTAGTTCAAATGACTTATTATAAAAGCAAAATGTGAAACTTGTAGACGGAATTGAATTCGCCTTTTTCGGTGTGTTGTTTTTAGTTTGAAAAGGATTTTTAAAAGAAGCGGAATGTGCTTAAATGTGCTTCATTTCGAGAATGTTTTACATTTCAATTAAGGTTTCGCAATGTGATATTAAAATGTTCTTACAAAGATTAAAACAAATCAACAACATATTAAAGGAATACTTATAGTAGCATTCTTAAGGAAGAAACATGTTCAGTATCCAGCCCTGGGTTAAATGTGTTAAATGTGCTTTTCAAAACATTAACTCCTAGATTTATTCAATTTGAATTTACCTACGGGACAAAAAATCAGTTTCAGAAGAAGCAGCACAAAAGGCTTATATCTGCAGCGATTGATTTCGGGACAACCTTTTCTAGCTGGGCTTATTCTCTCCGGCATTCATTTGAAAAGGACCCCACTGACGTCATTGCTAAGAATTGGTAATACCAGATCAAACATAATGTGTTTGTATAGTTTGATGTCCATTAAGAATAACAAGTGATGTCCGAGTTAGAAAGGTTAAAATGTCTGGCTCCGAATGGGATGAATCCAGATTGGAAACTCAGACCCAATGTGGGCGATACCATCTACTACGTGTTACCGTATGGTTAATTATTCACTGCCTAAGTATTAGTACTACACAGGAAATGAACTGTCGGAAGGCCTTATAAAACATAAAGTAGCGTGTGTCCAATCGACAATTAACATAAACATATAATTAAAATGCCTAATTGGCATTCTAGACAGTTTTATAACCTACTTTTCTGTGATATAATTTTTACTTTATACGTAGCCGGTCATTTTTAACAACCTTATGCACATCTTACTGATATATTGTTACTTATATTTCGTTATATAATGTAAAATGGTGTATCGTTTAGTCAAATGTGATAAGTGTGACGTCATTTTTTATGGCAGGAATGACGGATCTCATCTCTCTCCCAAAGCTCCAACAACAGTTCTAATACGACCTGATGGAAAAACACTCGAGGCTTTCGGGTACGATGCAGAGAACAAGTATGTTGACCTCATAGAAGACAAGAAACACATGCAGTATTACCTGTTTAAGCAATTCAAGATGGTCCTTTTCGATCAAATGGTAAGAATAATTAATTTTAATTAATTACTTCATAATGAGAGTTTCTTAACGATCAGTAGTTACCGTAGAAAGTTCTGGTTATTTCCGCACGTGTTTGACAACATAGATTGTAGAGCGTGTGAAATTAACATTATCTGCAGGAAAATTCTTGTAAACTGACATTGCCTTTTTAGCAAAAGAACATGGTTTTAGCAAAGGTTTATGTCAGCAACATAAAAAACTTTAATTTTTAGTAAGGACAGTTCTTAAAATGGATTGTTAAACTATATTTTTTAAAAATGTTTACTTAATTTCATATGTTAAATAACGGCATATTTTAGTAGCGCAATTATCTTTATTTCTAGTCGATCAGCAGTGACTTAAAAATAAAGGATTCGCACAATAACACATTACCAGCAATGACAGTGTTTTCATTGGCGATTGAATATCTAAAGAACGACCTTCTCTCCACTGTCAACAAACGAGTCGGCGGATACGTGACCGAAAAAGATATAACCTGGGTCCTCACCGTGCCAGCTATCTGGACTGACAGCGCAAGAATATTCATGAGACGAGCTGCTGAACGAGTAAGTTAATATCATGTCGACGCATTTGATCTGGATACCAGTATTGAGGTATAAATAAATGTTCGCGTTTTGTTTGATTTGGAAGACAATGAATTAGAAGATGCAGTTGCTTTTGATAATGCTGATGAGAATGACAATTTTGTTTTTTTGTGATGATTGTGTTGGTGTTATTTATAAATATTGTTATAAAAAAGAAAATGGCGATAATTTATATTTTATAAGGATGATGATGAGGATACTGGTGATTATAACAGGTTCGTGATGATATGATAATAATCATAATGATAATGATAGTGATGATGAATAAAACAATGATAATAATGATGCAAATGCTGCTTCTGCTTCTGATGTTGACGATAATCGTGGTGATTATGACGACGACGACGATGATGATAGTGATGATAATAATGATGATGATAATAATGATGATAATGATAATGATGATGATGATAATGATAATGATTATTATGATGATGATGATGATGAAGATGATGATGATAATGACGACGATCCTACTATATGTACAGGCTGGAATCCAGGCTGAAAATCTGCAATTAGCCCTTGAACCAGAGGTGGCATCCCTGTTCTGTCAAAACATTCGCGTTAAAGCACAAACAAACTTGCAACAGGAATCGAGCGAGGATTTTTCCAAACTAGCCCCAGGGACAAAATACATGGTGCTGGATGCAGGTGGTAAGCGGTTTAATATTTTTCAGCTCGCTGTTCGCAAAATCTGCACCGCAAAATTGTAAGGTCAACGTCTTTTGACACTATCTTAATACGCATATTATATTTTCACACATTTAATTCCATGAATGCATTATAAATGCGTGCAACTTTGCTGTTTCGTGTATAAGAAAGGAATAGTCAAGTCTGATTCAGATCATCTGTGTTACGCTACTGTTAAGGCGCAAATGGATGAACAGTTTTAAAATAAAAAAGCAACCATGTGGCTTATGCAAAACAAGCGAACTTCTTCCATGCTAAATGCCGTTTCCAAGCCAAAACATGTATAACTAATTGCTAGGGAACTGATTCGACAAACAATACGACAGGAGAACGCAAATAATAGCGACCCTTAGCAACTAACATAGACATATTTTATTTATTGAGAACGTGAAAGACACTTTGGCATTGATAGCTATTTATTAATAATAACTTATCGTGTTTTTCGTGATCAAGTCTCTCGGCTTAAAATGTCATAGTAGGTAATAATTTTCGGGCGACAATTTCGGATAGACGTAACGGATACTCACAAGTTAATACGATTATTTGGCTAATAATGTGTTACTACATATACAGGCAGGCAGACAAGATAGACAGTAACAAAGCAAAACGTAAAGCAAAACAAAAAACATACATAAAGACAAAACAACAGACATTAATATAAAAACCTGCATGCATATATTAAATAAGGATATGTATACCTGCAAATCGATAATTAGTGGTCAAGCACGACGTTTTTTCTTCAGTCATATGTTTACTACATTGTTCAAAATTATATACTCTTAACGTCATGTATAAATTTTACTATTTTATTTTAATTATCCGATTTCAAATTGACCTACTGCTGAAGTTGATAATAAAGTATCTCACAACTTTAATATAAGTTTATTACAATGTAAATAACTATGAATTATACAGAATGGATACTTCAGACTTTTGCCAAAAATTTACCGGTCGAAAAAGTCTTCTTCCTGTCATTCTTTCTTTTATCTTATTCTCTCTCATTCTCTCTCTCATTTAGCCTTTCTCCTCTACTATCTCTCTATTGCTTTCCCTTCCCAATCCCACACTCGATCGTCGCCTCTCTTGTTTATCTTTTCACTACATTTTAAGGTTCAATATATTTTTCTAGTCAGACAATAACTGGTTCAGTCAGGTATAGTGCGTTATAAGTTTTTATGAATTCTTAATTACCGGAAAAACATCTTAAACTCTTAAACCATCACCACAGTGATTCTATTAACACAAATGTACTTAACAATCGCAAAAGTATTATTTCCTAATTAAAATTACGGCAGTTAAATCTAAACATTTGAGCCGATGGAAGCCGACATTACTGGCGCTGCTCTGGAGGGCATTGCCTCTTACATATAGGTTAGTGTCTTTTTAATAAAAAACTAAAGAAGATTCCTGCTTAACAGATATTAGACCACTTAAGAGTTCACTCTTGGCTGAACTTTTCGTAGCCACCTTATAAGCCGGGCTATTTCATTGTCTGATATCTTGGAAGGATACTGTCTGCAACGCATGATTTTGGATCACACTTACTGGGTTCGTTGTATTTGTCCACGACATTAAACCGTAGGATAGAATTAACTGGTTGCTGAAAGGTTAGTTCCATAAGCATCTTTTCAACTCTGCTTCTTCGTTTCTTACCCTTCTGCTTATCCTTTCACCTTGTTAGTTATGGTCTACTCAAGGAGCGGAATAGTCTATTGGTAGGACGCACGACTCCGGTTCGAACCCCGGTCAGATTGCCGCTACTTTCCGTGAGCAAGAAATTTACTTCGAATTGTTCCACTTCACCCAGGTGTATAAATGGGTACCTGCGAAGGTCATTCTTCTTCCGATGATTGCGTTAATTGTGTGCGTGATTTGTTTTGAAAGGCGAAATCACGTAATCATATGAAGAGTATTGACAAATTTGCGGCTGTATTTTGATTTTATCAATATCGATGTCAAGTGTCTCTTTTCTTTTTTATTTATGTTAACAATTTTAAATTTAGATTTAAATTGCTTGCATCGAGTGACTTTATCCATTGAGTGACATATTTCACCGTAATTCCCCTTCTTTTGTTGTGGGTAGCAGTAACCAAGTTAATTGGTACCACTTGGTTGGTTGGACATCTTTTCACTAAAAGATAAATGTTCAAAACGATCTTGCCTACCGATAAAGAAAGCCAATATTTTGTGCAGCAATGAAAACAAGAGGTCGCAGTCGGATTGCACAATCTTTTTCCTAAAAAGGAACCGAGAATGCTGATGTTAATAGTGCCTCCTGCAATTGAATAAATATGTAGCAAATATTAAGGAAGAAAGCTAAGTAGCATATAGTTTGGTCCCCAGTATATACGTCTTAATTGTTTAACCGTGTTGTCTGCGAGGTCTCGTTTTCGTTTTTATGGGCATAAAATAATACAAAATGGCAAATATTTACATTTATATTTATGTTACTATTTCATTTCTTGTTTGAGTGTATGTTAATATTGAAATACTCACCACGTTACTACTTCAAGCACGTAAAAGTATGTGAGCTGATAAACTTTAGTTAATACCGTTAGTAAGATATAATTGTCGTATTTTTGTGATGTAATAATTAAAAGTAAGAAAAAGACGGTCGAGATTAAGTTAAATAAGTCTACAGACATTGATTAAGTTTCAATATTATACCACTGAAGATGATGTCCAAACTTTAGTTTCGATTTATGCAATTGTGGCTGAACTCAATGTTTGCATTGATTACTGCCAAGACCGTAGTATATCTGTTACACAAGTTATAATTTACATGATGATGATGTTTTTCAGATGACACCAGGCATATTTAACCTATGATAATTACTGTTTCCTGGACGTACTCATCGATATCTCTTTAAGCAGTTGTAATCTGGGGTGGTTTCTATGGGCCAATATCATTAATACATTCCTGCACCTCATGCTGTGATCCATGCGGGTAACAGTAATAATAGAAGTAAAAAGGGTGTTTTCAAAAGGCCAACAACCACAATATCTTCATGCACGTCATGATGTGATTCTTTTTAGGTAACGACAATAATAGAAGTAAAAAAGGTGTTTCCTATGGGTCAATAACTATAATATACATGCACCTCGTTCTGTGATCCATGCAGGTAACGACATTCATAGATGTAAATATAGATCTCCCTTGTAGGCTTCTGAGCAGGGCACATCTGACCCGTTTATGGAGTTATTTCAGTTAAAGTTCGTGGATAAACAAATGGGAAGTAAGGCATTTAAAACCAGTTAACTTTGAGGAACGCGTTTCATTTCATATATAATGAAATATTTTAGAACTTCCTATATTCTTTACAGATGCCTGTTTAAACTATTTTTTTACAAATTGTTTCTTGACCTTACAGGCGGTACAGTTGATATTACAGTCCATCAGGTTGAAGACAATGGTGGCTTGGAAGAGGTGTACAAAGCCAGCGGTAACGCATGGGGAGGGTCTAAAGTAAATAACTGTTTCCACTCAGTCATCGCAGATGCTGTTGGTAGAGCGGTTTATGAACAATTCAAAACCGAACAATATGAATTTTTTCTCGACCTGGACCGTGACTTTGAGGTAGGCAAGCGCAAAATTGAGCCCGAAACATACGGTAAATTGCGTATGAAGTTTCCAACAATCCTGGTCAAAATGTATAAACAAGCAACAGGTTGTGACCTAGTTGAAAATCTCACCAGTGAACTAACTCTGAAAAATGATAAGCTAGTTATTAACCATGAAGCATGCAGAGAATTTTTCAAGGATGCGGTGGAAGGAATCACCGAACACATAGCTCAGTTGCTTGCTGTTGATGAGCTCAGGGGTACAAACATCATTTTAATGGTTGGCGGATTCTCAGAATGTATGATGCTAAATAAGGCGATATCAACTAAATTTAAAGATAAAAGATGCATTGTACCTTCTGATGCAAGTTTGGCAGTGCTGAAAGGTGCGGTCATCTTCGGACACGACGACAAAGGCATTACGTCTAGGATCAGCAAGTACACATATGGGATAAGTTGCCTCCTTCCATATGACCCCAAAAAACATCCAATGTCTAAGCTGTATGTAGAAAACTATGGACAAATGGTGACCATGAATGCGTTTGCTGCCTTAGTATGTGCTGGGGAGAAGGTTGTTCCCGGTGAAACTTGCAAGCCACGATCATTTAGTCCACAGAAAGACGAAACTGGATTCAGCCTTGTACTGTATGCCTCACCAAGAGCAGATCCTCTGTATGCTGACGAGCCAGACTGTGTCAAGATCGGAGATGTTTGGGTGGAATGTCAGGACAGGCATGGTCGGGTTGGTGGCGCTGCTGTCAGTCTCATGTTTGGGGGCACCGAGATCCAAGTATCAGCTATCAGTGAACTAACTGGGAAGACAACCAAGGCAACGTTCACATCCATCTAGTTATTACAATGTGGAACAGATTATTTGTTTACTTAAACCTCGTAAACAATCACTGCAACATTTAGTGGTATTTTGTTCAATACTATATATAATAGTAAATACTTTTCTTGTCAATTAAATACCTGTTTACAAGTTACAATGATGACAATTGGGGGGAGGGGTTATATTAAATCGGCACAGTGTCATTGATCACTTTTCTGTATCGCAAATTGTATGTAAGTGCGTGCATGTGCTTTTAAATGGATATACATGTATCTGTATTATGAAGTTGCATAGTAAACATAACTTCGTATGATAATTTACTTGGATTACTCTATATTTGAGCATTCTCTGTATTGCCATTGGTAGAATCGAAAGTGTCCTCTCGGTTTTTAGCTTTAAGCTCATTCAAGCTTAACAGCCTGTTATATCTCTGAAATGAGAATGCTGAAACATACGCCATGTGAATATTTAAAGGTAGTAAAGTTTAAACTATTTTTCTCATGTATTCAGACAGGTCAGTGCTACCTGAAAAGTTATTGCAAAATGCTGTTTATTTACGTCCCCTACAATCACAATCATCTAGTTATTACAATGTGGAACAAATGACTTGCTTATTTTTACACTCATTTACTTGAACAGGGGCACCTAAATTTATGCTTGTTTGCGATTTTGTCGAAGGAAATCTAAGAATATTACTAAAACCACGCGCAGTGTCACTTATTACTTTTGTGTAGCAAACTGTGCGTATGTGAATAAAGTTTTAAACGAATATACGTGTATAGTTGGATTTGTTAATATAACTTCGCATGATAACTTACTTTGATTAAACATAAAAGTGGTGTTTATTTCCGAAAGTATTTTGAAGACTGTTCAAATTAATTTCCTTTGGTCTACTACACATAGGAACCCAGTAATTACACTTACCCATCTTTGAAAGAGGATTCAGGGATAGAATATGCGTTTATTCCGCATACAAATCGTTGGTTCGATGACGAGAATCTGTATTGAACGTCTCGTAAGCAGCATAATATGTTTCAGCATTTTAACAGATATGCACAGTTGTTAGACTTGACAAATGTTAGCAAGAAGTTGTGGGTTTGTGCAAAATTGGCGTACTATGATTCGTCGAAACTATCAATTGGTCAATTTCGACATGCACACGTGATAATTTATTAATCAGAAATATATAAAGTGTGCTTTAGAGTAGTTATTTTAGTTAAATATCAAACTAAACATCACTCAAGTAAGGACCTTGTTATTGTGATTTTGACAAACTTTGCGTCATACTAATAAAGGGCTATCTTTGCGATATTCTTTCTCAAAAGTTTCAAACGATAGCTAAAAATAAATATATTCATATATATACAATATATATTATGTACAATATATTTCTTTAACCTACTGAAAGTATTGTTGCTTCCAAGTCATACATAATCACCACCTCCCGTATAGCATATGCGTATTAACCTACATTATCATTTGGTGCATATATTTAATGTATATTTAACAAGACAAAACGGATCTAATAGTATCTTTATTCTTCACCATTAACAAAAAAAGATGAAATCCTTCCGGGTCTTTATTATTCGAGCGAGGTCGCGTATGCATACGATCGCTCTTATCCACACACATACTCACACGCGCGTGCACACTCTCGCGCATATACACACACACATTCACGTTTCTTTACGTTAAGGGGACTTAAAAATTATCTTTAAAAGAACTTAAGATACCATCTTGTGACCTCTGTTAATTGTTCACCGATGAATTTTAATAGGCGATATTTGCTGTTTTATTAATATCTTTAAAAGAACTTAAGATACCATCTTGTGACCTCTGTTAATTTTTCACCGATGAGTTTTAAGAAGCGATGTTTGATGTTTTATTACAGTAATTAAGATTTTTTTATTAAAAGCAAACTGATTAGTTGATTGACATAAACAATTAGGATTTTTCAATTAGCATTAGATGTGACTAATTCTGTGTCCCAACATGCATTTCCATGTAAAGTTTAATTACATCAAAGTTTTTTATTACTGTGGAAGTTCATCAGAAACAAGTTTCAACCATTCCATGAATGTCAGTATCCGATTAAGGCTGCATTGGAAAATGTATTCAAGATTTCTCCCCTTTAAGTTTATTGTAAGGCATTAACGAATTGAGGCGACATATGTAGGTGGTAATATATGTATATGTAAATTAGCTAAGCTATTCGCAATGTTGGTTGTTAGTTTTGACACGCCAGCAGTCCTTGCTGTTTAAGTGCAATCTTCCATCATAATCAACATTATTTTTGTTTGCTGCGAGCATATTGTCTCTGATTTTATTCGCATATAAACATGTCAATGTTTAATTCTCAAGTATTTCTTTCCTCAAAGGCTAACTACTACAGTTTTGCTATTGCTTAATAGATTAGGCGTTACAACCAGTTAGTGCACAAAACCGCGCTATTTTTGCCTGTCTTTCCCTAACAACATTATGCTTGACTTCTTGAAATTTCATGTCACGTTCCTGAGTTATTTTTGCATTTCGCCAACCTGCCTATTTTTTCTATTTTTATTGCATTTTTTTATGTGAATAAGTCTTACCCGTTTCCCTCCTACGCTATTTATTTCACTATTTTGCTCTATATTTAAATACTGTTATCCATTTCCTCTGTTTATTCCTCCTTTCTTCCTTTATCCCTTTTCTCTGTCTTCACTTCTGTACTTTCTTTTGCTTTCCTTTTCGGCATTACTATTCCGCATTCCCTTCTTTCTTCATTCTGTCTTTTGTTTTCCATAGCGTTTTTCTATTGTTTATATTTTGAATGATTCATTATTTATAATATTTTAATAATTTTCATTCTTTACCTTTTTTCACTTTTTCTTTCTTTATTACTTTTTAATTGTTCTTCCATTTCACACTTTGATCTATTTCCTGTGTCTACTGTGTTTTTTTCCAATAATTTATTTTAACGTTCTATTTAACTACATCATTAACTTAAATGTCGAAGATTCCTGATATGCTAGATTTGTTTTTGAGTTGCCATGTAAGACCACAATATTATTTCAGTGAGGTAGATCACATCTCTGCCTACGCAAAACATTTTTCCCAACCAGCTACCAAAGACATTGGGTCATTTCCATTATTATCTTTTAAAGTTATTCTGTCAATAAAGTATCAAACCCAAAAATAAATAGGTTGCTATCGTTACTTATAATAATTGTGCTTTAATATAAACGAACGTAAAATGTTACGTTATAATAAACAAATGAATTGTTTTGTCAATGGACAGACTCTTATGGTGAGTAAAACAAACAGTTAAATGTAAAGATAACGTATATTAAATGTAATATTATTTAATGCCGCGTTTTAATGATGTCTATACTCTAATTCATTCGAAAATCTTTTGCATTGATGAATAGTAAAATGTGAAAAAGGAGAAAATATTTTTGCGTCGATTGTTTTAGTGTAATAGTAACTAGTACCGATGTAGATAAAGACGCCAAAATAGATAAAAGCTTACAGATTGTCATGGGTCAACACACTGGTGTTAATGTAGGGTTTACATAACGTCTTTTAATGCGTGAATTTCAAAACGAATTCTCGTTTTTGTGTCTAATTTGATGGTTAAACGTGTATTGTCTGATAACGTTAATTAATATTAAAAATCAATTAAACTGTAGAATATGTATATATTTATAAATAATTTTAAGTTTTATGTGAGTTTTCATCATTCTGCTGTTACTATAGCATATATTAAATAACACATAACTTGTTCTGTTAAGTGACACTGCTGTGTTGACATGTAAACTGCATTGTTTATTACGGCCATTCGTATCATTATGAAAGTATTATTGCGCAAGTATTGGAATTGCTCGACATCTTTCGATGCAGCTTGTTTGACTGGTCATTACCATACTAGTAAGAAATAAAACAGTATTAGTAAAACATGTAACGTTGTTTAAAAGAAAATAAATAAGAAATAAATATTGACGAGACAGAAATATGTATAACAATTGTCAACGTCAGAAAGAGGCGTAAAATCATTCGTTATCATCAGCGGCCAAAGAAACAGCAGAAGTAGTGTTGTTGAGTGGACGCCTTTAATTAATAAATAAATTCAGTTCGCATCTGTTGTACTGACATGGTGTCAATATTTTAAGTGTTGAGAAGTGTGATGTAAGTTTTGTCATTAATTGTTAGGTTTTTTACTTGGGTGTGTATAATTTATTCCTACTTTGGCATTATGATATCCTACTTGAAAATACAAGCTTTTCAGGATAGAAGAAGTATTTTAATTGTTGTTTAATCAATTTTTAAACATTTGTTTTTTCTAGATTTCCAATTTTTCCATTTTCTTTTCAATTTCAAGCTTGACATGGATAAAACGAAATCTATTGAATATGGCTAAAAATATATTGCTTTGGAGAACAACTGGCAAAGTCAAAGTGATGAGATGTTTTCAAACGGAGAAGTGTTTATGAATTTACCCCGACTGTGAACCCCGTTGACAAGTTTAGAGTTACTCGCAATAATATGTTCATACCGGTAACAAAAGTAAATGACACGTTTAGGCAAGCTATTTCCTCAGACAGTTGTGGTAATCAATAAAAATACATTATTTTGAATTGCCTCCTCCGCGCCCAGCTCTTCCATTATTTCCCTTCCCTATTTGTAATAAAAGAAGGCGATCTGCCTTTAACTGTATGGAAGCATGAAGTTCTTTGTTTACTTAAAACTCTCCATTCAGAGCCAGCTGTGTATAAAATCACTACGTGTGAAAGCAAGTTGGTTCTTCCTCGTCATGAGGATTATGTTGCATCCTATGACTATCTGCCAGAATGCAGTGGACTTTATGAGGTGGTTGCTAACTCAGAGAAGGTGCTGGAGAACTTTAAGTATGAAGTTTTAAGAATCGAAACGTAAAGGTGAATAAATCGAGTATAACATCAGGCTGAAGGGGAAGGTGTCTCACCTGCATATCGACAATGAGCTTAAGAATGAGCATTTGTACTATAAGCTTTGATGGTTAAGGAATAGGTAATTCAAACAAAAATTATAGAAGTAAAATCCTCATCTGATACTCATAACTCTACTAAAGGAGTAAACAAAGCAAATGGGCAGAATGAATTCTCGGATAGAAGGGGAGATAACGTCACTTAAAGGTAAAAAATGTAAAAAAATAGAGGAGGCTTTTAGGTTCAGAAACAAAACATTGGCATCTCTTTTAGGCAATATAGAAGTTTTCTTTTAAACAAAAGCCCACCTTCCCAAAATGGACCAATACAAGGTGGAAGGTCTGTTGTTGATGAAGGCCTTAAAACCCATTTCAATGATTGGTTTACCCTGTGAAACCGTTGTTCTCATAAATAAAAGCTCATTTCACTGTCGGTCGGATTCCGGATCAATGGTAACTACTGCACCTGTTGCTTTTTTCATTCACTGAATTCAGCCTCAGTCTATACTACATCTCTTGGCAAAACTACAAGTGATAGGTACTAATGATACTTCTATTTCATATACTGCCTACGTTATAATAGACATCCGCTGATTTAAGCCCATTGTGAGTCCCAGTATTAAAGTAAGTATCCAGACTCTGTCCAATTGATCACTGGAACAAATACCATCAATCTCTTTCTTTCGGTAGGAAAAAATGTAATTTACACCTGTTTGCCAAGATACCTTTGGGATTGTTTGTAAACACCGACTTTTGCAGGTTCATTCAACAAATCAAAGAAAAATCATTGTTTAACTTTTCAAAATCAGAATAGTGTCTGGATTGGTACATAAAACAAGTGAAATTTATGTGATAATAGAAGGTCGTGACTTAGGTCAAGATTTTAATGTCTGTTATAGACCTGTAAATGTGCGACTGGGAAATGGATATTTTAAGATATACGTAGGGTTTGCAATATTTCAACCTACCAAAGTTGAATTTAACCCCAGCAAATACTTTACTTGTTGCTTGAAGCCAGTACTCCACCACAGGCTGATCTTGACAAGAAACTGATGGTCAATAAATTTCTTGTTGATCTTGGTATCAAGGTGCAAGATGGTATATTGGATCTTGATGAGGAAGTTGTTATAAAATATTTTTCAAAAAGGAAACATATCTTTTTATCGTGTCTAGGTTGACTCTAAACCATATAATGACCCCTATAGGCGAATTCTTCTACGTATGTATGACAGAGAGAGGGAGCATCAAAGCGAAATGTTTGAAAGATGAATAGCTAGCTGCAATTCAAGAATCTCATTCTTCATTTTCATCTCATGTTGTTCTAGTCCATAGGATCGATGGGTCTCTGAGAGTCTGCATCGATTTCCGACAACTCAGATCCCGAAATGTGGCTTACTTACTTCCTCACAAATGACTACCTGTCTGGCGCCAAGTTGATTTGCAATGATATATTCGTTCATGATAATGACAGGTGGAAATGCGCGGACCTGATCAGCATAAACTGTTTTTAGTTAGGTCCGTTTTCTTTCCACCTGTTTCTATGATTGTAACAGAATGTCAGTTGGCCTGACTAATGCGCCTACTACATTCCGGTGGCGTGTGAAACACTGAATGTGTAAACTAAATCATCGTAAATACTGTACCTACCTATCTTTTTAAATACTTTCTAAGATTATCTTGAAAGGCTGAAGAAGATTTCCTATCGTCTACAAAAGGTTGAAAATTTAAATTATTTCGCACACATTCGACATAACTAGGTCATTGTAGTAAATAAGAAACGTGTTACAGCTGATTCCGCAAATGTAGGTTCAATAAAGTCTTGGCGAAGTCCTTCTTCTTTGAAAGAACCTGGAAGGTTTTTAGGCTTGGCGTGGAACTATCGGCGCTCAACTAATAAATTCCCCCAAATTGCGAAACCCCGAAATGACTTAGTTGTTGGTCATTCGAAAGTAAAAGTGTCGTCAACGCCGTCTGCTGTTTGGATGTAGGGTCCTGAGAAACCAGAAGCTTTAACTAATCTCGTAAACTACTTTCAAACCTTTCTGTGTTTTTTTTTCTGTTTTACTTTTCTTTTAACCAGCACGGGTGCCAGCAGCTCTGGTCTTGGAGCCACCTTTACCCGCTGCAGAGGGACAGGAAAACAACTATTACTCTTGGTCGCAGATACGCTTCATAACACTGTTTGGATTGAATTCAATTGTTTTTCTAAAATCCTGCTAGGGTGTTGGTAGTTTGCAGTTGGCTTCATCTTCGGTAGGTAGTTGACTGCATCTTACGTTGGTAATCCATCTTAGGTTAGAGATTAGTTGCAGTTAATATTAGTAAACATTTCTTTTAAAATCGAAGATTTTGAATATTTTCTTACTTTACCATGCAGACGAGTCTTTTCTTCAGTGTCAATATGTAAGGAGTTGGTGTTTTGTTTTACTGTTCCTCTGTTGTGTGTTTCACCTGTTTTACTCTTGTTCCATTTGTTGTTCTGCGTCTAGTTCGTTGCATCTTTATAATTCATACTCATACCGATTATAAATCTGTATAGCGATCTCTAAATATACGGGTAATATCCTCACTATTTAATCAATCATTCTAATTGATATTCATAATTTATATAGCATAACCATCAAACATTTGGTGTAGACACCCCTAATTATTTAACCTCCCACCTTCGCACCAGTACGCATGCGCATATCGTCTTTACCAGCAGTCTGGATAACGTCATATGTTTGTCTTTATTTAAAAGAATATCTGTCATAACAAACCAAACATCCGAACCCGCAATGAAAACTATACAAAAGTCGAAAAAAATTACATTACTGATGTTCATTTACACTAAGAGAACCTATTCCTATACACACGTCTCCTCTTAATATTGCTTGTCATCTATTGTTTGCTTTCCAAATTCCTACTGGAATTCCTTAACACTACCTTATCTTATTCCTCTTACTCATATACCTTTTAATATTATTCCTTATTAAAATATTCACCCTCCTGGTGTAATGTTCCCCATATTCGTTTATATATTCCTCGAAATATTCTCTTGCATTTTCCCCCTTATCTAAATCTTCCTGATATATTATTTCAGAGAGCTTACTTTGGTCTTGAAGTTTACGAAATTCTAAATGTAAGTTGTTTCTTTCAAACTATTTTTGTATCGACTCAATAAAATAGTAACTGCTCAGAACATTTATTAATACTCTTTGTACAAGTCCTTAATCACACATTTCTTTTATTGAATTTTTTGAGATAAAGAAACTCTAACATAGGAGAAAGGGGATATATTAATCTTAACGTATATTCGCATAAAAAAATATACTTTTTTTCATAAGTAACAATTTGGCACTATTAGTATTGTTGTTGGTTTCTTTTGAATGAATGAAAACGTTTGCGCAGCGGGGATTCGTTGACGACAAATTCAATACTTCTTTATTGTGAAGTTTATGATGACACAATGCAACGTTCATATCAATATAGATATATGCATCTTAAATAGATTACAACCACAGTGTATTTAAAACGTTAATAAACAATATTCACCTGAGCATAACAATTCACAGTCAAGTTTGTGGCTTTACAAAGTACCCTTTAAAAAGTAATATACAATAAACTATTTTATCAATTGTTTCAAAAACGAACAAAATTCATTTAAATAAAAAAATAAAATATAAAACATACCTGGATATAGCAAATACATATAAAAAATATAGGAATATTTTTACTTTCTAAAACCATGTGTTGTGCTTAATGAAAAGTGCAGTGTTATTTAGGTCCCTTGACTAATAAACAAACTTCTGTATGCAATCTGTACATACTTACAAGATTACAACAATATATTTTACTACAAACTAAGGCACATAACATAATTACTTAAATCTAAGACAATTTGGCGTCAAGGAAATCTTGCTTTGTTTAACAGGATTTTACTAAGGTTGATGCCAGCATCACAAACTAAGACAAAGCTTAGATTTAAATTAATTTAATATTATAGTATTGTTATTATTGTGTGCCTTTAAATCTAAGCTTTATATAGGAAACAAACACTTTTATGTTTATTCAAAGTTAAGTTATCATGCAAAGTTATCATGTCAACATTTACAAATCAACTACACGTATATCCATTTAAAAGCATATCCACATACACATAGTTTGCGTCACTCACGAAACCATCAGTGTCAATGCATGATTTTACTATTATCCCCCCGTGCCTTCAACAAAATTGTCAACTTGCATAGAATTGACAAAGAAATTGTTTACTATTTATAAGAATGAACGATATGCCAGTTTAGGTTAAATTTAGGTCCCCGTGTTTGTATAAGTAATCGAGTGTTCAAGTAAACAAGACATCTGTTCCTCATTGTAATAACTAGATAGATGTGAACGTTGCCTTGGTTGTCTCCCCAGTTAGTACACTGATAGCTGATACTTGGATCTCGGTGCCTCCAAACAGCAGACTGACAGCAGCGTCGCCTATCCGACCGTACCTGTCCTGACAATCCACCACAACCTCACCGATCTTCACACAGTCGGGCTCGTCAACATACAACGGATCTGCTCTTGGTGAGGCATACAGTTTAAGGGTGAAGCCAGTTTCGTCTTGAAGTGGACTAAATGATTGTGGCTTGCAACTTTCGCCAGGGACAACCTTCTCCCCAGCCCGTACTAAGACAGCAAACGCATTCCTGATCTTTTCTTGGCCATCGCTTTGGACATACAGCTTAGACCGTGGATGTTGTTTCGGGTCATATTGAGGGCGGCAGCTTATCCCGTATGTGTACTTGCTGATCCTAGACGTGATGCTTTTGTCGTCGTGTCCGAAGATGACCGCACCTTTCAGCACTGTCAAACTTGCATCAGAAGGAACAATGCATGTTTTATCTGGGAATTTATGTGATATCGCCTTAGTGAGCATCATGCATTCTGAGAATCCGCCAACCATTAAAATGATGTTTGTACCACTGAGCTTGTCAACAGCAAACAACTGAGCTATGTGATCGGTGATTCCTGCCACAGCCTCCTTGAAAAATTCTCTGCATACTTCATGGTTGATAACTAGCTTATCTTTTTGCAGAGTTAGTTTACTGGTGAGCTTTTCAACTAGGTCATAACCTGTAGCTTTTTTATAATTTTCGACCAGGATCGCTGGAAATTTCATGCGCATTTTACCGTCTGTATCGGGGTCGATGTTGCGTTTGCCTACCTCAAAATCACGGTCCAGGTCGAGAAAATATTCATAATCATTGATTTTGAATTGTTCATAAACAGCGCTACCAACAGCATCTTCAATGACAGAATGGAAACACTTATTTACTTTAGTCCCTCCCCATGCATTACCACTGGCCTTGTGCACTTCTTTCAAGCCACCATTGTCTTCAACCTGATGGACTGTTATATCAACTGTACCGCCTGTAAGGTCAAGAAACATTTTGAATACAATGAAATAGTTTCATAACAGGTGGCATCTATGTAAATAAATTCTAAAATTCTAATTTTTTAGGTAAAACTAAAAGAGAGTTTTACCTTAAATGTAAAAATACAACACGTTCCTCAAAACCTAACTGAAATAGTTTTACATATATTTACCTGATTTTAAAAATCTTATTTCCATGGCAAAAAAAAAGTTACTCCAGAAATGTTAAAAAGTTCAGGCAACATTACAAAGAAACGAGGTCACATGTGTCCTGCCAATGCTGGTCACAACGACCCACAATAAACAAGACAAATTGTCCATCTATGTTATAAGTGAGAATTGCTCGTTGCCTACAGAGGCCTATAAGAGCCTTATTTTACATTTACGACTGCCGTTACCCGCACTGATCAAAGAACGCGGTGCATGTATATTATGCATGTTGACCCTTAGAAAACAACACTATTTTACTTCTATTATTTCTGTTACATGGATCACAGCATAAGGTTTTATCGTTGTTGGCTCCTAGAAAGCACCATTATTTCACTTTTATTATTGCCGTTACCTGTACTGATCACAGTATGAGGTGCATGGATGGAAAAATTATAATTATTGGTACTTAGAAAACACCATTATTTTATTTCTATTATTGTCGTTACCTGCGCGGATCACAAAAAGAGGCACATTTAAATACAATGGATATCGGCCCTGTAAAAGCCCCAATGATTATTATAGCTAAGAGAGAAATCGATGAGTACGTACAGAAAATATACGTGGTAGAAATTATCATAGGATAATTATGCTAGTGATCGCCATGTGTGGCGTCTTCTAAAATACATCATCATATATAGTGTGAAGTAAAATTATGATATCAGACATGTCATGATTTTGGCAGTTATCAATGCAAGCTTTGATTTAAGCCATAATTGTATAAAACGAAACCAAAAAATTAGATATAATCTTCAATTGTATAGTATCGAAACTAAATCAATCTACATAAACTTATTCAAATTAATCTCGGGCATCTTTTTCTTACTATTAATTAGTACAGCAGACGACAAACGCAACTATATGTTAGTAACGGTCTTGCCTAAGGTCTGTTAGCTCGTATACCTTTACCTGCAAGATGAAGTTAACTCGGCAATAATTTCAACATTAATACACACCCAAACGAGAAATGAAAAATTAACATAAAAAAAATAATTTAATTATTTGCCCTCTAGAAAAAACAGGACTACGTAGAGAACATGCTTTAACTGTGAAGATGTATTTTCTGGGGACCACACTGTCTACTACTTTCCTTGTTGTCTGTATTTACTTGCAAGATGCACTATTAACATTGGCATGCTCTGTTTATTTCTTGGAAAAAAGATCTTGCAAACCGAATACGAGTTTTTTGTTTTGCCTGCTGTACTAAATAAAGAACTAAAGACGGGTTTCTTAATCGATAGGCAACTCGATTTGAGCATTTTTTACAGAAAAAATGCTCCACTAACAAAGCGGCACTAACTTGGTTACCTCGACCCACAACAAATGACGGGGATATGATGAAGTCAGTCCCTCCATGATTTCGTCACTCGATGAAGCAAATTAAACCGAAATTTAAATTTGTTAGAAATGAAAATGAAAAGATCAATTTATATCTGTAATAAAATGGCAGATAGATAAAATTGAAATAAAGCTGCAAATATATATTATACTCTTCATATGTTTATTACATTTCGCCTTTCAAAACGAACTACCGTGTACTGAATCAACGGAACATGCAGAAGTTTAAAGGAAAGTTGGGTAGATTATTTATAGGATGAGAGAATAAGCAAAATAAGAAACAAAGAAGCACTTATGGAGCCAGCTTTTAAACCGATATTATATCCTTATGTTTATGTGGTCAAATACAGCGAACACAGTATGTGTGTTCCAAAGTCACGTGTTGCAATCTCCTCCCAAGATATCAGACGATGAAAAAGTCCACGATATAAGCTGTCTACGAAAAGTTTAGCCGAGACTGAACATTAAGTGGAGCAGGGTCCATTAAGTAAGAACCTTTAGACCAGTCGCTTTCGCCGCTCGAGTTTTCTCCGCGTCTTAATTCTTAAGTTTCTTATTACATAGACACACCTATATGTAAGACGCACTGCTCTGCAGAGTGGCGCCAATAATGCCGGCTTAGATTGGGTCATATGTTTATGTTAAAATGCCGTCATTTTTAACTTTGAAACAATACTTTTGCAATTATTAATTACATTTGTATTAAAAAAGAGAAATCAGCGGCAATTTTGTGAATATATTCAAGTTGTCAGATATTTGATTATCAATTTCAGCAGTAGGTAATATTGAAATCGACTAATAAATTTGTTCAATTTATATGTGACGAATAATGAACTCAGCGGCAATTTTGTGAATATTTCGATTGGCTGATAAATAATAGAAATAGTCTAAGTGTACAGTAATTTCGGACGATGCTCCTTTCGGATAATAACGGATTCATACAAACTTATAACGCTCTATATCTAAATAAAGTTGTTAATGTGTGATTAGAGCAATATATTTAACCTTAAAAAGTAGTGAAAAATAAACAGGAGATGCGAAGAACGAGTGTTATATAAAATTGAGAAAAGAGAAAGAGAGAGAGAGAGAGAGAGAGAGAGAGAGAGAGAGAGAGGGAGAGAGAGAGAGAGAGAGAGAGAGCGATAGTAGAAGAGAATGGGAGAGAGTAAGAAAAAAGGAAAAGATGACAGGAAGAAGATTTTTTTACTCAGTATTTCAACGATTTTGCAAAAGTCAGCAGTATCTATTCTGTATTATTCATATTTACTTACATTGTAATAAACTAATATTCATGTTGTCAGATTTGATTATCAATTGCAGCCGTAGGTAATATTGAAATCGACTAATAAATTTATATATGACGTTAAGAGTATGTGTATTTTGATCAATGAAGTAAACAAAAACATATGACCGAAGAAAAACTTCGTGCTTAACAAACTAATTATTGTTTTTGCAGGTATACATATGCTTATTTAAATATGCCGGTTTTTATATGAATGTCTGTCTTTTGTTTTTATGTCTGTCTTTTAGCTTTCTGTCTTTTGTCTTTACGTCTGTCTTTTAGCTTTCCTTTGAGCATGGCTTTGTTTCTGTCGTTCTTGTCTAAGTACAGATAGTAAGACATTAACTAGCCAAATAAGCGTATTTACTTTTGACTATCCATTGCGTCTATCCGCAGTTGTTGTCCGAATTATTACCTACTCTGACCACTTCTATTTTAAGCCGAGAGGCTTGCTCCCGAAAAAACACCATCAGGTATTGAGAGTGGTATCAGACATTTTGCCTATATCTTATCTATGCAATATAAGATGTTCATTCTTTTCAATCTTTAAATAAAAACGATTAGAATCCCTGCTAAAAATGGTCATCGACGTCACAATGGATGATGTGGATAAGCTAAAACATAAGTGGACACGTGGTTTAAAAATAGCTAACTGTGCAGATTAGTTCAGATAAGAAATACAAGTTTGAAATGACGATTGTAGTGTTCACTTTTCAGGTGTAGGTCATCAATAAACAGCATTTTGCGAGGTCTGTGACCAGATCACAATGGTTTATTATGACATTTAATGAAAATATTTTGGTCCAAACTGTCGGATACTACCTTTTATAATTAATATCTATCAATTGCCAACGTGTCTTTAAAATTATCAATAAATACAATAAATAAAATATGACTATGTTGGGTACTTAGGGTTGCCATTTTTTTGCGTTTTCCTCTCTTAATGTGTGTCGTATCAGTACGCTAGCAATTAGTAATATATGTTTGGGCTGAGGAATGGCATTAAGCATGGTAGAACGTTTTCTGTTTCGCATAAGTCAGCTGGCCAATTTTTTGGAACACAGATGATCTGAATCAGACTTTACTCCTTTCTTAATTACGAAACAACGACGATGCACGTAGTAACTGCTTTAAACGAAATGCAGCATTTATCATGCATTCAAATTAATAGGAAATTTTAATGTGTGATAATAGAAGATACTTATTGGGATAGTGTCAAAAGACTTTGTCCTTACAAGTTTGCTGTGCAGATTTTGCGAACAGCGAGCAGACAAATATTAAATCGCTTACCACCTGCATCCAGCACCATGTATTTTGTCCCTGGGGTTAGTTTGCAAAAATCCTCGCTCGATTCTTGTTGCAAGTTTGTTTGTGCTTTAAGACGCATGTTTTGACAGAACAGGGATGCCACCTCTGGTTCAAGGGCTAATTGCAGATTTTCAGTCTGGATTCCTGCCTTTACATATAGTAGGATCGTCATAATCATCATCATCATCATCATCATCTTCACCACCACCATCACCATCATAATCATCATCAATCATCATCACGATTATCATCAACACCAGAAGGAGAAACAGCATAGTCATCATCATTGCAATTGTTTTATTTATCATTACTATCATTATAATTGTCATCACTACAATCATTATCATGACCCTATTATAATCACCAATATCCTCATCATCATCTTTATAATTATATTTATTATCACCATCTCTTTTTTATAATTATATTTATAAATAACACCAACACAATCATCACCAAAAACAACAAAATCTTCACGCACATCAGCCTTATCAAAAGCAGCTGCATATTTTTATTCATTGTCTTCCTTATCAAACACAAAGCGAGCCTATCGTTAGACCTCAATACTGGTATCCAGATCAAATGCGTCGACATAATATTTACTTACTCGTTCAGCAGCTCGTCTCATGAATATTCTTGCGCTGTCAGTCCAGATAGCTGGCACGGTGAGGACCCAGGTAATATCCTTTTCGGTCACGTTTCCGACGACTCGTTTGTTGAGAGAGGAGAGAAGGTCGTCCTTAAGATATTCAATTGCCAGTGAGAAGACTGTAATTGCTGGCAATGTTTTATTAAGCGAATCCTTGATCGTTAAGTCACTGCTGATCGACTAAAACAAATAGAATTGCACTAATAAATTACACCTACCGACAACTTTAAATTGGAAAGTAAGTAAACATTTTGCATATATATATATATATATATATGATACATTCTAACAACATTCCATAGTTTTTTTCATTACTAAATAATAAAGAGTTCTTATGTTCATATCACAAACCTTTGCTAGTATAACTTTTTGCTAAAATATAAGGTCGGTTTATTAGAATTTTCATGCTGAAAATGTTAATTTCACACGCACTTCGATAAATGTTGTCAAACCCGTACGGAAAAAAAACCCAGAACTTTCTACGGTAACTATCGATCATAAGGAAACTCATATTATGAAGTCAAACGTTGGGTATTTCGACAATATTCGATACTGACCATGTCACGTTTCTACATCATGACTGCATTAATGCTTAAATTTTAACGTTGGTTTAGTTCAAGCTTGGTAAGTCTAACCATTCCATATTCAGACCATTCCATATTGAAACCATTCCATATCCAAACCATTCCATATTCAAACCATACCATATTTAAACCATACCATATTCAAACCATTCCATATTCAAACCATACCATATGCAAACCATTCCATATTCAAACCATTCCATAATCAAACCATTCCATATTCAAACCATACCATATTCAAGCCATTCCATATTCAAACCATTCAATATTCAAACCATACTTTCTTCAAACCATTCCATATTCAAACCATTCCATAATAAAACCATTCCATAGTCAAACCATTCCATATTCAAACCATTCCATATTCAAACCATTCCATATTCAAACCTTTCCATAGTCAAACCATTCCATATTCAAACCATTCCATATTCAAACCATTCCATATTCAAACCATACCATATTCAAACAGAAGAGATCTAACAAATCATATGTTTTATTTGATGCTCTTAAAGGCATCTTAGAACTGCCTTTCCAAAAAGAACAATGATTTCCGTATGTCTTATAAAATAAACATTGGTCTTCGGTCCCGTAATTGGATTTTTCGAAAACACGTGTTGTTTGTGTAAAGTAGGTATATGATTTACAGTTACACTAATTATCTTTTTCATAAAAACACACTTGATTAAAAGATGAGAAAGCATTCATAGCCATTTAAATATTATACTTCATTTATCAAATTCATTATTCTTACCATTTGATCGAAAAGGACAGTCTTGAATTGCTTGAAGAGGTAATACTGCATGTGTTTCTTGTCTTCTATGAGGTCAATATACTTGTTCTCTGCATTGTACCCGAAAGCCTCGAGTGTTTTTCCATCAGGTCGTATTAGAACTGTTGTTGGAGCTTTGGCAGAGAGATGAGATCCGTCATTCCTGTCATAAAAATGAAAAAAAGATACACCATTTTACAGCATATAACGAAAGATCTGTAACTATATGTCAGTAAAAATGATATAAGATTGTTACAAATGACCCGTTACGTAAAAAAGTGAAAACTATATCACAGAAAACAAGGTTATGAAACTGTCAAGATTGCAACTAGACATTTTAACTATATGTTTATGTTATCTGTCGATTGGGCACAAGCTATTTTATGTTTTTAAATGCCTTTAGACAGTTCATTTCTTGTGTAGTACCAATACTTAGCCAGTAAATATTTAATCATACAGTAATGTGTAGTAGCTGATATAGCCCAAATTGGATTTGTGTTTCCAATTTGGGATCATTCCATTCAGAGCCAAACACTTTAAACCTTTCCAACTTGGACACCCCTTGTGATTCTTAATGGGTGTTCAACTCCACACGCGCATTCTGTTTGATCTGGTATTACCAATTTCTACTCGTGATGTCAGTGGGGTCGTTTTCATATGAATGCCGTAAAGAATAAGCCCAGCTAGTAAAGGTTGTCCCGAAATCAATCGCTGCAGATATAAGCCTTTTGCCCTGCTTCTTCTGTAATCTCTGAAATTTATCATATTTTTATAAGGGTAAATACAAATTAAAGCAATATAGATGTTATGAAAGGCATATTTAACACAAGGCTGGATACTGAATATGTTTTGGTTCTTCCTTAAGAATGTTCCTAAAACTTTTCCTTTAATTTGTTGTTTGTTTGTTTAAATCTTTGTTAGAACACTTTTTATTACGTTACAAAATCTAAATTTAAACATACATTCAAAAAATTAACAACATTAAGCACATTCCTCTACTTTCAGAAATTTTAAACTAAGAGAACAAAAAAAAAGAGTCAAATCCATCTATAAAGTTCAAGTTTGTCCTCCATAATAAGTCGTTTGAACCAATTATACGGTTAAGATATACTAATAAATAAATGCGATACTACTTTTTATGTTAAAAGTCACAAAACAAATGAACCATTTGGTTATTGTTTCGGATGTCTACCAAATGATGTACATCAAGTGATATCACCTCATGTTTACAAAGGGAGAGAACTCTTACTTCACAAATTAAGAAAATATATGTTTAGTGTGTAGGTATTATATATCTATATCCTGTAATTATATAGATTTTGCGACACTTTTTAAATATTCTCCCAGTCAAAAATATGCTCATTATAATGTTACACGGTAAGAATTACTTAAATAAACTACCTGAGAAGACCAGCAACATTAAATTATTTTTAGGATATTTGTCGCTACTAATTGTTATAAAGGTGGCTGGGGTAATCAAAGAAACTGAATACACTGCAGCAGATTATTCAAAAGACGTGTTTTTTTTGTTGTTTCTGTTTGTGTGTGTGTGTGTGTGAGTGTCTGTGTTATTGTTGTTTTTGTTTGTTTTTATTGTATTTTTGTTTTGTTGTTGTTGTTTTTGTTTGTTTGTTGTTTTTTGGTTGTTGTTGTAGTTATTTTGTTGTCGTTGTGTTTTTAGGAACCCCTCAGGAAGTGCGATGTAAGAGCTCTGTAAACCCGGTTTTAGTCGGTCTCTTTTGCTGACTGACCGCTCCAAGGCGGTAACTGTTGTGTTTTCTCTTTTTGTTAAATGACTCACAGTTTAGTTATTAAGTTTACATTTGGCTTACATGTAAATACCTTTGTCATTTGCATTTCAGAGTTTGGTATATGTTGCAATGCTCATCGAATTTCATATATTCTTATTTAGGCTGCTTATGCGTTTTAGGGAGATTTTTATTGTGATATTGACTTAGGATTTAACAAAATTTGCGTCATACAAACAACTTGCGTCATACTTAAACATTCTAATAAGTGACTACTAGTAATCATCATCATTATGGAAATAAACAACAACAACATCATTATCATCAGCAGCAGCATCGCAGCAGCATCATTTCTTTTGTGTGAGTATAACAGTAAGAGTAACTTACACACGCACACACACACAAACACACACACACACACACGCATTCACACAGACACTAGTACACCTGCGCAAACATACACGCGCACAAATACTCACTCGCGCACAGTCACACATACACATTCACGTACGTTTAAAGAAATTGGACTTAAGCATTGAACTATTTAAAAAAAACTAAACATACCGTCTTTCGACCTATGTTAATTTCTCTCCGATAAGGGAATTTCTGATTAAAAGCAAAATGATTGTCTGACTGACATAAAAATACTTATTATTTGAAGTTTCGATATGCAATGGAAGTAATTTTGTGTCGCAACATCTATGTCCATGTAAAGTATAATTGCATCAAAGATTGTTTTTAATGTGGAAGTTTTTGTTCATCAGTAACAAGTTTCATAAGTTTTCCCTATGTCAGTATCGGATTAAGACTTCAGTGGAAAAATATCCTCAGTTATAAGGTCAAGATTTCTCCCCTTTAAGCTTATTGTAAAACAGCAACGAATTGCGGCAACATAAGTAGGTGGTAATATATGCAAATGTAAATTAGCTATTGGCAAAGGTTGTTGTTAGTTTTGATACACCAACAGTTCTAGCTGTTTAAGCGCTATCTTTCATACATAATCAACAGTATTTTCCATTTGCTGCAATCATATTAGTTCAGATTTTATTCGAAAATAAACATGTCTTTTGTCATTGTCTAATTCTTAATATGAGTATTTTTTCTAAAATGGTAAATACTACATTTTTGCTATTGCTTAATAGAGAAAGCGTTGCAACCACTTAGAGCAAACAGCGGAACAATGTACAAGAAATTGCCACCATGGAACATAAGGTGTATATGAAATATGTCATACTTCAATCGTGTAAGATCATGAAATAACACATATATCATACCTGCTGTGCCATTGCTGAAATAAAAGAAACGAGAATACAATTTGGATATTGCACATTTTTATTTTCATCTATGATATTGACCACAGTTGGCCTAAATTGCACAAGCCAAAACAATGTTTGTTTACAAAAATAAATCTTTGCTCAGCCATCATAAATAATGAAACTTTATATATATATATATACAGAGAGAGAGAGAGAGAGAGAGAGAGAGAGAGAGAGAGAGAGAGAGAGAGAGAGAGAGGAGAGAGAGAGAGAGAGAGAGAGAGAGAGTAAGGGACTCTGGACTCTACCGTGAACAGGCAAATGTTACCGTAACAGCTAAGTGCTTTTAATCTGATATGTGTGCGTTTTCACAACTCTTATCTTTTACCGTCCCAGCTTAACCCCCCCCCCCACCCCCTCCCCCCCACCCCCACTTCCCCTGGATACATCCTTAATTTTAGCCATTCAAACTTGTATTTCTTCGATCTGTGCATGCGGCTATATACACAATGTGTACACATCTCTCAAACCACACTATTTTAATTGACTACATAATGACGCAATGAGTTATCTACTTATAATGTGGTTCTATGTCAAATCAACCAGTGCAAAAAATGTGACCTAACAGCTCTGAGATGGCAATTGCATAAGTAGGTCAGAAGTATAAAGCATAACTACGAAACATTTCTTTAATCTAGCGGTAAATTAAAATATCTATAGTAGCAGCATTTTAAACTAACAGGTTTGGTGGTCGTAAAATCGTTCACTCTATATGGATAAAATTTTAAGCGGAAAGTTATCTCTGGTGTCATGTCACAAAATACAACAACGACAGCCAAACAAATTTACATAGAATATATGTTACATATATTGAAATATCGATTTATGCTTTTATTTAAAAGCAAAAGCAGTTTCTCTTGCAGCAATAATTACGTCTATAGTTTGTAGTAGACCGACATCGTTTGGTAAAATGTATTTCTGTTTTCAAAAAGAAAAGATTGAACCCTCTTTTAGTAGATAGATACCAAGTAGCAAACATTATGTGGATTTTTCCAAAAACGAAAGTAGGACTGTTATAGAAACTGATCAAGAATGATTTATTTAATTTTAACAAGAAATAAAATGTCTCAGCTAATAATATCTTGATCAGCAGCAGCAACGAAAAAGCCTTAAGATCACAGCGATCAAATTGACAAATAATATTAAAAGCATGTGAACATGTTCAACACTGTTTTGGCTCCAAAATAACTAGAAATATCGGCTATATGACAAAGAAGGCATAAAATCAAACATAAAAATAATGAGTGAAAATACTATAACTTCAAAACAATCCAAAGAATGCATAGCCAAAATAAATTAAAAAAAAACACACACCTGTTTTCTCGCCGCGATTGAAACGATAGTTACCTCCAATGCTTTTATATTACTTCCTTGTTATAGTTATACACGGTTACCCCCCCCCCCCCCCCCCCCCCTTAACTCTTGTGGGGCAAGTTCATGTCGGTCAAATTGATAAAACTAATAGATCACCCAATAGATTATGGGACAACACCGTCATTGAATTGTTAAATACATGGTCAAAGCCCAAGTCGACAACTACGTGAAGTTGTGTTTACAATGCAGGCTGTTTGTTATTATCAGTATGAGGCAGTAGAAAGGTGACACTTTCTGTCGACCTATAGCATTAAAAGTGCTTCTTAACCATTTGTCGTTCTCGTTTCAAAGGTGGTAACCGATTAGACCAATTTATTTCTCTCGAGAGCAAGATATATTTAAATGTCGAATATACTTGCTAAAAGCTGATCCCTGATATGCTAGATTTGTCCTTGAGTTGCGGTTTAAGGCCTACGCAAAACATTTTCCCAACCAGCTATCTAAGATTTGAACCTCATTTTATTTTATTTTTTTTTTTTTTTTTTTTTTTTTTTAAACTTTATTTCATGTCACAAATTACACAACATATAAAGTACAGTCACAACATACAGACATATGTTACACATTTCTTATCATATTAACATTGTCCATATAAAACAGATTTTCAGCTTAGATTTTTCAATATGCTTTTGTCTAACATAAAATAATAAAGTAAACTGAATGTATAAAGGATTGGAATTTTTAACTATATCAAGGACAGTATGGCTTATATATGTACCAAAACTTAAGTCTTTGTACAGTGTAATAATAATTTATGGAATAATCTATATTTCTAATATCAGAATCTTGTATTACTAGATCTTTCTGATGCCTGCACTGTCCTGATTAGCTATTTGTATTTATGGACATAACAAGCTAACTATAAGCTAACACATATTTACAAACAAACAACTAGAAAACAGCTGAAAAAAATCACTGCTTTTTAACAAGAAAAGTTCTGTGGAATGCATTTAACTGTAAAGCTTGTTTTTAAAACACTTTATTAAGAAAGAAATGTGCTGTTTAAATAAATCTATTAATGAGCAGAGACTACACTTAAATGTTTAAATAAGTTTATTTTAGGTGAACTTAAAGTTCATTATATTTTCTAAAAAGATGTTACTAATAAGATCAAGACCATCATTTGGTAATGTTGGTAAAATGGGTAGCTTTTCTTATTCTGTTAAAATATTGTTTATTAAGACAATTACAGGTTTCCAATATTGATCATGAGTTCTCTGGTTCAAACTTTCACTAGCAATATATTGATCAGTCTTGTATTGATTTATTATATATTTCTTAAATACTCCAACATTAGGGTGTTTGTTTTTATCTTTAGTTTTGAATACATAATATTTAGCTAGTATGAAAATCAAGTTGATAACTTTGTGGAGAGTTTTGTTTCCAAAAATAAGGTCTGCATCTGACATTGGAATGTTTAATGCAGGACAGTTGGTGTTAATAAGTATAATCAAATCTTGCCAAAAAGTCTTCACAATATTACATTTGCAGAAGAGATGAAAAATGGTTTCTTCTTCTAGGTGACATAACGAGCACAGATTATTATTCTTAATATTCATTTTTTTAAGAAGTGAATTTGTTCCTAATATTCGGTGGTTTATTCTACATTGGAACCACTGCAAAAAGGTGCTTTGATGGCACTTAAAAGGCAGCTTAAATAGTTTTACAACATCAATATTATTACAGCCCAATTCATTTAACCATTTTGAAATAGAACTTGGTTGTATATTATTTTTAACCATGCTGTCATACATATTTCTGCACCCAGTTTTTGTTTTTAGTAATAGTGAAAGTGACAAAGGAAGTATTGGTTCTTCTAGTCTATTACCAGGATGGTGCATTTTGACCTTTTTTAAATAGGTTTTAACAGATGAAACTATACTTGCATAATCAAGGTAGTTAGTTATATGTCCAAATGTTTGAACAAACTCAGTGAAAGTATAAAATGTGCCGTTTTTATTTAAAAGATCATTAATAGAGTATACACCTTTCTCTACAAATTTTCGTCTATATATGAATTTACCTCCGACCTTAATATTATTATTATAAAACAAGTGTGTACATTTTACATCATTACTGCTATTCGGTACGATAGATTTCATGAAATTATAATACGATGTATAAACATCCTTCCAAAAAGGATTGTCTATTGTATGTAATTTAATATTAATATATTCTGCCCCAAGGACATGAAGATTTTTTAGGTTTTTACTCTGACAACCTATTAACAAAGATTTTTTGTTTCTTAGAATCATTTTTCTGATCCATGATGATTTAAGAGCATTTATAAATATTTTAACATTGACCATTCTTAAACTTCCTTGTTGATAGTCATTGTAAATAACTTCCTCTTTAATTTTTCCAGGTTTGCCTTCCCAAAGGAATTTAGAGAACATTTTCTGAATATTTATAATTGTTTCATTGCGAGGGTTTGGCAATGCTAGGATTAAGTGGTTAATTTTAGGGAGGGCTAAGGTTTTGAGCACAGTTATTTTGCCTAAAGGTGTAAGTATTCGCTTTGACCATTTAGTTATAAGCTGTTTAATTTCTTCTAATTTCTTATCATAATTCAAATTAATAATTTTGCTAAGATCACTTGAAAAGGTAATACCAAATAGAGTAAATTCTGTTTCCCAGGAAATATTTAGATGTGGCAATAATTTTCTTTTGCTATCTCGCTTGCTACCAATCCATATTGCTTTAGTTTTTTCAATATTAATATTAAGGCCAGAAAATTGTGCATAGAATTTTAAAACATTGCAAGCAGAAAGAAGAGAAGTTTCAGTACCATCAAGGATAAGAGAGGTATCATCTGCGTATTGAGATATTTTATATTCAAAATTTTCAATTCTTATTCCTGCAATATTGTGATTTTGTCTTATCAACATGCCAAGCACCTCTGCACATAGAATGAAGATATATGGGGATATAGGGTCCCCCTGACGACATCCTCTTTCCATAACGAACCACTCTGAGCAGTGCCCATTTACAAGACAGCACGATTCAATGTTTTTATAAAAAATGCTTATCCACCTTTTAAAAATTGGGCCAAAGTTGAAGAAGTCAAGAACTTTATTAATAAAAGACCATGCTACTGAATCAAATGCTTTTTCAAAGTCAATTAGTAATAGGAGACCAGGTAGGTTATACTTTTCAGTGTAAAACATAATGTCATATATTATTCTTGTATTTTCTCCAATATACCTATTGGCTACAAATCCTGTTTGATCTTCACTAATAATCAGATCAAGAATCTTTTTTAATCTATTAGCTATAGCAGATGATGCAATTTTATAGGAAACGTTTAAAAGAGATATAGGCCTCCAGTTGTTTAGTAGTGTTTTATCCCTATTAGCTTTTGGAATACATGTAATAATGCCTTGTTTTTGGGAGATTGACAATTCACCCTTTTGTAAGCCACAATTGAGGGATCTTACAAGAAATTGGCCAATGTCTGCCCAGAAAAATTTAAAGAACTCAACTGTGAATCCTGAAAGACCTGGGCTTTTGTTATGTTTCATACACTTTAGACTCTCAAGACATTCCTTTTCAGTAAGGTTTCCTTCTAATAGTATTTTTTCTTGCTCTTTTAAAATCCTTACCTCTGTGGTATTAATTATATCATTGAGATTGACATCACATGCCTCTTTATAGCTATATAAACTTTTGTAAAAGGATTTTACTGTTTCCATAATTTCTTCTTGGTTATCAACTATTTGACCATTTTTTGTAGCTAATTTTGACATGGACTTTGAAATAAAATTGTTATTTTCTAAATTACAAAAATATTTACTATTTTTTTCACCGTGTTCTATCCATTTTGCACGCGATCTAATTTTTGCCCCTTCCATTTTTTTTTCTCTTATTTTTTCTAATTCAGTGCGTTTTTCCTGCAGTAATGTGCAATTGGTTATAAGTTGCTTTTCTAAAAATGAAATATCTTTAATTAACAGAATCTCTTTTTCATTCTCATATTTTTTTATTTTTGAACTATAGGCAATTGTTTCCCCCCTAATTTCAAATAAAATAGTTTCAAAAAACAGCTGATCGTTAATATTGAATTTAATTTCTTCATTTGGAATTTCACTGATATTTCTATTATTGAGTAAGTTCTTTTCACAATATTGTTCTTTTAAATCAAGTATTTTTTTCTTTATCTTTTTAACATAGTTAATGTCTTTTAATAAAGAGTTGTTCATTTTCCAATAAGACTTTCCTTTTTTGAATTTACCAAACTCTAGTTGTAATTTAATAAGTGAGTGGTCTGTCCGATAGCCCGGCAATATTTGACAGTTTGTAACCTCTACTATTAGTGAGTTAGATATTAAGAAAAAATCTAGTCTAGCCTTTTTATTTGCATTCTTTTTAAACCAGGTGAATTCCTTTTTTTCCATATTAATATCTCTCCAACAATCTACAAGGTCTAGTTCGAAAATTGTTTCTATAAGTGACTCCCTAGCCTTTGGGTTATTTATGTGTAGATAGTAAAAATAATCTAATTCCGGATTCAAGACTAAATTAAAATCACCTGCTATAATACAAGGGTCCTCTAATTCTTTAACCTGATTTTTTATTTCTTCAAAGAATTCAGGTTTATCCTGATTGGGACCATTAATATTAACCAATGAGAGATTTTTCTTACAAATTAAACCATTTATAATCAACATATTGCCATCACAGTCACAATATTTTGATTTAAACTGAAAGTCCAGCTTTTTATCAACAAAAATTGCAACTCCTCTTGAGCTGCTACTTCCATTATTATAGTAGACCTCGAAACCAAATTCAATATATATTTGTCTCATATCTTCATCAATAAAATGTGTGTCCTGTAAAAAATAGATTTGACCTTTTTTATTTTTCAGAAAATCAAAAACATCAGCTCTTTTGGTTTTATTTCCTAGGCCCTGGGCATTCATAGAGTACACAGTTAATTTATCTGTCATTAATAACTTTTAGGATATAAACAGGTGTGCAGAGGTGTTGACTACTTGAACATATGAGAAAAATAGGCTGGAGTATGTCTATATAGATCAATTCTTGATAAATAATCACCAAAATAGGAAAATTAACCAGAGAACATCCACATTTATCTATCACAAAAACAAGTAAATAAACTAGTGTAAGTATAAAAGTATCACCTATGTGATGTACCATAAACAAGTTTCGCAAGCAGCCAGTGCCTTAGTGGAAATTGAACATTTGAAGCAAGTTTAGTTTATATATACATGTATTAATAGACCTATACACTTTTAGTATATTTAATAAGTTTTCATGTATGATTTAGATACTAATTTGTTTCCATTTATTTATATATTGTAAAAACATTTGCACACCAGCAGTCCTAATTTTTCATGCCATGTAAAAAACAAACAAACTGAGTACCGGTACATTTCAAAGCAAAAAGTATGTAAAACAGCAAAACAATAGTTTTTGTTCAAGTTTAACGATAGTTTAACAATCTTTGCTCTATAAAGGTTTTGCAATTATTAATTGTTCATACATAGTCCACCCAGTTCCCAAGTTCCTTTGGGGAAAAAGTCAAAGGAACAAGGTTTGAGTTAGACTATATATGTACTGAATGTATGCTGGTAAACATTAAACTGTATAATTGTAATTCTTACCTTTCATTATTTAAAGATTTTTTTCTGTTTAATTGTTCAATAGTATATTATTAGTGAAAGGCACATCCTAAATTGGATAAAAAAAACACATATAGAGTTTAAGTGTTTAGTACCACCTTGTTTTACACGCTCCTACAAAAAGAGAAATAAAGGAGCAAATGTAATAAGGACACAATTACTGATTCCATTATAGACAATGTACATTAGACTTTTATAAACATAGAATGTAAACATAAACATAGAACAAATGTAACCTCATTTTAATTATTATCCTCTAGAGTTATTCGGTCTAAAAAGTATCGTACCCAAAAATAATAATTGCTATCGTTACTTGTAATAATGGTGCTTTAATATAGAAGAACTGTGGACGGACTCTTCTGGTGAGAAAGACAAACAGTTAAATATATAGAGAATACCAGGTTAGTGTTGATATAGATAAATGTTATCATGCGAGGCTAAGAAAATCAGAAAGCTCGAGGCTCTGCCGAGTGCTTTCTTATTTTCGGGCCGAGCATGATAACATTTATCTATATCAACACTAACCTGGTATACCTTTTAGCCCACCAAAAACCGTTTCTTTTCCAAATGGATTACAAAAGGGAAACATTTAAATTTACCGCTTCTGCTCCTCCCCTACATGATCTGACATTCTAATTCAATACACGAAATTCATGCGCGTGCATAGAGAAATTTGGCTTTAAGAAAAAGTTCTATTTTATAATTAAAAATAAGACATTAAACATGTTATTTCTTTTATGTTATTTGTACTATACATAAGGTTGTAATGTTATTGATTACGATAATTAAAAATAATGGTTGGAAAATAACAACAACAAAAATCACACCCTCGTATAAAAGCAATACGTGTAGTGTGTAATGTCAAAGCCGTTTAACACAAAAGTTGCTACGCATATGACATTAAGAAACAAGAATTACATTCGAGGTTTGTGTGTGTTTGTGGTTGCAACAAACAGTTAGCTCATGGATTTTAATTGTTGATGACATTGAAATTCTGGACATTGAATATACCATTAAGAATTGCGAAGATAGTTGTGTTTTTGACAGGGTGACTTGCAAAATTTGGAGAAATGTTGGGATTGGAGGTGGTGTGTTGGTGTTTATGTTTAAGTCTAGAATCTATGATTTATTAGCACATTTGTCCAGATCTGTGCAGTCAGCTGTATTTGGTTCAACTAAGGATTGAGCTCTATCTAAACCATTTGATTGTTCATCATGTAACGACATTTGATCATCAGGGTCTGTCCTCGGATAAGGCAGCTGATTGCTGCTTTCTGAGACAGCCACAGATTCAAGATCAATTTCCTTCTTAAAACTGTTGGGATTAAAGCCAAATTTTGCCTCGAAGTCCTCGTTTATCTCTACAACACTGCTTAGGTTTTCCCACGATTCTTCATCACATTCTTTTAATTTACACCAAATAATATCAAAACAACAGTGCTCACATAATCTGACATTTTGATAGTTTTGCCGACTACAAATTCGTACTTTTATTGATTTTATTACTATTCCTTAACAGTTTTAATCATGTTTCTGTATTACATGTCGTTTCATATTTTTGCAAGTTTTTGAATTGAAAATGTGTATATTTTGATTTTCTGATATATTTGCTTTGTTTTCAATTTTTCTATATCATTGTTAAAACACTTCGGAAGATCGCGATGAACTGTCCGGTTAGCTTAGTCAGTTAAGACGCTGCTACTTAAATTTTCAATCCGACAGAGATCGAAACCGCTCTCATCCCTTTTTTAATAGCCTCTTTTGCTCTATTTAACTAATCTTTATATTATGGACATTTTTGGGGTGGTCACAATCATAATTACGGGATAAATGACTTTCGTTCTCGTAAACATTCCTGATCGTTTCGTCAAAAAAGTAGTCCGGCTTAGAGCAGGAACGCGAATATCGGTTGATTAAGCTCATCTTTATCACACGGGTTATATCAACCGATATTTACAGAGATTGTGGGATAAAAAGATAACCTTGATTTTCTTGCTGAAGTCTGCAAAACATTTTTACTTCATTCACATGACATTTTTCAGATAAAGTTAACTAAGGAATAAATATTTTTAAGTCAGTGCATGCCTGATTGTCGGCATCGTTCTAGTCGCTGACATACATTTTTCCTTATATCTATGACCCTGTCTATTTTATGGTTCGACAATGGATTGGACACACTCGTTAAACATGCATATCTCTAAGTTAATCCATCCACTATCATTACTGTTTGAATTCTAATCAATGCCGGCTCAATAAACAGGCACTCATGCATACAGTCTTGTAAGTTGAAAGGCAATGTACATTGTAAATAAATATGTGGACATATTTTCACTATTCTGGACGGTGTTGCAGACGTGTTTTTTTCATATTAAAAGATGGCGGGTACTTACATTTGATACTCCTATATGAATTCATTTGTAAAGTTGCATGTTATTCTAGTTCTGTTAATGTCATACAACTGCCCCCCAAAATGTAAATCTTTGAAAATTTAGGCTGTATTCATGTAACCTTTCCCTAAAATTACCGTAAGATAAGTACAAAAACCACAAACATATGTACAGCTTTCCGTGTAATCAACCGTCGAATGTGTCGATTTTTTTGTCTTTCTCTCATAGAAAGATAAATTTGTTTATTTACATTCTGAATCATGAGGCGACCTTCGTCATTTCGTGGAAGTCTACGGTGAGATCCGAGTTAGCCTAAAAGTCACGTGATACACATAAAATAAAAAAAGTATGTGAAATATAAATATGGTAAAATAATAATATTTTAATAATTTATACACCAAAAAGTGGACAAAACAATTCAGGTAGACTGAAGGGCTTTAAAAACTCTGTTCAATCAAGATACAATGAACTAACGGAATATTAACCAACCTTGTACTTAAGAATCAACTAAAGAGCAGAAACAACAAATTATTAGACTTAAAACTCTTAAGTTTTGTATAAATATATATTTTAATCCTAAAAACCAGACGAAACTAGACAGGTATAATAAATGAATAACATTCTTTTTTATTTAAAACAAAGCTCTTAAAAGATGTCAAAGCTAGATAGATACAATTATATAGTTAAATGCCATTTAACAGACAATATTAGCCAAGTTAATTTTAGGGCTATAAAGTTTATATTTAAAAAATGCACTAAAATGCAGACAAAACTAAACGTGTGAATTAAAGGGCTGTACATTTATATAAATATATTAAAAAAGCAGACAAAACAATCCAGGTTCATTAAGTCTCTTCAATGTAGTATATATCTTTCTAACAAAATCTAAAAATGCAGCCAAAGTATGCCATGTACATTAGAGGCTATACAATTAAATTTATATATTTAAATTCAATAAAAAGCAGACTAAGTTTAAAAGCTAACCAGCAATAATTTGACTGAACCGTATATTTTTCTTTATTATATTGGATTATGTTATATTTAGCATATTTTTATAATGTTATAGTTTGATTAAAATGTTTGAATGTGTGTTTTGTCTTGTTGTTGGCTGTTAAAATCAAAACAATATGAAATATATATAGAAAAAGTACAACAGATTAAAATAATTATAATAAACAA
This sequence comes from Sinonovacula constricta, assembly GCA_007844125.1. Lineage (NCBI taxonomy): Eukaryota > Metazoa > Mollusca > Bivalvia > Cardiida > Solecurtidae > Sinonovacula > Sinonovacula constricta. The sequence continues at coordinate 29,393,574 of CM017558.1, read as the reverse complement.
ATGATTCTTAACCATTTAATGTAGTGCATATCAATAGACTTAACTATATAAAAACTTTTATTAAATAAGATAAAATAATTTTTTAGATAAATAGAAAAAAAACAAGCAAATTACAGAAGAAAATAACATTAAATGAATTTAAAACATTTAATTTTACTGATACTAAAATACTTAAATACATGTATACATGTATACACATGTCTAAGGGTTACCTCTCTAGAGCAACTACCTCTCTTAAGCAACCAAATTTTTTTCCTTCCGCTTGATGTTGCTTAAGAGAGGGAGCACTGTATAATCAAATAGGGATCATTCTATTTTGAATATGATATCGGGGTGGTTTTCGGGCGAATATGGTGAAAACCTACATTTTTATGCAAAATTGGATTGTTTCTTGTTTTTCCGCCAAGTTTTTATTTTTCCAGCCGGAATTGTTTCGAGTGTAATGACAATGCTCAGAATCTGTGTTGAAACTTATATTTCAGGTTAGAACCGGCATGAACATCGACATGTAAGATAACATTTGGATAGTTTTTATCATTACTATTTTTTCACTGTCCTCTTTGGTGAATACATAATCTTGACCCCTCAAGAACGCCATGACATGCTCGCGTTTTCCATAATGTTATTTCCGGCTAAAAGTGCCGCATTTCTCCTTTAAACTCATATGCCGACCAATATATTATTCTTTTCCCCAAAACGTAAACAGTAATTGAAATAGAATTATGTAATTATGGTTTTGGCGTTCGGACTAAAGCGGGTCTTTTTATGAGATATATTAGATATAAAACAATGGAAGGGAGGTTGTTAAAGTAAATAGGTTAATAGGTAATTGTATCATATTTGATTCGACCATTTACAAAAACACCAAAAACAGCAAAAAAACAGCAACAACAAACACACACAAAAAACAACAAAAAACACCAAAACACAAACAGAAAAACAACAACAAAAGAAACAACAATAATAAACTATCTTTGTGCCTTGTTTATTATACAATCATCTTATGGTCTCTAATGTCACTAGTTTACCTCTAATGTAACTATATTTACCTAGATAATGCTTTACGTAGACATTTACTCATACTTACTCGCGCAAGGTACACATAACGGTTATAACACCTAAATGAATAAGCATGCATATAAACTATGAGAAATCCGCAAAAAAATGTACAGTCAACTCTCGTTATCTCAAAATCGGTTATTTCAAATTTCCGGTTATGTCAAACTGTTTTCTACGGTCCCGTTTTTTCCCCTATATTTTCTATATAGATCGACTCCGCTAAACTCAAATTCGGATGTGTCAAATTATTGGATATATCAAACTAAATTCTTTGTCCCCGCACGAATAAAACTGTTGAAATCAGTTGGTCTATCTCAAACTTCAAATTGCTATAAGATTTGGGCGCGAGTTTTATCGCCAATTATCGGCAATCAGGATGTCAAGTAATTTAGCGAAGAGGTTAATAGATTATTATTTAATAAGCTGATTTAATGAACAACAATTTTGTTAATCAATTAACGCTGATTAAAGTGTTTCAGTTTGTACTTGTTGTTGTAAGGATTTTTGAGAATTTGTTGACACGGCCTTCTTAACTTGAGAGGTCGCGTTAGTGATTTTATCATTCTTCCACTACCTACCTACCCACAATACACGTACTGATTTTTGAATAAAAAATAAGATTGGTTATGGCAACAGACCAGACACGAGAAAGTGTCGAGCAATCTGAAAATAAGGCCATGCACTTACGACGACGCAAGAACCTACAATAAAAAGAAGAATATTAAATCACATTGCAAAAAATCTAATAACACTTTAAACATGCAAAACCACACAAACTTGCAGAAACTTAGTTTACAGTGGCAAATATAACAAGGAATTTCTGTCATTATCAGTCATCGTGTAGCAGGTAAGATTTTTAAGATTTACACAAACTATCCTTAAATTCGGATAACTCAACCTTCGGATATCTCAAACTATTTTCTAAGGTCCCTTGAAATTTGAGATAACGAGAGTTGACTGTAGTTTGTCTTTGTTTTGTTTGACTCTAATTAATAGGTAAATAAGAAAAGGTCCTATCAAAATTTTCAGATATTTAATTTTTATCTACCTGTAGACAAAGGCAAACAAGGTAGATGTAAATGTGACAAAAACACAAAGACGAGACACAACACACAAAAAGAAAAAAACATTAGTTATCGCCTTGGAACGGTCAGTCAGCAAAAGAGCCGACTGGGGTGCTTAAACCTGGTTTGTGGAGCGCTCCAACCTCGCACTTCCTGAAGGCTTTTCTATCAAACAAACCGTGTAAATAAAAATATCCCGTCAAAGTGAAACAACTAACAGTTAGCACTCGCATCGGGAGTTAAAACAGATACAATGAACTATTATACATACATAATAACTAGTAATATAATAAAATATCAACATATGTACAGGATGTTCAGTAGTTTAAAGTCTCGGCAACCTAAAAATTCAAATCAGATGAATGCTATACTAGGAAACGGTGCCAATTTGAGAGGTGAGTGAGCTCCAGAAACAAGGTTTATGAACACCTGTCCTTTTGACAACTGACCGTTCTAAGGCGGTTACTGTGTGTGTGTGTAATGTCTGGTCTCTGTGTTTGTGTCACTTTTAATTAGACTTTGTAGTGGTAGTTCAAATTGTAATACTTGTGGCAATTCTCATAGGACCTTCTCTTATTTCACTATTGGAGTACGTGCATAATTTTAAGGAAACTGAACTGAATTATTGACGAATAACAGAGTAAGTCTGGAAGTTGTGCTTTTATTTTATTTGACCTTAAATTAAGTAAGAAGCCTTCAAGAAACATGTCGCTCATTTGGCAACAGTTTGGAACATGTACTTTTCATTTTGTTGTCCCAAAATGCAAAAGTTAACTGCTTAAAATGATCCAATTTCGCCGAGTTCTATTGGCACATAAACTGTAGTTTAATCTCGATTGTTGTTATTAAATCAAAGTGCTTGTTTAACTACAAAACAACAGCATTCACACTAACAATTTATAAAAATATACGCTGGTGTCGTACTTTAAAAATGTTGTTGACCTAAATCTACGGGTTATTTTTTATTTTAATCGACAATAATTTGCTTTTTCTCTGTATAAATAACATTAACTTATATGTTTGAAGGAGATTCAAAATAAAGTCATGCTTTATTTTCCTGGACCAATGCTTTCAAAACTGTCTTGGCCAAATACAAACATATTGTGCAAGGTCTGATAGTTGAAGCAGAGGTCCTTGAAACTGTCTCCATCCTACCTGTCATAGGACCGATAATACATTGATAAGATTTTAAATTAAACGGTCCCAGCCAGGACTCTTGGCTGTTCTTTGACACCCTTGAGTGACGTTTTTATCCTCGTATTTTTATTGCCAGAGTGTTACTAACCAAAATAGCAATCTATGAGATAATGGAGTAAATTGTGGAATATATTTGTGCTGGGGCATATTTGTGCAAAAATGTGTTAAACCTGCTATAAACAATTAAATTGGTTTTCCAGTGCTAATACATTACCAATAGAGTTTCATTAGAAATTGAACTTCTAAGCAAAATGTTGTCTCCTTTTGTATAGAAACATCGCTAACAATGTAAAAAACAACATATAAATGGTATAGCCCCATATTCCCTACGAAATACTAGGTTGTACATTTAAAGAAATAGTCATTTAGAGCTTATGTTGACTTGCTGCATTATTTGCCAACTCAAAATAAATAAAAATCCACAAAGTCGTTCATTCGTCCAGCTTAATATTTGTGGAAGAAGACCCCAAACATATATCCAGGTAGAATCACCGGCGCACCGAAGGACTCCTCGCATGAAAGTTCTCGACCCGACCGGGACATACTTTGGACACGAAGAAGACGCTGATAATCATCTTTAGTTTTTAATAAACTAAGGATCGTGAAATCAGCTCCTATTTTTCAATAATGGCAAATCTAAGAAATAAAAACCAAAAATTAATCGCTATATGTTTTATTTCGAGTCTTGTTCAATATAATTACAATGCAAAGACAATGGATTGTCTTGGTATGCGGATACGGTGGTACACAAAGTTGTGACAGATGGCAAAGGGGTCATTAAATGATCAATTTCAACAAAATTTACTTTTCCATACAAACACTAATACTAAGCACAGTCATAGACTACAAAGACGTTTTAAATTATCGCAGATTATGACTGTGGTCTACAAATTGTTGTCATACTAGACACTCATCATGTGAGCTTTAGAAGTTAGGACGCGAAATGTACGGACCATATTATATATCCTGTTAGGTGTTCATGTCGTGCTGACGTTCTGTAAGATAATTCGTGAAAGCACCATCCCGACTTTTCTTTTAAATCATTTTCAAAAGCAAACCAGAAGATAATTCGATCTTGGGTCTTTCATTTGTCACCATAGACAACAACGTCAACAAAATATATTAAGATATAAATAAAGAAGATATCTATTTCCAAATGTATGAGTATATTATGATTTACGTTACTGTTTTGAGTTTGCTAGCATATACCTTAAACACAGCTTTCTCGTTAAAGTTTTGTGTAGTTGGAAAGTCTGAGTGACGGTTCTTGTGCACTGCACTCCGTTTAAATAACATCTATCCACCTAGGAAGGTTCAAGTCAATAGCTTTGATAATGTAGGAGTGTGGCCCAGACAAAAATCAAGTGCGAAAATTGAACTACAGGGAATAACTCCAAAATCATAAAGTGTACAGTGACTGTTCTTGTGCACTGCACTCCGTCTCTATGGGATCTATCTACTTGTGACGTTTCGAGTCAATCGCTTTGATAATATAGGAGTTACGCTCCGGCAAAGATAATTAAACAATGGGAAATAACTCCAAAATCATAAAGTGCAGAGAGATGGTTCTTGTGCACTGCATTTCGTCTAAATGAGATCTAAGTTTCAAGCAAATAGTTTTGATAGTCTTGGAGTTATGCTCCGGACAAGAAAAATAAATGAAGTGGAATAACTCTAACATCAGGAAGTGCAGAGTGACGGTTCTCAGTGAGATCCGTCCACCTATGAAGTTTCAAGTCAATAGCTTTAACGTTGGAGTTGTGCTCCGGACAAACATCTGGACGCCGCACACCCGCCCGCCAGCCCGCTATTGGTGATACCATAATGCGTCCCATCTTCGACGGGCGAATAAAATGTTAATATGTTTGGCTTTCATGCAAACGCAATGATTATAATATAAGCAGTTCAAGTTCCTCATGTCGTATTTTAAAGTTTACATTAAAAAAATCCAATTACAATCTTTTTTCAAGCACAACCGAAAATGGCTTAGGGTAGGTAAAAAGAAATGTGCCTTCATTTTCAATATCGGTTACAACTCCTGGTACTGGCTTCCACTTGAATCGCTGCACCAATGAGGCAAACAACAGATGCAGTTCAGGCTTTGCTACAAATTCCCCAAGACAGACTCTTTTCCCGGCAGAAAACGGCAGCCAACTTTCTGGTTTTGGCCCCAGCTTGCCATCAGCATCTAGGAAACGCTCTGGAACAAATTTTTCTGGTTGGTCCCAAGCGTCTGGCCGATGGTGAAGGGCCCAATGATTGATCATGACAATGGTCCCTTTGGGAACGTCATATCCATCTAGAGCAAAACATATGGAGGCATTTCAGGCACTGTAGTATCCGATGCTTCAGAAAAGCAGTCAATTTGAAACAATGACAACCGGTGTTAAATGAACTGCTTCTTTTTAAACTAGACAACTTAAACGAAGTTAACATTAACAGTGATATGGTGTGAGATAGCATTCCAAAATGAATGACAATGCAATGCATTTAAATACAAACGTGCATCATCCATATAAATAGCATTTTTGAAAAGAAAAACAACGTTTTTACCAACGACTGAAACTATATATAAAGTTTAAGGCAACACACTGTCGACAAGTGGTAATTTTTAAAAAAATACATACTGACGGTACTGTCGCAGATCGCTTCATGTACTATTCCTGTAGGTGCAGGGTTATGTAAACGCATGCTTTCGTGCAGTACTGCTTCCGTGTAAGCGAGCTGAGGTCTGTCCGTGGATTGCGGATACCGATCAACACCTGCAAGGATAACAACAACATGGATCTCTATGTTTCCTTCTGTGTGTGTGTGTGTCTATAAATATATTGTCTTAATGTTATTTATATCGGTATTAGGTATAAATAAAATGAGCAAGCGATATCATTTTTTTAAATGTAATGCCAAGATATACTGATATGGAATTGAAAAAACAAAACAATAATTTGATATTACCAAATACCACACTATGTGTAGTTATGTACAACTAGTAAAACCGGTGCGATCGATGCCGCAAAAATATTTTACCAACAACACTTTTGATCTCGGCGAACACCTTCTCTTGGATATCTGGATGTACAACCATGTCCCTGATTGCGAATGTGAGGGTGAGCCTGGAAGTGTCTGTCCCAGCTAAAACAGAATTAAACATAAAATAATGCAGGTGAAACAACAGCAATGAACATAAAATATTATAGATGAAAAAAGAAAATTGAACATTAAATAATAATAATAATAATAATAATAATTATAATAATAATAATTATAATAACAAAAATAATAATGTAAAGGAATTTAAGCAAAACAATAAACATAAAAATTGTAGATTGTTGTGAGTTATTTATATATAAATATAAATATATATATATATATATATATATAATGCCTTTTCAAACTGAATAACTCCGCTTTTAATGTAGTGGACATATGCAGATAGTGGTTCATTGTCGAGATCACAATCGTCCTTTGCTGGGTACGTTACAAAAGTGCTTAGAAAGTATTTTCGCGCACTCTGAAAGAGGAGGATATAGATATATTCGTAGTTGATAAAGCGTCCTTTTATGAACAAGTCTGCATCTAGTATAGACAGGCTGAATACATTATTATAAGCATTCGATGAATATGTTCTGCTACAGAATTTCATCTGCCCTTTTTTTATATCAAATCTGGTCGTGCTGCAGGCAGGGTGTCTAAAATTGATAGGCCGTATGCTTTGCATGCATTAAATCGAGAGTTCCGAATACTGTGCTTTACATGCCTGGCTAATTTTGACACAATCGGAAATAATTTCATGCTGAATTCATGCTGGATTAAATTAAATTCCATAAGAAAAAATCATATTTTTTCAATAGGCATGCTGAACAGGACCTGTAAGCGCAAACGGTAGAGCGTCGGCTCCAGGTACGGAAGGCCCCTGGATCGACCCCAGGCCGCGACATACCAATATCGTTAAAACTGAAAGTGGTAAAGCTCCCTTGCTATCGCTCATTCAAACACAAGGGTATGTCCACGACTGGTTAGCTCGTTGTCAGGATGTAACTGAGAATGGTATCATTCCAGGTGTTCAGGCATGCTAGGAAGCACTATATCTGCTTCAAGTGGACATCGCCTCCAGATAACTGAAATACAGTTGGTGGGACAAAAACCCAGACAAACAAACAAACAAACAACGACATTAACAATTAAAAATAATCTAAGGCTATATACCAAAGAAAATATCTGAGCACGTCTGTACAAGATATTCGTCCGAGAGGCTTTCGAGAACTTCATCTCCTGCTTCTTGCTCGGATTCCAATCTGGTCAGAAGAAGAAAATCCGCTAAGTGCCGCATATTGTCTGAAATATAAAAGAGTCTTCTAAAGCAGTCAATGCCACGTAACTTCGAGCGATGTAGGAATGAATGAACGTTTCTTCTATCTAAAACTGTAGATTACATATCAGAACAAAATATAACAAAGTCAAATAAACAACAATACCGATTTTAAATGCAATTTTGAAATCAATTATGTCATAGGACTATATTATATTATATTAATGTAATTAAATTGTTGAAAAGTTCTAAATTACTCAATTTTTGTAGCACATAAAGTTATGATTTAAGTGAATATTAATTAAAGTATGATATTCATAGAAAGAAAGGTTACTTAGTCCGGATTAAGTTATACATTATTGTCGTTTGTTAGGTTATAACTCTTGGAAACGTTTTGATTGAACACATCATTCATTTCAAATTTTGAATTCACACAGACTAGATGTGAGATGTAGATTTGGATCTGCCAGAACTTTAAGTCCTTTAATTTAATTACTAGTGTTTAAATACGCACAATTATGGTCACAATCTATAATTAACTTTTTGTATTTGAGCTTTTGTGGGCTTGTGTGTTGTAGCTGCGTTGTCATCAGCCAGTTGGGATTCAGTGGGCCTGCATGCTGGTGTGTATGTGTTTTGGTTTGAAGTGATTATTTCTATTATACCTTATTTCGTATTTTTCTGTTATAGATTTTGGTCATTACCACCATTATTAAAAGCTGCAAGATAAAGATTTACTTTAGAATTATTTTATGACCCGAGAAACTAACTAGTACGGAAACAATTATTTAAACATTATATGAAGGAAAAAAATATTGTTGTAGCACAATTGACAAAAATAACATGAAATTCTGGTTTTCAAAAAGTTTGATATACTGTAAAATATTAATAACCATTGGCTTTTACTTCTCTCAAATGTTGCTTTCTCTTCCTCGAATTTTCGTTTGATGAAGTTTGTGAAAACGGAATCGTAGGTGGACTCAATTTGTTTCATAACCTTCGATCTGTAGACATATTTCAAGCCTGGAATAAAGTCTTCTGGCACAAATCCATTAAATAGCCTTAACAAACCATCTAACGACTTTAGAACATGGCTGACTTCTGCATCTCCACTGCCGTGTCTGAAAAAAGTACAAATATTATAGTCACCCATGTTTGCTATGGATCAAGAAGTTATATAATAAATCAAACATACTCAAGTTTTTCATGGGAAGGCCAGTAAGAGTAATTTTTTATTGTGGATGCTGAAACTTCAATTCAGGCGTGTGTTCGCTGACAATGTCATTTAACGTACAACGACACAACGAATGCTTGTATCTGCCAAATAGCAAATGACAGCTATGTCAACCATCACTTTTAAAAGTAATCTTTTTCTTTTTGTGTGTTATGTCTCGTCTCTGTGTTTTTGTCACATTTACATTTACCTTGTTTGCCTTTGTCTACATGTAGATAAAAATTTAAATATCTGTGAAAATTTTGTTAGGATCTTTTCTTATTTACCTATTGAAAGCATTATTTCAACAGTCACATCTTTGTGGATACTGTATTACTTGGGGTTAGTTTGCTTAATTGTTTTGAATTCAATTTAAGGTAAAGGTTTTAGAAGACAGACTTTGAATTTCAGAACAGCCACCATTTAAAGACAGTATCTGGAACAATTTCCATACATCTAATGTATCTTAAGAACTACGCTTCGCTGCTCTCCGTTACACCCTTAATGGGCTCTTGAATACCAATCTATTTGTTAAATTATGGATTCTGAGTGTGTTTAAATCAAAGATATTTTGTTTTATTCTAAATACATTATAGTATTTAAATAATTTGAGCAATAACAATGGGCCTATTTTTTCTGTACCTTTAGCGCAATGTAGACACGTACGCAAAGATAAACAATAACGTCGTTTATTAAAAACCTTCACGAATAGTAAAAAATCATTAGATTATAAACTGACAATATTTAATTAAACAATATTAAGATAATTAAACTTTATCTCATTTGTTACACACAAACTTTACGAGTAGCCGAATTGAAGCTTCTAATTTCAAATTCTTAATCATTTAACGTTTGACTTGACGTCATATTGTGTCACGTGGCCTAAACTACTCCGATCCTGAAAGAGAAAAAATGTAATGAACTGACAGTGCAAAATGGTGGCGAAGAAGATCATCCATAGATATAAAACAGATTTAGTCTCTAATCCTGAATGATTGCGACGGATCTATCACCAGTACTTATTTCTTACAATAAACAGGACATTCACCCAATACTTACACCTGGCCGAAACAGACTCCGATGAGAATGTTTCCCACGAGGAAGTTGATGTAGTCTGATGGATTAAACGGTTCCTGTTTATTGTCCATCTTACTGAACATGCCATCAAGAGCTCCGTGTATCAGCCGGTCTAGATTGTTGCCCTGCATGTACATCCTGCCCGGGTAGAACATAAGAGAATGTGACCATTTCGTGGTGATTTTAAACCATATCTCGTCGCTATTCCATAACATAAATTGTTATGCAATTATATAAAAAAAATATTTATTGCAATATACGTTGGTAAGTCAAGTGAATTCAAAACATGTAATTCATATATAAATGTGGCGTGATGGAAAGTCTTAGATTTGGTCATGCATTTATTGAACATCCAGAGCAAAATGTCAACCCTAACTTCCATTGAGACAGAGCCAGAGCCATTCACAGGAGACCTGGTCCGCATGAACACCCTACTCTCTCTTGCCAAGTATTCCACTCAGCTTTCCTATTGATGCATAAATAGTTCTATGGGCAACTGTTGCCAAGAGACTTAGTAAAAAAAGTCAAATGAAACAATATACAGTTTTTGTCGGCATTCTTTACCATTATTTTATGAATTGTGTAATATTTCATAATGTAACTAGAGACCTGACACCTACAATACTCTAAATGTATTATCTTGTCTGTTGCATTGTGTAGTTAAATGCCTTAATACCAGAATATAAATTAGGAAGCAATATATTAAGAGAAAATGTAAGCGTACTATTTGACAGGTATCTGTGTCATCGTATTATAATGAATTTTAGATTTTGTTTATAAGATAAAATTAACAGACTGCATTATATTTAGTAAATCTATGGGCATATTCTAAGTGATTTGGATAATCGGAGCTGCTTATACTACGAAAGAAGCATATATCTATAGCCATGAGTAGTCAATCTGTTATGGTTTGACATCTTTAACAAAACATTACCGTAATGCCTTTGACGACAGCTTCCGGTGTAGGTGCCACGTGGGACCATAGCTACCGAAGGCTATATCTTTACCGCCATCTGATATAGCGTCCGCTAAAACATGTTTACTTTTCATTTCAATATGTGGCACTTTTTATATTTAAAGTTTAAATCGGCATGAATAATTTTGTAGAAATTGTATATCTTTAATTAGTCATGCACTTTTAATCAACAATACTGCAACGTGCCAATATTTGCTTTTGGTTGTAGTTTCGCATTTCATACAAACGTTAACCTTGAAAAATGATGAATAGACTAGGTTTTAAATTAGAAACATATTATAATTGAACAAAAGGATGGAAAAAACATTGATAAATTTGATAGGCGGAAGGAAGTTTGTGTCAATTGTTACGTTGCCTCTACATATTCTCATAATTCCTCATATCTTCTTCCAACTAGCAGTAGTGTAAAAGTGTGTGTGTGGGTGGGGGGGGGGGGGGGGGTGGCGGATGGGGAGGTGCAGCTTGAGGACAAAAACGACGTCCGGTGTGCGCACGTTGCTTTCGAGGGCAAACAAACAATCAAACACTTTCCGTCTGCATACGTCTTTTTAACTTGTATGTCAAGTCGATGTAAATGATGCGTTATGTTTACGACTAAAAGGTGGTATCCGACAGTTTGGATCAAAATCTTTTTTCTCAAATGAACAAATACGTGATTGTTACCTGAAAAGATCTTAAAAAATGTTTCTCATTGATGCCCTAGATCAGTGTGAACTGTGAAACATGAATCCTCATTCCTCACTGCAAACAGGTATTTCCTATCTGAGCCACGCTGCAGAGATAGCTATTTTTAACTAAGAAAACCACGTGACAACTCACATTTGAGATTACGTTATATCGTCATCAGGGCAATTCGCTGTGACGTCGATATTTATTTTAGCAGAGTGTGTTTATTTATAGATTTGGAATGTTTGAACTTTTAGAGTGTTTTTAAAGCTATGTGTACTATCTAACAATATTGTTAGTGTTAAAAACCGTCTTATCTTTATTTAAGAGTTTATGCAGAAATTATGTCCTAATTCCCAAAAGCGGTGGTAATGTATTGTCACGTGATATAGGCAAACTGTTCCATACCCCCTTTAAACCATGTATAAAGTACTGATTCGCGTTGTTTTTTCACATGTATGAATTTATTTAGTTAAATGACGTTACAGTTTACTCTTGTAAAAGTTCTTACATCTTTAGCAGACCCACCGGCTTGAAATATACGAGTGTATGCCAAGTCCGTAAATGATGCAGAAGAGTTCTCCAATTTATAAAAAACAGTAGCAATTAAGATAGCTAGCGTCCCTTTTCATCGGAGTTATAAAAACAACAACCCTCGATTACACTTTCTTACTATGCTAAAAACTTCGCGAATCAGTACTTTATAAATAGTTTAAGTCGTAAACATTACGTATCATTGACATCCACGTGACATAAAAGTGTTTTTTTTTTTTGCTCCCGGAAGTGACGTGTGCAGACAGGAAGCCGCCTTTTTTGCCCTCAGAAGCGACGCGCGCACACCGGACGTGGTTTTTGCCCTCGAAAGCTGCCCCCTCCCCCCCCCCCCCCCACACACACACACTTTTACACTAATACTAGCTTAATATGATAACATATAAGTTTGTCGTGTGACAAAGCTCACTTTATAAAGTACCTTTGATCAAGCTCATGAAAGTAGATTTCTTGCAGCTTAACGATCTATAATTTATATACTTATATATAAAACGTGGGGTATGCAATAAGGCAGAAATTTACACTCTTTCCTTACAACAAATGGGATTTGTTATAGGGCAGAAATGAAAATACTTTACTATAACTGGGGTATGTCATAGGGCAGAAATGAAAATACTTTACTATAACTGAGGTATGTCATAGGGCAGAAATGAAAACACTTTACTATAACTGGGGTATATCATAGGGCAGAAATGAAAATACTTTACTATAACTGGGGCATGTCATAGGGCAGAAATGAAAATACTTTACTATAACTGGGGCATGTCATAGGGCAGAAATGAAAATACTTTACTATAACTGGGGTATGTCATAGGGCAGAAATGAAAATACTTTACTATAACTGGGGTATGTCATAGGGCAGAAATGAAAATACTTTACTATAACTGGGGTATGTCATAGGGCAGAAATGAAAATACTTTACTATAACTGGGGTATGTCATAGGGCAGAAATGAAAATACTTTACTATAACTGGGGTATGTCATAGGGCAGAAATGAAAATACTTTACTATAACTGGGGTATATCATAGGGCAGAAATGAAAATACTTTACTACAACTGGGGTATGTCATAGGGCAGAAATGAAAATACTTTACTATAACTGGGGTATATCATAGGGCAGAAATGAAAATACTTTACTATAACTGGGGTATGTCACAGGGCAGAAATGAAAATACTTTACTATAACTGGGGTATATCATAGGGCAGATATGAAAATACTTTACTATAACTGGGGTATATCATAGGGCAGAAATGAAAATACTTTACTATAACTGGGGTATGTCATAGGGCAGAAATGAAAATACTTTACTATAACTGGGGTATGCCATAGGGCAGATATGAAAATACTTTACTATAACTGGGGTATAACATAGGGCAGATATGAAAATACTTTACTACAACAGGGGTATGTCATAGGGCAGATATGAAAATACTTTACTATAACTGGGGTATGTCATAGGGCAGAAATGAAAATACTTTACTATAACTGGGGTATATCATAGGGCAGATATGAAAACACTTTACTACAACAGGGGTATGTCATAGGGCAGGAATGAAAATGCTTTACTATAACTGGGGTATGTCATAGGGCAGAAATGAAAATACTTTACTATAACTGGGGTATATCATAGGGCAGATATGAAAATACTTTACTATAACTGGGGTATATCATAGGGCAGAAATGAAAATACTTTACTATAACTGGGGTATGTCATAGGGCAGAAATGAAAATACTTTACTATAACTGGGGTATGTCATAGGGCAGATATGAAAATACTTTACTATAACTGGGGTATAACATAGGGCAGAAATGAAAATACTTTACTATAACTGGGGTATGTCATAGGGCAGATATGAAAATACTTTACTATAACTGGGGTATGTCACAGGGCAGGAATGAAAATACTTTACTATAACTGGGGTATAACATAGGGCAGGAATGAAAATACTTTACTATAACTGGGGTATGTCATAGGGCAGAAATGAAAATACTTTACTACAACAGGGGTATGTCATAGGGCAGAAATGAAAATACTTTACTACAACAGGGGTATGTCATAGGGCAGAAATGAAAATACTTTACTATAACTGGGGTATGTCATAGGGCAGAAATGAAAATACTTTACTATAACTGGGGTATGTCATAGGGCAGGAATGAAAATACTTTACTACAACAGGGGTATGTCATAGGGCAGAAATGAAAATACTTTACTATAACTGGGGTATGTCATAGGGCAGGAATGAAAATACTTTACTATAACTGGGGTATGTCATAGGGCAGAAATGAAAATACTTTACTACAACTGGGGTATGTCATAGGGCAGATATGGAAATACTTTACTATAACTGGGGTATGTCATAGGGCAGAAATGAAAACACTTTACTACAACTGGGGTATGTCATAGGGCAGGAATGAAAATACTTTACTACAACTGGGGTATGTCATAGGGCAGAAATGAAAATACTTTACTACAACTGGGGTATGTATTAAGGCAGAAATGAAAATACTTTACTACAACTGGGGTATGTCATAGGGCAGATATGAAAACACTTTACTACAACTGGGGTATGTCATAGGGCAGATATGAAAATACTTTACCACAACTGGGGTATGTCATAGGGCAGATATGAAAACACTTTACTACAACTGGGGTATGTCATAGGGCAGATATGAAAACACTTTACTACAACTGGTGTATGTCATAGGGCAGAAATGAAAATACTTTACTACAACTGGGGTATGTCATAGGGCAGATATGAAAATACTTTACTATAACTGGGGTATGTCATAGGGCAGAAATGAAAACACTTTACTACAACTGGGGTATGTCATAGGGCAGGAATGAAAATACTTTACTGTAACTGGGGTATGTCATAGGGCAGAAATGAAAATACTTTACTACAACTGGGGTATGTCATAGGGCAGGAATGAAAATACTTTACTACAACTGGGGTATGTCATAGGGCAGAAATGAAAATACTTTACTACAAATGGGGTATGTCATAGGGCAGGAATGAAAATACTTTACTATAACTGGGGTATGTCATAGGGCAGAAATGAAAATACTTTACTATAACTGGGGTATGTCATAGGGCAGAAATGAAAATACTTTACTATAACTGGGGTATATCATAGGGCAGAAATGAAAATACTTTACTATAACTGGGGTATGTCATAGGGCAGAAATGAAAATACTTTACTATAACTGGGGTATGTCATAGGGCAGATATGAAAATACTTTACTATAACTGGGGTATAACATAGGGCAGAAATGAAAATACTTTACTATAACTGGGGTATGTCATAGGGCAGATATGAAAATACTTTACTATAACTGGGGTATGTCAGAGGGCAGGAATGAAAATACTTTACTATAACTGGGGTATAACATAGGGCAGGAATGAAAATACTTTACTATAACTGGGGTATGTCATAGGGCAGAAATGAAAATACTTTACTACAACAGGGGTATGTCATAGGGCAGAAATGAAAATACTTTACTACAACAGGGGTATGTCATAGGGCAGAAATGAAAATACTTTACTATAACTGGGGTATGTCATAGGGCAGAAATGAAAATACTTTACTATAACTGGGGTATGTCATAGGGCAGGAATGAAAATACTTTACTACAACAGGGGTATGTCATAGGGCAGAAATGAAAATACTTTACTATAACTGGGGTATGTCATAGGGCAGGAATGAAAATACTTTACTATAACTGGGGTATGTCATAGGGCAGAAATGAAAATACTTTACTACAACTGGGGTATGTCATAGGGCAGATATGGAAATACTTTACTATAACTGGGGTATGTCATAGGGCAGAAATGAAAACACTTTACTACAACTGGGGTATGTCATAGGGCAGGAATGAAAATACTTTACTACAACTGGGGTATGTCATAGGGCAGAAATGAAAATACTTTACTACAACTGGGGTATGTATTAAGGCAGAAATGAAAATACTTTACTACAACTGGGGTATGTCATAGGGCAGATATGAAAACACTTTACTACAACTGGGGTATGTCATAGGGCAGATATGAAAATACTTTACCACAACTGGGGTATGTCATAGGGCAGATATGAAAACACTTTACTACAACTGGGGTATGTCATAGGGCAGATATGAAAACACTTTACTACAACTGGGGTATGTCATAGGGCAGAAATGAAAACACTTTACTACAACTAGGGTATGTCATAGGGCAGATATGAAAATACTTTACTATAACTGGGGTATGTCATAGGGCAGAAATGAAAACACTTTACTACAACTGGGGTATGTCATAGGGCAGGAATGAAAATACTTTACTGTAACTGGGGTATGTCATAGGGCAGAAATGAAAATACTTTACTACAACTGGGGTATGTCATAGGGCAGGAATGAAAATACTTTACTACAACTGGGGTATGTCATAGGGCAGAAATGAAAATACTTTACTACAAATGGGGTATGTCATAGGGCAGGAATGAAAATACTTTACTATAACTGGGGTATGTCATAGGGCAGAAATGAAAATACTTTACTATAACTGGGGTATGTCATAGGGCAGAAATGAAAATACTTTACTACAACTGGGGTATGTCATAGGGCAGGAATGAAAATACTTTACTATAACTGGGGTATGTCATAGGGCAGAAATGAAAATACTTTACTACAACAGGGGTATGTCATAGGGCAGAAATGAAAATACTTTACTACAACTGGGGTATGTCATAGGGCAGAAATACAAATACTTTACTACAACTGGGGTATGTCATAGGGCAGATATGAAAATACTTTACTATAACTGGGGCATGTCATAGGGCAGAAATGAAAATACTTTACTACAACTGGGGTATATCATAGGGCAGATATGAAAATACTTTACTATAACTGGGGCATGTCATAGGGCAGAAATGAAAACACTTTACTACAACTGGGGTATGTAATAGGGCAGAAATACAAATACTTTACTACAACTGGGATATGTCATAGGGCAGATATGAAAACACTTTACTATAACTGGGGTATGTCATAGGGCAGAAATGAAAATACTTTACTATAACTGGGGTATGTCATAGGGCCGAAATACAAATACTTTACTATAACTGGGGTATATCATAGGGCAGAAATGAAAATACTTTACTATAACTGGGGCATGTCATAGGGCAGAAATGAAAACACTTTACTATAACTGGGGTATGTCATAGGGCAGAAATACAAATACTTTACTACAACTGAGGTATGTCATAGGGCAGAAATGAAAATACTTTACTATAACTGGGGTATGTCATAGGGCAGAAATGAAAATACTTTACTACAACTGGGGTATGTCATAGGGCAGAAATGAAAATACTTTACTACAACTGGGGTATGTCATAGGGCAGAAATACAAATACTTTACTACAACTGGGGTATGTCATAGGGCAGATATGAAAATACTTTACTATAACTGGGGCATGTCATAGGGCAGAAATAAAAAAACTTTACAACAACTGGGGTATGTCATAGGGCAGATATGAAAATACTTTACTATAACTTGGGCATGTCATAGGGCAGAAATGAAAACACTTTACTACAACTGGGGTATGTCATAGGGCAGAAATACAAATACTTTACTACAACTGGGGTATGTCATAGGGCAGAAATGAAAATACTTTACTATAACTGGGGTATGTCATAGGGCAGGAATGAAAATACTTTACTATAACTGGGGTATGTCATAGGGCAGAAATGAAAATACTTTACTACAACTGGGGTATGTCATAGGGCAGATATGGAAATACTTTACTATAACTGGGGTATGTCATAGGGCAGAAATGAAAACACTTTACTACAACTGGGGTATGCCATAGGGCAGGAATGAAAATACTTTACTACAACTGGGGTATGTATTAAGGCAGAAATGAAAATACTTTACTACAACTGGGGTATGTCATAGGGCAGATATGAAAACACTTTACTACAACTGGGGTATGTCATAGGGCAGATATGAAAATACTTTACTACAACTGGGGTATGTCATAGGGCAGATATGAAAACACTTTACTACAACTGGGGTATGTCATAGGGCAGAAATGAAAATACTTTACCACAACTGGGGTATGTCATAGGGCAGATATGAAAATACTTTACTATAACTGGGGTATGTCATAGGGCAGAAATGAAAACACTTTACTACAACTGGGGTATGTCATAGGGCAGGAATGAAATACTTTACTATAACTGGGGTATGTCATAGGGCAGAAATGAAAATACTTTACTACAACTGGGGTATGTCATAGGGCAGGAATGAAAATACTTTACTATAACTGGGGTATGTCATAGGGCAGAA
Organism: Sinonovacula constricta; assembly: GCA_007844125.1. Classification (NCBI taxonomy): domain Eukaryota; kingdom Metazoa; phylum Mollusca; class Bivalvia; order Cardiida; family Solecurtidae; genus Sinonovacula; species Sinonovacula constricta. Next base: position 29,375,137 of record CM017558.1, on the reverse strand, counting down.
ATGAAAATACTTTACTATAACTGGGGTATGTCATAGGGCAGAAATGAAAATACTTTACTACAACTGGGGTATGTCATAGGGCAGGAATGAAAATACTTTACTATAACTGGGGTATGTCATAGGGCAGAAATGAAAATACTTTACTACAACTGGGGTATGTCATAGGGCAGAAATGAAAATACTTTACTACAACTGGGGTATGTCATAGGGCAGAAATACAAATACTTTACTACAACTGGGGTATGTCATAGGGCAGATATGAAAATACTTTACTATAACTGGGGCATGTCATAGGGCAGAAAGGAAAATACTTTACTACAACAGGGGTATGTCATAGGGCAGATATGAAAATACTTTACTATAACTGGGGCATGTCATAGGGCAGATATGAAAACACTTTACTATAACTGGGGTATGTCATAGGGCAGAAATGAAAATACTTTACTATAACTGGGGTATGTCATAGGGCAGAAATACAAATACTTTACTATAACTGGGGTATATCATAGGGCAGAAATGAAAATACTTTACTATAACTGGGGCATGTCATAGGGCAGAAATGAAAATACTTTACTACAACTGGGGTATGTCATAGGGCAGATATGAAAACACTTTACTACAACTGAAATTTGTAATAGGAAAATAAACCAGTAAGCTACAACTAGTATATGTTAAAGGACTGAAATAAAACACTAAAACTACAGACAATAACTTACTTGACGGAGTTTTCATGCGACCGGCAAAGTCGGTGGATTTCTTCACCAGAACCTCTAAGGCAGTCGTGATGTCGTTGACAACAACCATTAACTTTGGTCCTGATTTGTTTCAAATTACAGTTAATGTTGACAAGTTTAACATACAATTCACATTTGACCTTACATAATGATGTTCACAGCCTACAATAAATAGCGTGCGGCTTTAACATCTATGTCAGCAAACTACTCCAACTGCCTACATTAAAGCAATTTGAAGAAGATGCTTGAATGTGTCACCGTAATGGCTGCAATTTTTGTTTATGGACTTTTTTCTAATTCAAATAATTCTTATTCAAATTCCCTAATGAAAACACAGATATTTTTCGATGTCTTACAGAAACAAGAATTATTTTGTTAAATGATTATTTTTAGCAACTTCTAATAATGAAATAAATTAACGGACATGAAATGTAAAGTAAGTTAAAAAACATGGGAAAAGGGCATATTAAACAAGTTTATGTTTAAATAAGATACAAACGACATATACTTTTATTTTCCTGATATGAGGGTAAGCTTTAAATATAACCCGGTTACTCTTATTTTTAAATGTCTTTGCTAAAAACTTATATGTGTAATTCTCGTATAACTACAAATAGCACTTACCCATATGCACTGATATAACCGGTCCATACTTCAAGGACCATTCGTACATCTGTACAGTCAACCGTTTGCTGTCACACTCTGTAAAATGGAATGGCGGTTTATTGATTGCATTCGTATTTCTTGTAATTGTTGTAAAAGATTCGCCTTACCAAGCGTGTAATAGATTTTACTCAAGATCTTAAACAGAATTTATGTTAGTTCTCGACTTAATAGTGCCAAAATATATATAAGTTAATGGGTTTAATATTTTCTTTTACCATAAAAGCATTCTTTGAAATAGTTGTAACATGAAATTTAAATGTAGCAAAATACACAATTTACTTAGTTCTAAGTTCGATTTAAACTCTAAATGGTTAAGAGCGCTGCATCACATAAAGTAATAAATAAGCAGGCGAGAAAACAAATCTTTTTCATTTTTTTCATTACAAATACAAGACTTGTGTCTCGTTTACGCTCCACGTATTATTGTTTTAAACGAAAAAGACGCTGGAAACATGCACCTTTGCCACATGTACATACGTAGCAGATTGCCGACTAGAGGGAGCGGTATGGGTCCGGGCGGGAGTTTGTAACGAAGGTTCCTTAGATACCAAGCTACCAGAAGACCACAAATGAGAGCCACCAGGACTGTCTTTGCAGTCAATACGTCTAGGAGAACTTCAAGCATGGCGGATACAAAACTGAAATGGATATAGTTCAGAAACGTTTGTGATCACACAAATAAGATGCGCAATATAACACAACATGCGCAACCCGCTGTCTGTCTTCTTTAATTACATGTTGAAGACTGTATATTTTTAGCTTTTATTGATGCGTACGCTTGTAATTAGTGGCTAGTAAATTTAGGTACACATAAGTAAAGTATATTACATCCATGCATATATTTATTGGTTATACCATGTAGGAGTCAGACAAGTTACAAGTCCGCAATGCTGTCCCTCAGCCATGGGTGCCCTACTTTTAAATTCAGACAGGTCGACTTATGGGCGTTGAGCCAGCTATAGCTTGATACATCGTAAATGTTACAGTGTTCTTTATCAAACGTAATTCAGTTTAAAGTACAGCCTGACAGATTTGACTTACAAATGATAACATGATAAATGTTAGTCATATAAGCCTGTTCGCTTCACCTTGCTGTGACGAAAGCATAGTAATGTCAATTTAAAAACAGCATCAAAAAGTCCATCGATAACAAGCTTACCTCTGAAAGTTTCACAACATATGCTCAAATGTAGATCCCGGGGATAACTGAAGAACGCTCTCTTCTACACTGCATACACGTAAACCTTAAATAAACCTAAACATTGAAGTGTGTTAAGAACTGGCGTGTATGGAAAGGTATAAATGTCAGTATTCTAATTACGTTTTTCATTATGTTAAAAATAAATCTAAGTACACCGTAACTTTTATTTTTCATAATACACAGTTACAGTATATTATTTTGTGTAAGATAACTGTCCATTTACCCTCAATATGTGGTCTTAAGCAGCAGATGTTAAGGATTAAATCGCAGCAGCACAGTAAAACGCAACTGGTGTTAGGAGTGTGAAGAGGGTGGCGGTGAAAGGTTACAGCACTTGTTTCATTTTTCACTGGGTGTTTATTACTACGAACTCTAGAAGGTTGTGTATTTATATGTTGTAAATTGTTCCATAATTAACTGTAGATTCTTTTCTAGAAAACGCTCACACACAACAAATTTTCGCCAAATTGCCTTTTTCAAGAGTTAAACACAAACAATTTCTCTCTTTACATATTTGTAAACGTTCATGGGCGCTGCCATATTTATAAACATAATTCCGCAATTCTATCTCTCGGCCATCGGTGTCCCATCGTTTAAACACGGACATGTAACTCTTCTGACTCCTCGGCCTCTGTCTACGTGGGTTCGAGTCCCTGTAGAGGCGAATGACTTGAAGTGAGAAATGGCAGCACCCATTAACTTTTCCAAAATGTAAATAGAGCAGTTGTTTATTTTTAACTCTTGAAAAAGACAATTTGCCGAAATTTTGAGTGTGAGCGTTTTCTGAAAAAAAAGTTTATAATTTCGTTGTTTATGAAGTGTTGCATTTCACATCTGCATCTAGTTTAAACAGACTGATTTATTGGGGTTATTGTCCCACCTACAGTATTTCAGTTATCTGTAGACGGTGTTTACATGAAGCAGATACAGTGCTGCCTGCAATGTGTATAGCATGTCGTGAACACCTGGCATGATACCACACCCTTCTCATTATCCTGACACCGGGCCAATCAGTCGTGGAACTACTCTTATATTTGCTTGAGCACTAGCAAGGGAGCTATACCATTTTTAACGACTTTGGAATGTCACGGCCCTGGATCGAACCCGGGGCCTACCGTACCTGGTGCCGACGCTCTACCGATTGCGCTACCGATCCGGTTAAACAGGCTGGGCATACTTATGGAAGCATTTGAGGATTCTACAACGGGAGTTAAACTGTGCAACTAAGCCTTTCAATTCACATCGTATTATGACAATACATAGAACTACATCTTTGTCGCTCTACGAATAATTGAACATTTTCAGGTCGGCTGCAATAGTATATAGCAGTAACACTTCATTACCTGCAAGGTAACGCGTGTAAAAATATTATATGATTCTCCTGTCCCTTATAGGTTTCCATCGATGTTCGCCTTTACACTCGTGGCTTTCAACGTTTTTTCCCTAACATTGTGATGTGTGCCAGAAGCTTCTATTACAAGAATGCGTATAATAAAAGAGACAGGAGTTAGCGTAAGACTAAAGACTAAATAACTCTCATATAAGCCTATATGTCAAGGGTTATTTTTCTATTTTTGAATTATTTCATTAAGTAACATACCCATACATATACTTTTCTAACGAAGTTACTATTGCATGATCAACTTTTATTTTTGTTTTATGTATTGTTATTCGGGATAAGTCGTCATCGTCGCCGGGGTGTGGCGATAAGTCGCTTTTATAGAGCATGTGCAGCTACTGTACACTCAGCGGATGCTGAGCACATGCTAGATTGCCTCAGCCATTTTGGCTAGCATCAGGGGACCTGAGTAGCCTGGATAAGAGTCTGGTGTCCCAGATATGGGAGATAACCGTCGGTAGGTCACAAAATCTGTGCAGCCTTTCCGTCGCCTCCCGGTGAATTAGGGCCATTTTACTCAGGAAAGTGGCAAATTGACCTTTACAAAAGCGAGCTCAGGGGAGTGTTGATGACACTGCAGTCCATTGTTATGGCCGTATGCAATCAGCATTACTTTACAACACAGATGTAGTAGGGTACATGGGCGGATCTAGCGGTGGTTCGGGTGGATCCGGACCCACATGGGAATTTTCAAATGTAGCCTCCATGGAGTTGTTTTTGCCATTACATGTGTCCAGTGCTACAGATAAGAATAGTAAGCACGTATTTAAACCTCAAATGTATTTAATTAAAACGCATTGAAATAAAACTGTGTAAAAAAATCTGTATATGAAGACCTGTCAAGCATCTGAAAAGCAGGAAATAACACTATTTGGCTACTAGATATCAACTCGTTCTGTGGGAGGGAGCATGTCTCAGGACCTCCAAAACTACTTGTACCTATGGATCTCGCTTAATTTGACCGCTCTTCTCATCCCATAAAAGTATTATAGATTTTCTTTGTCGCCGAGAATACAAACATTTTAGACCCAGGGAAAAGGTTTTAGCAGCTTCTGAAAATGCTGGAAATGGCTTTATTTGGGTAATACATTTAACAAGTTTTCTATGTGAGCATGCTATGAGACCCCAAAGTACAACACACACCACTGGTGCTCGCTCATTTTAGACCCCAAACCCCACCGTAGAAAAATCCCGGATTAGTCCCTTTGGTATATTTGTACAATTTTAGTGGAGTATCATACGTGTGGAACATAGTATGAGCAAATGTATAAACCAAGTAACGGTTGGTTTAGTATGCCTTTCTTAGCTTTTTGCACAAAGGTGGCATTATACCAGCAAGCACACAGCGTCACCTCGACATCTGGTATATTATACATGTTTTCAAATTCAGTCTTTCAATTGAATTGTATCCAGTGTCGAAATTGTTAAGTGTTATCTGAAAAAAGAAACAGTTTAGTCACTGATCCGTGTTTTACTAGATAAGTCAGAACGTTGTCGTAACAAACGTTTTACTTTCACCCGGCTCATTGATAACCGGCATACTCTACCCACACTCTGTGTCAATCGGAACTCCTCGGGTAATTCCGTCCTCGGGACTATCCGAGGTGTTCCGATTGACTCTGTGTATAGGTCGTTGGTAAAGTGGCTCTCCCTATGAGAGTCGCATTGATATTCATTGGAGCATGGCATTGCGTCAACATATGTAAATAGGTCAAAAGTGAGGTAAGACAGCTACCCCAAACAAAAACAAAAAATACGGCGCTGGCGAGGTTTTACAACGTTTATCGTGTTTGTCACAGTGACGTATGTTACATACTCGGTGGTTCGCAAATACTTAATGGGGACGTTTTAAAGGACCCTTGGTGATAGTCTGAAAATAGACGAGGCGGTGGTTTTAGAATTTATTTATCAGTAGACACAGGGATGGCTCACGCCGCGGCCACTGTCAACTTAGGTCTGCCCGACCACGTGCACAATTAAGATAAAATAGTACATAATTATTACAAATGATAGTGTTACGACCGCTGTATATATTTATAAAATGGCACGTTTACTAAACGACGAAATGGTGTAACAGAAAGAACAAGCCAACAACAAAGTAGTACAATAATGTTTTATTTTAATAACAATAAAATCTTTAGCGTAATAAAACAATAACAAATAAATGAGACAAAATTTCAGAAAGCAAAATAAATGTTAGCTGACAGTTTTTCCCTTTAATAGTCCAATTAATAATCCAACGTCGAATAATTTTTATCTAAACTCTAAAGCAAACTTTTTTTTTAAATCGGCTAACACGCCCTTATATAGACCCAAAGAATTTCTGAAACATTCACGAAACCCAGAACATTCTCGAAACCCAGTTAAAAATAAACAAATGAACTTTCTAGCATGATCGTTATTTTCTAGTAGTTACGCGAATGCTACGTCATTAAAACCACAACAGTAAACAACCCTAAACCTGACTAGCGTAACCTTAATAATAATAATAATAATAATAATAATAATAATAATAATAATAATAATAATAATAACTTTTATTTAGAGTCGGCATATATAGACACAACAAGAAAACATAAGCACTGATGTGCTTTTGACCGACATATATAACAGTATCAAATAATGCAGTATCATAGAGCATGCACATTAAATAAGTTACTTAAAAGACATACAAGAGACATAAATACGTAGAACTGGCTAGTAAAACATGATGAGATGAGGTTATAATGGAAAAAATAAATAAATAGCAACTAAAAATATAGTATATAGTAAAAAAATAGCAGTAGCAGCATAAAAGCATACATGCAAACTAAAAAAATGGTGTCAGCACATATAGCACATTTGAGGTTATAATGAAAAATAAAATAATTGCTGGTGTACTTCTGTACATAACAATAGGGCAACATATTATTACACAAACACACAAAATAATGGTTATAACACATCTCAATGCATATATATTACCACTCTGAAAATAGACGAGGCGGTGGTTTTAGAATTTATTTATCAATAGGCACAGGGATGGCTCACGCCACGGCCACTGTCAACTTAGGTCTGCCCCGTGCACCGGTCAGATCCCACCGCAGTGCATTATGGTAAGTGACGTATTAGTATTTTAAAGGAGTAGATTGTAAGGTAATTTAAAGGAGTAGCTTGTAAAGTAGGTTAAATGAAAAGTACCAAAGTTTCAAATGATAGTTTGTAAATAGTTAAAGGGATGTAAAAGAAAAGAAAGTCAGTAACATACATGCAATACAGACGCTAACACATATAATAATACACACTTGTTAAAAACCTACTCTTACTATAGACGTCCTTATACTAACTGTGACACGTATATTGACCAAAATGTTTAAGAACAAACAATATTGATCGGTTAATGTTACGACAAAAAGCTCATATGAACACAGACACCAAAACATTTCGGACAATAATACGATTTTACACTGAACACCGTTTACTGGTAACAATTATTACTGGGTAATAATGTCTTTACTTTTTTTTAATAAGATGCGCCTTGTATATTATTCACACAACAAAGTTAGACAATACTTAATTTGGGTTGTTTTGATATATTATCAAAAAGTAAAGTGTCTATGTAAAATACACATGCTTTTATTAATTCATTATTATTACTATTATTATTATTATTGTTATTATTATTATTATTACTATTATTATTATTATTGTTATTATTATTATTATTATTATTATTATTAAATGCAAAAATACACGTGTTAATTTAACTACACGCGGTACGTCTTATAACCTAACGATGAAAGATATATACACTTTTATTTTTAATCTACACATCAATTCGATAGGATGGTGGTTGCAGAAAGTGCAATCGGAACACCTCTGATAATTCACGAATCATCTCTCGGATGTATGCAGGTAGTCGGATCACCTCGGCAATTTCCCTAAAAGGAACTGCTTTTGTGACAGACGTCAAAACAAAGATGGCAGCTCGGATGACAGCTCATACAGTACGATGCCTGTAAAACTTCAATTAAAGTGGTTGCCTCAAATTTAGATCATTCAATCTTAATTTACCCAGCGCAGCAGACACGGTTGCTGCCAAAACGATGGCATTGTTTATGTTTTACATTTTATGCATATTCTTCTTCCGACCTCAGGCGAACAAAACGATCGTGGTTTTAGTAAGTATCATTGCACCAGATACATCCGAGGGATGGTTGTCTCGAGGACGGAATTACCAGAGGAGTTCCGATTGGCAGAACGTAGTTGAAACAGCCATCGCCAAGGAGTTCTATTTGTGCTGATCTTAAACGTGCGAGCCGACAGTTTGCATAGACCTAAATGTTTTCCTAAATAAGTCGTTTTTACCTGGAAATGTCCCGAACAATGATCTGGGTGAACAATGAAGCATAAAATAACACACACTAGTCATTGCAAACAGACAATTCTTATCTAAGCCATGTTGCAGAGTTAGCTATTTATAAACTAAAAACAAACACACGCGACAACTTACTTTCAGATTACGTTATATCGTCACACTGGTAATAGACTCTGACGTCGACATCTATATTTAGCAGAGATCACAATTATGCTTAATTATAGATTTGAAATGAATGAACATTTAGAGTTATTTTTGCGATTGCTACCAAATTAGTAACAATAAATTGGTCCATGCTATTGATATAGGCAGGCTGTCGGATACCTCCCTAAACTGTGGATAAACGAAGTCTGCAGGCAAACTTGGGTACAACATGTGTGTACAGTATATGTGATTTCTTCCAATGCGGGCCGCGCTTATATCCGGGTTTGCCTTGCGTCAAGTAGGTCGAAAATAAGGTCAGACAGCTGCACAGAAAATTATAAAACCCTAAATTACCCCAACTATACCAATTTCAATCATGCAGAGCATGACACACACTATGTTTGCAATATAAATTGATAGGTAATGCATATCTACCATTTTTGTGTTCGTTTCGTTAAATATTCAACGTTGCGACCAAAATACAAACTTAAACTGGCGTCATTTTGCCTTTGTATGTTAACTAGGGTGTCACTGAAAAGATATGCGAGCTTGCAGGTCACGAGATTGTCCCTATACAATACACAAAAGCATTGAATAACGCAGAATACAAAATTCTTATTGCGTTGCTGTGTATGTCAAGGTGTACGTCAATGTATGTTTTACTTTCAGCTAAATTATTCATTCCCTCCCTCCTTCTTACATGTTGGTAAGTTTTCAGACGGAGTGTGTGTAGAGGAAGGTCCTACATCTGAAATCACTTCTAGCAAACTAGAAATGTTCATAATATGTAACCTAGCTTAAAGCTAAAACATAAAGACTTTTCAAAAGCTAGTGGTTTCTGCTGCTAGCAGTAACATGACCACGGTGTTCTGAACTGTTAGCCAGTCAAAACCGAAAATTATGCACCTAAGACCAAATATGTGAAAAGGTTTTGAATTAATAGTGAATAAATTTACCATCGGCACTGTAGAAAGATGAAGCAGACAAGTAGTAAGCACATAGAAAGATGGCTCCGATTAACACCATCCTTTTTATGATTCTACAGCAAATCCAAAAGGCTCAAAATGCCCTTCAGCTACCTTTAAAATGAATTGAAGCATCCAAGGCCCGACATTTGCTGACATCCGAGACGCCATGACACAAAAAGATCCTAGAAGCAGGCATAACGGTGAGAACAAGCAGGAAATGGTCTGTCAATGAAGCGTTGGAGCAAGCAGAGATTAATCCCAAGTCACCAGGACATCGTTGGAGCAATAAACAAGAGAAAAGAAGGACTAGGCACTAGACAGAACTAATGATGGGAAGACGCCAACCAGAGATCAGAGAGGACATGACTTGACAAGGGACATGCAATGTCAAGAACTGTGGACTGATGAACCACTGCAGTGAAGCTTCTTCCATCGTAATGTGAAGGACCAAATGCCTACTGTCAAATACTAGATGCATTGGGCATTAAGGGAAAAGCTTTTCGTTAATCTGATAAAAGGGCTTCCAGCTGGCTGGCTCTGGTTACAGCATGGCAAACTAGGCTAGCAGGCAACGAAGCCGGAGTTGAATCACTCCAACTGTCCCGACCATTCGGAAGGTGCTCCGAGTTAGGGGGCGGAAACCTGTGACAATGGGGCTGATGGCGTCTGCTTTATCATCATCATCATCATCATCATCATCATCATCATCATCATATCTTAATAATCATTATTGAAATCATAACTATTTCATAACCAAGGGCGTAACATCGGCAGCATCAGCGATATCTTTATCATGATCGTCTTTATCATCTTTTTTTTTCGAAAAAAAACATGTACTCTTTTACCTAAGACATACTTAATATGTTCATTACTTTTAGAAAACAAGATAAAAACCATTCTTTAAACCATTGTATTCCAAGATATAAAGACAACTAAAACCATTGTATTCCAAGATATAAAGACAACTAATACATATTAAAGCCAGTTAACAACATTTACAGGAGTAAATACAATATTGGTTTATACATGTATCTGTGTGAATGTGCTTACCTTCCCAGATCAAAACGTGGAAGTACTATTTGTATGTGGCTGCTATAAATAAATTGTCAAGTCGACTGCGTGTAAAATTGCAACGCTAAAACGAATTAAAGGCAAACATGATTTACTTCAAGCGATATCAGTATAATACCCATAGCTGTGTAACGTAGTATAGAAATAATATCATGCGTTTTCCATTTATCTTCAAGTTTAGATTTAAATAAATTTCAATAACGAATTATTCGTCTATGGTCAACATTCGAATAAGCGTGTTTTATTATTTAGTCAACACTTACATAAACCTATTTATTTTGTATTGTTTGATAGTAATGAGCGTATAATGTCAAATATGTAATATATTTGAGTACTGTAGAAACGAAAAAGTGATATAATTATCACAAGGCATTGACATATTTTACACATTTAAATCAAAGCCCTGCAGAAATCAAACATTTCCTACATGACATTGAATCAAAAGGATCATAAGTTCGACAAATGCTAACATACTTAAAACCTTTTCTCAATTTCGACTTTAAACGGCTTAGGGTATGATGTGAGAAATGTTCCTTCATCTTCATTGGTCTGTGTGACACCAGACTCCGGCTTCCACTTGAATCGCTGCACTAATGCGGCAAACAAGAGATGAAGCTCCGGCTTGGCTACAAATTCCCCAAGACAGACTCTTTTCCCGGCAGAAAACGGCAGCCAACTTGTTGGTTTTGGCCCCAGCTTGCCATCTGCGTCAAGGAAACGCTCCGGAATAAACTTGTCTACTTGGTCCCAAGCGTCTGGACGATGGTGAAGGGCCCAGTGATTAATCATTACGGTTGTGCCTTTGGGAACATCGTATCCATCTAGTGTAATAAAAGACAAATATCATGTTGACTCTATGCAACATTTTTGGATAAGAGTCAGTGTACTTTGAAAGATATTTTAATCATAATATATCATGTTCCACTGATACTAAGTATTGTGGTTACTGTGATTTCATATAGCAAATAAAGATAATCTAATAATGAACCATTGTTTTTATCAATATATTATATATTACGAGCACAGAAATGGACAGATATAAAACGTAAAGTTTAGTAAAGTAACAAAGTTTAGCGAATTATGTATTACACAAACTAACTCGTGTTGTCTGAATATTATGAGAATAAAAATAAGTAATCAAAAAGGACATTAATAAAAACATTATTAAAGACATGTTCAGCCATGTAAATGTAATACACGAACGTTTCCTACAAGGGCAAACCATAAAATTCACATATCTTTTTACTACTATGCTTTCGATTTTTTTCATATCTCAAAGGCATATTGCAGTCTCTGTTTTCTGATGGGAGTGCACCTTTATAACTTTGGGTCGACAAAACAACGCTGACCATGTATAATCATGTGCGGCTTCTTGGTACGGCTAGTAACAGCTAGTTTATGACCTTAAATTCCGGTGTTGTTGGTTATAATTATAGCATGCCTTCGAAGTAAACTGATGACTATCCATGTAATGTTTTGATCGTACGTGCCAGTATTTTGTTTTTATTGCCTTTTAGGCATTGGTTGGCAATGGTGTTAGCCAAGCAAAGTGTTATATGGCCATTACGGGCTGTCATGACATTAATGCGGACTGGTATTCTTAACATTTTGCAAAATGTTTATAATTGACTCTGATTGCCAGACAGCAAGGAATTGCAGTAATCCTTCCGAGCTGTTAAAAAGGAATGAAAGAGAGACTTGGTGACATGACACATAATATATATACAGTTTCTGGGGACTTAAGTCGCCATTTTCCACTGATACATTCAAATTTTTCATTACGATGTGAACATAATTATCTCAGTTTCCTTAAAATGTGGTTACAGCCTGTTGGAATGCATTTAAGTAACGATATCACGGAGACACGCCTAAACATGACATTGTCCGTTTGTCTGAGAAACGTTGTCGCTTGAAATGAGACATGTTACTGTGTGTTATCGGCCTAAAATTCCTGCCTTTCATGATTTCTATAAATTGATCCGGCTGGTTTGATGTGTATAATATACTGCTTTGGCCTAAAAACGGACCTTTGATGTACACTTTATCTCACTGGAACGGGCTTTGAAAGTTCCCATTTTACGCAAACTGTTGGGTAACAGTCACAAGAGAATCTTGTCCATTAAAGAGGCCAAGCTGCGACTCAAAAGCCATTCTTGAGGCGACGTTATCGATGATGATGTTATAACTGACTCTATCAAATCTGCAGACAAATCGGGAAGCACTAGTAATGTCGCATAATTCTGAACAAGGGATTGTCGCTTTGACGTCCTTACTAGCCGATTCTGAGGAATGACCTTTTCCACATGCACACTGATTTACTTAAGCAGGGTAATTAAAAGCAAAATGCTTCTAATTCGCATCCATGTTTACTAAAACATAAAACCAAAGTTGGGGATTTTATATAGGCCAGTCGTTTTAATGAATTTTTATGATGGATTTGCTTTTTACCATGGGTCTAACAAGGGAACTTTTAAATGGTATTGGCATATGTGCAGTTTTTATAGAAGCGTTGTTGGTTTTGGTCAGTATAGCAAAAAGCTCATTTACGCATGTATTCAGTATCCAAGTTCGGTATTTATAATTCTAGTCTATAAGTCTTTAATAAAATTGTAATAATAAATACGTGTTTGACGTAACATTATGTCATTATGCATATACAATGCAGCTTTACTTACTGATGCTGCTGTCACACAGTGCTACATGCGCTATCCCTGTAGGAACCACGTTGTTCAGACGCATGCTTTCGTGCAAGACAGCTTCCGTGTAAGCGAGTTGAGGTCTATCGGAGGATTGAGGGAGGCGACTACAACCTTAAAGGATAAATGGGATGACATATGCACCTTAATTTTACAGGTGAACTCATGCGACATGTAACTTAAGTTGGACAAACATTTTAAACAACGTAAATATATTCTTTATCACGATATAGTATATAGATGTATTCAGGTATATGTATATTTATTTAATTTATTTTAGGGATGGCAATGATTAGTAACCGGCCAACCTTTACAACTTATGACCGGTTTACCAGCTAACCAAACGGATAGTGTCGCCGTAGTCAGGTACTTGGAATAATATACATATACTTCCATTAATTATAAGGTCACTTTTGCGCTTCTATGTAAGTTTTGTAATTCCTCAGAAGCTACGGTTGCAATGCTTTGTGCTATTTCATAATAGGGGTATTTCTTTTATTTACCTGACAATAAAGAACAGCTCGAAAATGAATATAAGATAGAAATGCTGCAATTATTAAAACAGACCTGACCTAGTTAAATTTGTATTTCTTTTTCAAACAAAGGAATGCAATGGAGCGATCTCTACCAAAAATAAATTTTAAAAATGTACCTGCTATTCTCATATATATCCAATTGTATGATTTATAGTTCCAGGCTCTATATTCATGTAAACGGGTATTTTGTAACCATACGGGCACCCAGACATAGGAAGAGGAAGGAGGTGAGTGGTATGATTTGCAAGTGGTGACAATGAACAGTATGTTCACAGTTAATTGCATCTTGGATAACCACTTAATTGACACATTCATCGCCCTTCATCTTTATCTCACCCTAGCTAACGGATCAATAAACAGGTTGTGCGAGCCACTTAAGCAAGAGATTTAGAGAGACACTAGTACAGTGAATATAAATAAGCGTTAGACAACAAATTCCATATATAATTTGTAAGAGCAACTAACCCGTTACAGAATTTGTAACCGGTTAACATTCATGGTAAAAGATTAACCGGTCAACGGTTGCCGTTCCTAATTTATTTAACATATAAAGTGTGTTGTCGCAGGACTGATAATTAGTGTGAAATAAAATCAGCATATATAAAACTGATTTACCTGTATAGCAAATTAAAAAACAAAACACAAAAATGTTGTGAATTAAAAGGAAGTATTCGACAGTTTGCCAAGTGCATGTAACAATATTTGTCAATGCGTTGAGGAATTGGGCTTTCCGATAACTAAGTTGTCTGCTGCCTTGAATAAACTCCTAATACGCATGCGCACTCGCGCTGATAAAAACTTCCGGGGCATAAGTAGAAATTTTATCAGCGTGTATAACACAAACTTCGAGTGACATGGAATGTTTATTAAAGAAAGAAAACAAAAACGAAATGGAAATCACCGAAATATTGCTGCATATGTAAAGGTCTTTATCGCAGAAAGGTGGTCGAAAACAGAACTGTTTCATTGCATCGATTCCCTCAAAACAAACGACTACGGCGCTGCCGCTTTGAGTTCATGTTAATGACGATATAGTTATTTATCCCACCATTTCTGTAAATATCGGTTGATATAACTCGTGTGATAAAGATGAGCTTTATCAACCGATATTCGCGCACCTGCTCTAAGCCGGACTACTTTGTTTGACGAAACGATCAAGAATGTTTACGTGAACGAAACTCATTTAACGCGTAATTATTCTTGTGATCACCCCAAAAATGTCCATAATATAAAGATTGGTTTAACAGAGCAAACGAGGGTATTAAAAAAGTTGGGTTGAGCGAGGTCTCGATCTCTGTTCTGCAGGATTGAAAATTTAAGTAATGGCATCTTAACCGACTAAGCTAACCGGACAGTTGATCGCAATTTTCCGAAGTTTTATTTAACTATGATACAAATAAATTTGGTAAAAAAGCTTTTTAAATCAAAATGTACACATTTACAATTCAAAAACTTGCAAAAAAACTGAAAACAAAATGTAATACAGGCACTTAAAAAAATGTTTAGGAATAGTAATAAAATTAATACAAATACGAATTTGTAGTCTGAAACAATAAAAATAACTGTCAAAATGTCATATTATGCGAGTCCCTGTTGTTACTTTGTATGAATTGAAAGAATTTGATGAAAAACCGTTTGAAAACCTAAGCAGTGTTGTAGAGATAAGCTACGAGGATTTCGAGGCAAATTTGGCTTTATTCCTAAGATATTTGAAAAGGAAATTGATCTTGAATCTGTGATTGTCTCAGAAAGCAGCAAGCAGCTGCCTAATCTGAGGACAGACCCTGATGATCAAGTGTCGTTACATGATGAACATTCAAATGGTTTAGATAAAGTTCGACCTTTAGTTGAACCAAATACAGCTGGCTGCACAGATCTGGACAAATGTCCTAATAAATCAGAGTTTCTAGACGTAAACATAAACACCAACACACCACCTCCAATCCTAACATTTCTCCAAATTTCGCAAGTCACCCTGTCAAAAACACAACTATCTTCGCAAATATATGGCGCTATATTCAATGTTCAGAATTTCATCCACAATTAAAATCCATTAGCAAACTGCCTTAAGAACAACAAAAACACACAAACTTCGAATGTAATTCGCGTTTCCTTATGCCATGTGCGTAACAACTGTAATGTTACACGGCCTTGACATTACACACTTAAAAGAAATAACATGTTTATTGTCTTATTTTTAATAGTAAAATAGAACTATTTCTTATAGCCGTATTACTCTATGCACGCGCATGAATTTCGTGTATTGCATTGGAATGTCAGATCATGTAAAGGAGGAGCAGTAGCGGTAAATTTAAATGTTTCCCTTTAAAATATATCTGAAAAACTATTGATGGTGGGATAAAAAGAATACCGGGAGCCTCGCTCTTTCTGATTTTCTTAGCCTCGCATGATAACATTGATCTATATCAACACTAACCTGGTATTCTCTCTATATATTATTTTCACAAACAACTGGGAACATACGAATCTGATCTTCACCCTTTTCACACTTCGCTCTCGCTCTGATTAACCACGCTTATGAGCTACACTTTACCCCTAAATCTAAATGTATCAAAAGTCAAAAAAGTATACTTGTCAAGTTATATCTTATTATTTCTATGGCTTTTACCTTGTTTTTATGTTTATTTTGTCTTCATATCCTGGAAATTATATTTTGAGCATTGAAGATCCTTCTTAGCAAAATCTACTTTTTCTTTTTTTAAACTTGTCGTAACCAAGGAACAATATCTTAACCTGAATAAAAATATACCAATGGTAACTATTTTTTGGTTTAAATGCAATGTTACTTCATATAAACATGTGTTGAAATAAACAATCTAGATAATCAAATAAAATCTATACACACACTGGAATGTTACACATTTATATTAAATAACTAAAATATGCGTGATTTTCCTTAAAATATTAATACAAAAAATTAAAGCGTATGTGAAGTTTAATAATTTTATATTTTAATGAATATCCGCTGTTACAAGTTTGTTTTTGTTACTACTTATAGACGTACATTTTTGGTTGCCCATAATTTAATAGGGATTTCACACTCATGACAATTTGCAGTATGTAGTTATTTCATAAATGCACAACAAAGCAACAAAAGTGTGATCATTAATTGATGTTTGCCTCCCGTAATTATTGTAATAATAGCACACGCGCTATTCTTGGTTAATAATTAGTCTTTTGATAATGATCATTTATTAGTTCGTTAACAATGTTATTTAACTGAACATCTACGTAACATGCTCTACTACATTTGAATATTGAATGTGTTATTAATTCAAAACTATGTAAGTGTGCACCTCCTTGTGGGTTTTTTAAATTGTCGTTAAACAGATTTTACTTTAATAAATTTAATTTACTGTGATATCGTTCTCTAAACGCGATATTAAATTGTGTTTTCTCTGATTTTAATACTTTAAACGTAATATCAAAACTCCGTTGTTAGAAACAATTAGTCTGTTTCATGATTTATGTATTCTTTCAAATGTCTTTCAACTTGATTTATCATTAACGTTGGTTTTTTTTTTAAAAAATAAACAAAATTGAACAATTAAAGTATTGTTCACATTTATGAATAATGTTAAGAAAAAGGGCGAAGTGTGAACTTCTTTTGCCAAACAGGGGCGAACCTTGAATCTCGTCTCCTTTCATTAGGGCGAACTGTGACCAAACAAGGGAAGGCGTAGTGTGAAATGGGCGAAGAGTTACTAATTCATGTCAAAGGAGGTGAAGTTCCGGAAGGATTAATAAACTGTTCAGAGACCCTCTTCGTCTTCTCGAGTTGGTCTCTCCTTTAAACATCTTTTTATTGTAAGTAATAGCTAGCCTGTGAGCGCCGATAATTCGCTCGATTAGCGCATTCAATCTACGGCTGCTAAGTACTTGTTCAAATCTGTTAGTTAAAAATGGTCCAATCCTTTTTCATCTTTTTATTAGTCCCCAAAGGGTCAGGGCGAGTAGCCTCCCTTTTAAATCAAGGGAAGTAACCGATTTATCGGAGGGCCCATTTAAGGCAACATTTCTAAAGAAACTCACAATTTTGTCTAAGCAAAAAGACGATTTTAACACTATGCCAATTTTGGGGCGGTGCAACTCGTTAAAGATCAGGCAAAATGTTCATTCTTTCCAAATGAATAAATCGGCAACGTGTGACCTATATAAAGTGTCGGTGTGCCGTAAAACCCCCAAAACAAAAACAAATGAATAAATATGCACGATTGGCATTTTTACAAAAAAAATAGACAACAACCTCAGAGCGATTTACCCGGATCATGTAAACTCATGTAAAAGTGATCACGTGGTTTTAAGTTTAAAAATAGCTAAGTGTATATCGTAAGCAAGATAGGAAATACATATTTGTGATGACGACTGGGTTCTAAAATGTAGGACGTCAATCGATAAACTATAATAATAACGTCGCAAAAGACTAGCAGGGAAAACAATATTATTTTGCTTAAACTTTACATTTGATTACATTTATATTATTTTCATACCGACAACACTGTTGATCTCGTCGAATACCTTCTCTTGGATTTCGGGATGGATAATCATGTCCCGTATCGCGAATGAAAGAGTCAGTCGAGAGGTGTCAATGCCGGCTGAAAAAGAATGTAGAAAACAGAACTACTTCCACTCTAATTTATAATAGTTTCAATTAATATAGTGAATGGAGTATATTAATTACAAAACAAGAAAAAACTATGCTGTCTAATTCAAATAGCTGTACATGCATAATAAACATTAATCAGAATTAACTATGTTCACGTTATATTTGTCACAAAATGTTATATGGTAACCCACGACCGAAAAAGCATCAACACGAACGTCTGTATGAACTTAGCACACGATGGTCAAGATAGTGACCCTACCCACCACCCTCACCCTACCCAAAAAGTCCATTACAACATCATCAAAAACAAGAAACATTGCTGTTCAGGCTCGAAGCAGCCAACTGTGTAGGATAGACACGCTTAACTATTTATAATAACAATAAAGTGACAAAAATACATATTCTTTCTCACTAATAAACATACAACTTTTGTAAAGGACAACAATTGCATACATCAAAACAATTTCTGACGATATGTCAGATGTATAAGAAATGCAATCAACATAAGGTAACGTTATTTGATTAAAGGAAAATTCACATTTCAATAATTGTTTAATACCAAAAAATATGTCGGAGCATGTCTGAATGAGATAATCGTCCGAAAGGCTCTCTATTGCAGCCTTTCCTTCTTCCTCTGCTGCTTCCAGTTTAGCCAAAAGAAGAAAGTCCGTGAAATGGCGAATGTTATCTGAAAAAATGACACAAAGTATTAGATTTAATTAGATTCGGCGCAGTGCATATAGTATGGTTTATAGCCTTCTGCAAAAGAATGTCATTAAGTGCTTATGCAATTACGTTTTTGTGCGTACATGCGTCCAGTTGCTTTCTTATTCAGTAATCTCTGAACTATGCAACAAGGCCCAGATAGCCTAGCAAACCAAAGGCGCGAATGTACCAAGAGCCTCACAAAGGTACTAATTTAAATATGCAAAAAACATAAATTTGCAAAATAAAACAGATGTAAAAAAAATTACATTCGTACCCCTAAAGAATTGCAAAGGACGCCGATATGACAAGTTACATAAAAGAAATTCCTGAACACATGAAGGAGACATACCTCTTACTATATATATTATTGATTTCACATTCTAAATAAGAAACAAACAACACAGAAAGGCAAAATACACCTTTGTTTTGTGTTTTAATGTATAAATGGTGTTCAAATACCTACTCCTGTCAAATGTTGCCTTCTCCTCTTCAAATTTTCGCTTAATATATTGGTTTACTATTCCGTCGTAGACTTGCTCAATTTCTTTCATGATCTTAGATTTGTAAACATATTTTAACCCAGGGATAAAATCTTCAGGGACCACGCTGCAAAAGAGTTTAAACGACTCGTCCTCCAATTCCAAGATACGCTGCACATCTTTATTATCAATATTGTATCTGAAAAAGATCCAACAAGGCCATTATGCAACATTCATACTAAAAGATTACTCCCCATACGAGCAAATGCTTTAATTGTCAGTTCTCTTTTAGTATATGGTTAAAGTACCAGACCATATTGTCAGTTAGCAATCGAAATTTAAAGATCAACCGCATGAAACCGCATGAAACTATTATCCAGTTTAAAAGCAAGGTGAATTTCGATGTATTTGTTAAAGAAGTTAATAAACACCCTTGTTAGGCTAACACTTCAATACCTGACCTAAGTTTTAATAATACTTACACATGGCCGAAGCAGACGCCGGTGAGGATGTTTCCCATAAGGAAGTTGATGTAGTCTGCTGGATCGAATGGTCCCTGTACCTTGTCCATTTCACTGAGTGTAACGTCAAGAGCTCCGTGTATCAGTCTGTCCAGATTGTTGCCCTGCATGTACATTCTGCAAAGGATAGAACATAGAAAGTCATAGAAAGATACTGGCGTGAAAATGCTGACTTCTATTTTTGTCACGTTAACACGCAAACATTCATACAACTCATGTCAAGCAATAAATAATTATAGTATAATTGCATAATTATTTATTGCTTTTCTTTAATTATTTTAAATCGGACTGAACTTTTCCTAAATAATGCACAGGCAAGGCAAACAGTCAAAATTCCTCGGTGACATATTAGCAAAATTGGTTATAAAAGCGAATGAGACATTACAATCATAAAAGTATATGTATGTGAAAAATAAACGCTTGCTACATATTACTACCTAGAAGAAAATATTAATTCAAAATACACAATAGACATGAGAAAAAGGACCTTTCAAAATAAGGTTCAGTTTATCTATATAGCTAGGTTAGATTAATAGGCAAGTAGGCATTCAAAACTTAAAAGTAATGGTAGGCAATTAAGAACGGATTAAGTACTTTGACCTTGACGATGGTTCGAGAATCAAATGCATTGGATGTAAAAAATGTCAATGTCACCTAAATGTGCCGGTTGTTCTACTTATATAATTTTCTAGGGCCATAAAGCTTTCGTATTGATAATAATAATGTTGTTCTACCAGAAAACAACACACCTGTTGGACCTAAATACCTCAAAGCTTTCGACGACAACTTTCTGTGTATGTGCCACGTGGGACCATAGTTTCCTAATGCGATATCTTTTCCACCATCCGTTAGTGCGTCAACTAAAATATACAGTCATGGTTTCCTTTAGATGCATCTTTACTGTCATTGGTGCCTCTTAAAGAATAACATTTTAATCGAAGCAAGATAAAACTTCTGGAGAGTTATATTGAAAAATGAAAAAATGGAATTGCAACAAGGACAGTATGTTTGTGGCGTATGCCTTTAATGAAATATCTAAAAGAAACTGAAACCTTTTTAACAATACGGGTTTCGACTTAAAAATTAGAAACTTTTAAGAAATGACGAAAGCTTAATTATGCCATATCGTCTGCAAATATACGAATGCAAATTTGAGTTACTTTTATAAACAATTAAAGATATGATTGCATACTATATCCAAAATTATATTTCATACCACATATGCTCATTAACCTCTGCACCAAAGCGCGACGCCCTTTATGGAATACGTAGAGACTTCAAGTACGCAACGTTTATATTATCGTTTATGTACTTATCCTGGCAAATTTGAACCACATGAATTATACGTAAGTTTAGCCTACCCCGCATAAGGTTAATCGATTAACCGATGACAAATACAAAATTATTTTCGAAATAAAAAATATAAAGATTTGAATTAGGGAAGGATTGCATAAATCGGTAGTTTCTGTGCTTTATATGTTAAGCAACAGACAATCAAAACAAACATGTTTGTTGACTATTTTGACACATGATATTCGAAACATGTAAAACTTGTCATCGGACTTTTAAAATATAATTTTTATAAGTGAACAACTATTTTCTAAAAGGCTACACATTATTAAGAGACACATTTCTGTGTATTTCAATTGATCTTTGGATTTGATTCTAAACGCATTCATCATTTCCCGTCTAATTTAGTCTTTTCGGTTAACAAATATCTAGTAAAATAACGATAAAATGTCACATAAAATGACTAGTCATGTATATACAATTGACTCCGAGCCATCACTTACTTGATGGAGTTTTCATGCGTCCAGCGAAGTCTGTGCTTCTCTTCACAAGAACTTCCAAAGCAGTCGTGATGTCGTTGACAACAACCATTAAGAATGGCCCTGAATGCGAAAAAATATAGTCGCCGTCAATGAAGATTTTAACACGGTTCAGACCCATTTTTAATAAAAACGACTGCAAAAATAGAAAGACATTAAAATAGCAGTAAAATGATTTTGTATTTATTAAAGGCACGCGACATATATCGCTTAACAATGTACATGTAACATTTGTCTATTTTACTACTTACTGATGGTGGATGCAAACAAATTAACTAAATCAGCGCAAACAAGAACCATAAACATCTGGACAATGAAGCACGTTCCAATGGCACAAATATTAGTTAATGAGTTGTAACAAACGTGTTATGTATGTTTGCAAATTGGTATTTTAATAAAGAACAACTTAACTTGTCTCAGTGATATATTTTCTTATTTATATAATAGTTACATATCTTACCCATACGAACGGTTATCACCGGTCCATATTTTTCAGACCATTGATACATTTGTTTATGCAACCTCTTACTCTCGCACTCTGTAAATCAAAAGGTAAAAAATACACCTCCTTTAACACTTAATTAACTGAATTAACTAAATTTATCTCATATTGAATAAAGTAAACTGCTCAATTTACTAAGCAATCAACAAATTTATAAACAATAATTTCAAATAAAAATATCAATATCAAAATTTACTGTTAAATAAACAATTCTGAAAGAAATATTGCCATCAAATCGAAACGCAAGAACACGTTTATACATACGCAACAGATTGCCGACGAGCGGGAGGGCCATGGGTCCGGGCGGGAGTTTGTAGCGAAGGGTCCTTCGATACCAGGCTGCCAAAAGACCACAGCTTACACCAATCAGGACGGTCTTCACCGTCAATAAGTTGAGGAGAACTTCGAGCATGATGGATTCAAAGGCTGCAGCAAAGATACAAGTATACAATGAATCTAGTAAGGCATCACTTTTCATAAATATAAAACACAAGTCACTAGTGATTATCGACTAAAAACTACATGGTCAGATAGTGTATACTGCTAGAGATAAAAGTGAAGCTATACAAAAAATGGTATGATAAATGTGTAGATATGTGTATGCACTGCAACGAAAAGCGGACTTTGTGAATGTAGAAAATAAGGGCATTAAATTTGTCTATTTAGAAGATGAAGATATTATCAAACATACTATAAATATTACTGACAATATTTGTAAAAGTTCGATGGATTGCATCCCTAACAAAAATGTTAAGCTGTCTCCTAACGAACACTCATGAATTACAAGCCAAATTAAATGTTTAATAAGATCACGTAAAAGAGCTTATCGTAAAGTCAAACGAACCATGTCTACCTATCACTGGTACAATTTTAGAAAAAGAAATAACGTTTTACGTATTGGCTATTAAAACAAGTAAAACAGAATATAAATCCAAATTATCATCAAAACTTAGGTCTGACAACTAATCTTCTAATAGTAGGTGGTTAACATTAAATCTATTTATGAATGGCAATACACCAAATGAAATACCAATTTTATAACAAGATAGTTATATTATAACTGATAATATTGATAAAGCTAATTTATTCAATAACTATCACACTTAAGTAGATGATTCAGCGACAGAACTCCATCTATCCTTAGCTCGATTCACCTTGAACCAATAGAAATCAGTGATATTCTCAAGACGTTGCGGGTTAATAAAGCTGTTGGTCTGGATGTAATAAGCAATTATGTGGTGCGTGAACTTGCAAAAGAACTAGAGGTTGCCCTCTGCAGTCATTTCAAGACATCATTAAGTGGGCATGTAGTACCTTTAAGTTGGAAAAAGCAAATGTATGCGCCGTTTTTAAGTCCGGCGATAGGCCACTAGTCTCTAACTATCGCCCTGTTTCCTTACTTTATTCATTAGATAAGGTTCACGAAAAATGTATTCATAAACATGTTTACAATTACTTACTCTCTTGTAATACAATTTCGTCTTTTTAGTCAGGTTTTACTCAACGTGACTCAACAGTTTTATTTATAAAACGGTTGATTCTGGTAATGCAATTAGAGCAGTCTTCTTTGACAGCAGTAAAGCCTTTGATAAAGTTTGGCACTAGGGTCTTTTACATGAACTGAAGGCTGTGGGTGTCACATGAGAACTTTTCTGTTGGTTTGAAGATTATTTAACAAGTTTTCTCAGTGCATTGTCCTCCCAGATGACATATCTGACGCAGTATTCATTAGAGCAGGTATTCCACAAGGTTCTATATTAGGTCCACTTTTATTATTACTTTACATAAATGACATAGTTGTTGATATTGAGTCAAATATAAGGCGTTTTGCCGACGACACGGGGTAATTTGTAGATGTTGTTACTCCTCTCAGTGCGGCAGTTTCACTTAACAATGATTTAGCTAAAATCTCAACATGGGCAGAGAAATGGTTGCTTAGCATCAATCATAATAAATCTGAATCTGTGATATTTTCGGGAAATAGACAAACTGCGAGTCATCCTTTATATAAATAATCAACCTATAGCACAAGTAGACAGTCACAAACATTTAGGTCTTATTTTATCTTGCGGTCTTTCATGGCACAGCCATATAGAATACGTAAAAGGCATACTATTATGGAAAAAAACAAACTAAAATATCAGCTAGACCGTTTAACGTAAGAAACAAATTACATTACATTTATCGGACCACTTTTAGAATAAGGCGATGATATATTTGATAATTGTTCACTGTAGGACAAGCTCGAATTAGATAAATAGATAAAATACACAACGAAGCTGCAAGAGTAGTTACTGGTGAAACGAAATTAGTATCTTTAGTCAATGTAACTCGTGAAACTTTTTCGGACTCCCTACAAACCAGAAGGCGTAAACATAAATTACTATCATTTTACAAAAAGTTGCATGGATTAAACCCACCCCAACCCCTTGTCTCGACCAATTGATTCTTGACAGGGCTGGCCAAACATCTTATTTTAATCTTCGTAAATCTGATAACATACAAAACATCCACAGCAATTCAAACATATATTGTTTAGCTATCTGCAATCAGAGAATGAAATAATCTTCCCGATGAAATAAAAAAATATTACTTCACTATCATCTTTTGAAATATTATTAGATCTCGACTGTTGTAATTTACCTCCTCATTTTTTGCATGGAAGTAGAAATGAACAAATACTTCATGCAAGATTAGAATAAACTGTAGTTCCGTCAATCATACCCTTTATATGAAAAATATTGTAGCTTCTCCTTTATGTGTATGTGGGTTTCTGGCAACGGCTGAATATTTCTTTCTACTATGTCCTAATTTTCGTGAAGAGAGAAATCATCTTGCTGACCGCTATACTTTTTACCAAAAGTTGATATTAAGTTTATGTTTGGAGATGGCTGCATAAGTTTGGGTACAAACATTTATATAGTAGATGATGTGCATGCGTATATAAAATCAACTAAATGTTTCAATAATAATTAAGAGGAATTCTGTCTCGTTTCTCAATCCTCTGCGACTGTTACGTCTAGCCACATGTACTGGTCTTTGGTTTTTCGTGTGTGTTATTTTAGTTTCCCTAAATGCACATTCCTTTTCCTTTTGGTTTATATTAATATTATTTTTTATTAATTAATTATACACTATTTAATTTTCGTTAGTTTGCTAAATAGCTTGCTTTTTCTTACTACACATGTACTTTCTGAAATGTATCGTTAGTTTGTTGCCATAAGATATACTTTTGTGTTGGGAGAGAAACACGATAAGCTTTATCTTTCGTTTCAATCCTATTTCCTTTGTATCGTATAGGGTATGTTATATTCTGTAAGACATTGGAAATAAAGGGAATAAATCTGCTTGGCAGCGTCTTGGTATTTTCTATGAAATGTGTCGTGTATGTCGAGTGTTTCAGAGCAGCTTGCAAATATAAAACATATCAGACAATAACAAAAAGCAACGTAGCAGAAAATAGAAGAATTCGCAGCAGTAACGGAGAAGCGTGTAATACATAGACCTGTCTGTCTATTAAACAGGTGTATTTTAGTGCTTATCAGGCAACGGCCTAGGTATTTAGCCCTTACGCGAGGTGCAGTCAGTCGACATCTTTGTCTCACAAACAACCACTGCGTGTGTAAACGAATGAAATGATGTGTATGATTTTTGACAAACAAATGTGCTACAGTGCTAAAGGTTTTGCAATTCCTTCAAACGAAAGACAATTGATTTGATCAGTGGAGAAAAAAGGCAGTGTTAAAAGTGGCATCCGGAAATTTTAACCACTTGTTTTTCTTTCTCAAATAACCATGTAAGTCATTGTTATCTAAAAAAAGTCTTGCAAAATGCTATTCATTGATGCCCTAGATATCCGTGAACGGAGAAGCTTTATCTCCACTCGTCACTGCAAATAGGTATTTCCTATCTGAGCCACGCTGCATGTTTAACCATTTTAAACAAAGAAAATCACCTGGCAACCTTACTTTTGAGATCACGCTTCATCGTCATCCTGGTTATCCGCTCTTAGGTCGGTTTCAATATATAAAAGAGACCCCCATCGTGTTTACATGTATTTATAAATTTGGAAAGGACGAATATTTAGAGTGATTGTTTTCGCAACTTGAACTTCTACCAGTATAGGCAGTGTTCAAAATCGTCTTTAACTTACGTATGAGCAGTACCCAAGTGAAATAGTTGCAAAGACAAGCGTTTAGTACCCAGGATGAAAGCTGCAAGGTGGCAAGGGAAACAAGCCTGGGTCAACTACGATACATTATATAGAGATGGAAAAGCAATCAAAGACTAAGGGTGTGTGGGGGTGTGGGAGTAATGTGTCAGTGTGTTCGTGGAATGTAGATGGTCTAACTGTAGATAAAATGCAAACGAAAGAGTTCGTGAGTATTTTAATTAAACATGACATTGTATTTGTGTATGAGACTTGGGCATCGGAAACTAGTGTATATGAATTAGATGGTTATACATGTCATAGTTATTATCGTAGTTTCCAGCACCGGAATGCAAGAAGAGCAAGTGGGGATGTCTTAGTAATGTATAGGTCATGCATAAGTAAGGGTATCTCAGTAAAATAATCATCACAATACAGTAATCTGGTTAAAACTTGATAAAACATTCTTTAAAACAGAAGCAGATATATATGTGGGTGGCACGTACGTATGGCCAGATGGGTCATCGGGTATGAATCGGTAGAAATAGATTTTTCGATATATTGCAAAATGATATAACAGAATATAGCAAATAAGGATCTGTATTTTAAACCGGCGATTTCAATGCACGCATGGGTTTGAGGAACTATTTTATAATATGTGATTCAATAAATAGTTTTAGAGACGACACAGAATATTCTCCAGATATGCACCCAGTTAGGGCCTCACATGATGTCCATTGTAACAGCTTTGGTACACGCCTACTTGACCTGTGTAAAGCCATCCGTGTACGTATATTGAATGGTCGTGTAGGTAGCGACGCCGATACGAGTGCCTGCACCTATGTATCTACACAAGGGTCATCTATTATTGACTATGTACTGGCCAGTGTAAGTGATTTGTCGTGCATTCTTGATTTTCTCGTTGGCCGGTTAACACCCTGGAGTGACCATGTACCGCTATCCTTCACTATTTGTTGTGGTAATTTCGATATTGCTTCATCAAATAGAGATGAGACTCGATTTGAATGGAATGTTGATATAAATGGAATGTTGATTTATAAAATGAATTCCGTTCATCATTAATTGGCAGATTGCCAGAGTTAAATAACATTGTTTATACATGTAATTAGCGTCAACCTAACTCTGTAAATGATACCGTTCAGCGATTCACAGATGTCCTAAGAAGTGTTGCCGATCCATTGTTTTGTAAAAATGTGTTGTATAAACATAATTCAACTTTTAATGTTAACACGCCTTCAAAAAATAAAGAATGCTTCGATTTAGACTGTTTCGAAGCAAAGCAGGCTTATGATACTGCATTAAATAATTTTAAACTATGTAACACTTATTGTAGTCGGAAAATTTTATTAGAAAATAAAAACAATTATAAAAATATTGTGCGTATGAAGAAGAGAAATCACACAGTTTCAAAGTTAAAAAATATAGAACGCAATGTAGCATGGAAAGCCAACAGATTTCGGAAATAATTTTTAAAAGGAAGTCAAACGTCGATAGCATGCTAACAGTTGATGCTTTTTACGAATACTTCTCTAACCTAGAAAAAAAATATTCCAGACAACTGAGTAAAATTCTGAGAATTTCTGTAAAACGCATGATTTTAAAAGCGATTTTAACGAACAATTAGATTATCCTTTTACATGTAATAAATTATAAATGGTGAAAAAAATTTAGAATGAAAGAACGAACAAGGCATATGGACCTGACTGTATTTTAAATGGATATCTTATTGAAAGTGTTGATATTTTATGTCCATACATTTGTGATATTTCCAATATGATTTTTTTAGATTCAGGCCATTTTCCTGACCAATGGAAAAAAAAGTATTATAACTCCATTGCATAAAAAGGGAAATAAGCATGACGTAAATAACTATCGGGGACAATCTGATCACCTCGGCCTTTATGCTATGCAAGAGACCTCTGACATAATAAGGCGCCATCTTGGATCTACTTTGTGTGTCTTAGTTTTAATACTGGGTATTTAATGTTGACTTTTCAATTTTCCGTAAATCATATAGATTGTATTGATAAAAAAATCGTTGTTATTGCAAGATATACTCAACTAAATGATATATATATAATTTGTTACTTTCTCGCGAACGGACACTGTTTCATAACTCAGGCGACGCACTTTGGTGTATTCTAGAGCTATGTACGAGGTGTATTTTACGAACCATACGGAAATACCCGAAGTTTTACGATTGTATCGGGGAATAACCTTGTTAAGTTGTCTCTCTAAGTTTTTCACGTCTATTTTGAACAAACGAATCTACGAATTTTGTATAACATTTGATAAAATACCAGATACTCAATTTGGCTTCAGAAAAGGTTATTCTACGGTAGATGCCATTTTTATTTTAAATTCTGCCATTAATCACTTTTTAGGTGAAAAGAAACGTTTATATGTCGCCTTTTTAGATCTTAAGAAATTTTATGATGGTATCTATAGAAACGGGCTCTTCTATTAGCTGTTCAAATCAGGAATCAATGGAAAAGTGTTACACGTTTTAAAAGACATGTATGCATCTGTACGATCTTGTGTTAAACTTGTGTTTGGTTGTATATCCGATTTCTATGATAGGCCTAACACAAGGGGAGACAATCTCACCAATTTTAGCATCTCTATTTTTAATAGATCTAGAAGCATATATGTATACTGGAGAATGGTGGTGAAGGTTATATGCATGATGTTATGTTAACTGCAATTCTTTTTGCAGACGATATGGTATTATTTGCGGAAACGCCTGAAGATTTGCAAAAAACAGTCGATGTGTTTTATGAATATTGTTGCATATGGGGACTGGAATTGAACTGTGACAAAGCTAAAATCGTAGTTTTTTTCGGAAACGAGGCATTTTACTGGTTAATGAAACCTGGACATACAGTGATAGAGTTATTGAAACAGTAAATGATTTTAATTATTTAGGAACTGTTTTAACTATACAGGGTCCATTGCATTACATAATGAGTATATCACTGGCAAATCATTAAAGGCGCTAAATGTTTTATTATTCAATTGTAAGCAAGTCACTATTAAGCCAAAAAGTTTATGCGAGTTGTTTGATGCATTTGTTGGATCAATTTTAAACTATGCTACAGAAATATGGGGTTTTACTAAAGCAAAATTAATTGAGAGGATACATCTTAAATTTTGCAAAAGGTTTTTAAATGTCCGTAGCAGTAGTAGTTTAGCAGCAGTGTACGGTGAACTAGAAAGATATCCTTTATATATTCCGTTATCAAATACTGGAGTAAGCTAGTGAAAAGCAAAAACTCTAATTTAAGAAAATGCTACGAAATAGCTTTTAAAAATTGTAATAATGGGAAAAGAAATTGGGGTATTTAATTGTAAGAAGTTATTGGACAACTATGGATATTCATACTTATTTAATAACAAGAAAATGGTGAATATAAAAATGTTTCCAAAATTATTTAAACGATCAGTAAAAGACTGTTTTGTCCAAGATTGGCTTGCGTCTGTAGGACGCATTCCAGTTCTGGAAGAATATAAGAACTTCAAAAATATAAAGTATGAAATATATCTTGATCTACTACCTTTTGATTTACGATTCTTTTTAACAAGATTAAGAATATCATCTCATTCTTTGAAAATACAAACAGGTCGTTTCGAAAATAATTTTATACCAAGAAACGAACGATATTGCCCATGTTGAAATACAAGGGATATCGAAGACATATATCATTTTGTACTTATATGTCAATTATATAAAACCCTACGCAAAAAGTATAGTGATTCTCATTTTTATAATAGATCATCTGTTTTCAAATTTAATATATTAATGTCCACACAAGTTAATACAGCTCTTTTAAATTTAGCCAATTTTATAAAAGCAAGCCTTTAATGTAAGAAAAAACTACTTAACTATGTAAATGCTGTTTTTCTTTTATACCGATAATATCAACTATACACTGATATAAATGATTTACTCTCCAAAAGTTCCATGTTCATTTTATATTTGTAAAATTGTGATTGTATCACGTGACTGTTGTATTTTATTGTGTGAATGTAGGTTTGTATTAGATGATGTACGTATGTACAAATCTCAATAAACGATTTCTGTTCTGTTATGTTCAGTTTATGCTGAAAGTTAGCCCCTATTTCACACAGCGGTGATAAAAGAGTGCCACATGTTTATAATAAAAGGAACCGACCGCAATAGCTCAGGTGGTAGAGCGTCGGCTTGCGGATCGGGAGGTCGTGGGTTCAAACCCCGGCCGGGTCAAACAAAAGACTTTAAAGTTGGTAGTAGTGGTTCCCCTCCTAACGCTCGGGGCTAAGGGGACAGCATTACGCCTGACTCGTCGGTGTCAGTATAATGGACCGGCCGGGTTCAGTCCCTGGGCACCTCATAAGTGCCCCTGTGCTGTAATGATAGATATGTCGCTGCAAAGTATCGGCAAAAATGTCGGCAAATCCCAATCCCATAATAAAAGGAAACTACCAGATACCACCTTTAACAGACCCTGTATTGGTTATAAATTGATATTTAGGTTAAATGCACTTTTAAACCTTGACAGGAACCAGAGTTTATACATCTTCAGCGTTCAAGCAGAACCTTCCATTCATGTGAATATGTACTAGAAGTATTTTTGTTGGGTAAAGATTTTATTTGTTAAAACTATTCCGCCTATTTTAATACCCTAAATATGTTTTGATAATATGTGATATCGGCAACAACAACAAAATACAACAGAACAACAATGACGGCAACGACAACAAGGCCAGTTGTGTCGTACATACCTATTATGTATCACAATTAATCAATATATAAGAACGGCAGCAGAGCAAGTAACATTAATAAAGACAAAATGTTCTATTTATTGTACGCATGCCCTTGCTTAACATTCAGCGATAAGCGGAACCCGTTGCAATGCACGTCAAAGTAAACAAAAACTTACCTCTGAATATTTCAAATCAAAGCGTTTACTCCTCAAACTTCCTTTGTAAAATGGAGATCCTTGTGGATACAGGAACGAACCAAACAGTGTGATCCTTCGATCAATACTGGGTCTTTTATAGCTAACACACGTGATAGGAGTGGTGGAAATAGGAGTTCAACTGCTATGCGCAAGTAAAAGTATGGAATGGAATATCCTCCAACATTTTTATTAACGTATATGCGCATGTAACATTGTGAACATGGATTTTTTTAAAACGTTTATTTGTAAGACAGCATTTAGTGAATGATATCATCTTGTTACATTATTACTTCATAAATCCAAAATATGCAATTCATATTTTAAGATAGCCTTAAACAATTTTAATTCAACCAAATGACATCAACAGCTTTCTCTCTGAATGATTTTGAAAAGGCGACACTGTAAGAGTAATGCAACATTTTAATTTATGTACATTATTAAGTCGCAAAGCACCAAAAACAGTCTTCGAGAAAACAAATTTAATCTGATGCCATGACAATATCTAAAATGATATAATAGATATGTCCAAAGTTAAATAAGCGGTTTTAGGCAAACAAGGGACATAATTATGATATTGTGGAAAACGGGGCGAGTACGTCATACAATCTTGTACATTTAATCTCTAAAGGTTTAACAGGGCCTACTTGTGAGCTTTATAAGAGTTGTGTGCTTGTGGTGTGTTGAAATTTACAAATTAACTATAGAATTAGAAATTCATTTCTTGAAAATTAGTATTAAAGAATATGGCAGATATCCGCTTCCATATACACATCTCCCGTCTCGCATTTGAAAAAAGGGTATCTCTTGTTTGTATCCCAAGAATATCTATTAAACAGCAGATATTGGGTTTGTTTTTGAAATACATTGCAGCGATAATTTATGATCATTATAGCAACGTCTAGCTTTCTGGTGGAGGAAGACCCCAGACACATGTCTGGGTAGAACCACCGGCGCACCGCAAGTCAGCTGGATGACTTTCCAACATTAAGAGACATTGGGTTACACGTGAGCTTAAGGGGGCGAAAAAACAACAACATCGAAGCATGTTTGGCTTAATGGGATAAAAATAACCGAGCATCATCGGTGCTATAATTGAAGATAATTAAAAAATAAAACATAATTAGAAAGTGGCGATGACGGCGGCGACGACGATGGCGATGATGAAATTTAGGCGGTTGATGTGGATAAAGCAGTGATTTTTTCATCAGTCATAAACATTTACTACCTTTAAAGGGCTGACAATGTAGATCGCGGGGTCGTTACAAGACAAGCATGTCTATTGATAGCTAATGCTTTCATAGACGAATAAAAGGCGCCTAGAACATTACAAACCGGTACACACATGTTATATACAATGGTTTCGTTCTCATGTTGCATAACGATGTTTGTGGCTGACGATGATAAATGATGATGATGATGATGATGATGATGATGATGATGATGTTGATGAAGATGATGTTGTTGATGATGATGATGATGAATGATGATGATGAATGATGATGAATGATGAATGATGATGATGATGATGATGATGATGATGATGATGATGATGATGATGATGAATGATGAATGATGACGATGATGATGATGATGATGATGATGATGATGATGATGTTGATGATGATGAATGATGATGATGAATGATGAATGATGATGATGATGATGATGATGATGATGATGATGATGATGATGATGATGATGACGATTGTGATGATGATGATGATGACGGCTACGACGATGAAGGTGACTAAATTTAGTCAGCTTAAAATTAAAATTATGATTATGAACGTTATACTACCTTTAACAAGGTGGCAATGTAGCTCGCGAGGTCTTTAACTAGGACAAACACATCTATATTCGCTACATACATAGGTTGGGTGAAAGGATTAAAGGACATGACAACCCGTAATTATGCTGTGCAATGGTGCGTTCTTTAGTTGCATAATGCCTTTTATTGTTAACGCTGATGGCTGTAATTATGATTATAATGATTGTGGTGATGATGATGATGAAATTTACGTCGTCGACGTGGATAAATAAGCATTTTAGCAATTACGTATCATTATTTCTCACCAATATATGTTGTTGTGTTTTTGTTTTTAATAACGAAAGATACAGTGCCCGCGCGATAATTTGACCGTCCCTGGTTATATGAATTTACCCAATACGGGTAAGGCATGTGTTTATCCTGATTATATTCGGCTTAAAATTTAAAGTTTTAAAATAAAGGAAAAGGTTTTGTTGTCATATCACTATCAGAGTGATACGTACCTAACCACTGCACCATATTGTCGGCTATGGAAGGGGATATCCGCCAATATTCTAATTACTATTTCTAACTTTCAATACACGGATTTGTCACTTCAAATGTCAATTTGTAAATTGCAACACCGCGTATACTAAATACTGCTTCACATTTCAACATTACATTTGAACAATTTCATATATCTCGCATATACAATTTACAAGTTACAAATCGTGAGGCGGAAATCACGAATACATTTTACATTTCTAGAATCTAATTTATAAGTTACTATTCTGGAGGCGCAAATCTCAAATGTAAAATGTACACGCCATAACACCAGTTCAACATTAGGACGCAAGGGGGCGCTTCTAACACGGGGTGTTCATCTATAAATAGAATGATGTACTACTTGAACTGGTCCGCGTTCGTCTGTTACTTTCAAGTTGTGAGTTTCTTACCGACAGAATAAGACACAGGTATATATATGTATGTATATATATATTGTGCTATACAATTTTAGGAATATTACTTTGTACTTTACTGGTGATCATTATATGACTACTTATAAACATACATATACATAGATATGTTTGTGAGTATTGAAGATCAAGTGATAAGTTATTGTTTGTAGCCCATTAAGAAAAGTGCGTGATACATGTATTTATAATTTCGTGTGAAATCCGGATGCGAATGAGATAGTATGTTCTTATGGAAACGTCCCATACGTTTGTTAAATTGGATTGAATGTAGTTTTGAGAAAACAAAGACTTAAACGGTAAAATTACTTGCAGAATTTTAATATATACATTTGACACCAAATAATGTTGGCTGCTTTTTATTGATTCTCCTTTGAAGAATCATTTATGATTCCGTTCTATTTTTAACTTATGAGATTCCGTTCTATGTTTAGCTTAGTGACGTCTATATTTATGTGGTACCGCCACCTAGCGCCTGACGGTTGTCAATTCTTAACTTGTACATTAGTAATTTGTGACTTGAGAATTGTGACCTTGAGATTTGTGACATGTAAATTGTAAGCGAACATAAAATTTGTGACTTGATAATTGTGACTTGATAATTGTGACTTGAGATTTGTAATCATCATCATCAGCACAGCAGATGATAACCAAACTACATGTGTCTACTACTTTGCTTTCTTCTTTGGCATCTGCTACATTCTTTTTATGCAAGGGGCGTCTGTGGGGGTGGTAGAGTCGCCGACCTGGAACTCCTCCGATGGCTAAGCCTCTCCGTGCGTGGGTTTAAGTCTCGTTCAGGGTGAAGGATTTTATTTGAGAAGGTCTTCTAGCTGACCTGCAGGACGCTGTTAAATCTACCCAGACATTTGCTTGGGTTCTGTCTACACCAAAATAGCTGGATATCACTATAATGATCATAATTGGTAGCTGGGATGTATTTCAAAGACAAAACAAACAAAACATTCTGTTTGTAATCATATTTTGCAGTTTAAACCTCAGCAAAACAGAATCTTTTCTTGAAACAAAACCTCACCATACAGCTGTGAACTTCTGTTATTGCTTGCTATTCTATTGACATTCTTTCATAATTGAAAGCTCTTTGACTGCAAAGAGAAATATTGCATTAAAAAAACTTGGGCTGATACTTGTATATTCATGAAACTTAATAAATCATAAACAAACTGGACCTCATCCATGTAAAAGCTTTAAGGCAAACTGAAGATAATTGCCCTGCTTCTAGTCTTGCTTGTAAATATTCATCTTTTTTGCCGGTATCAGAATGATCATATTTTTAAATGAAATAATGATTTCCAAAATTTGCTGATAAACAAAATCATAGTCTACATCTAATAAAAAGGCTATTGGCAAATTGGCAGTTGCCACAATTTTTTTTCTCAAAATTATCACATGTCATTGTGCTATCCCATGCGTGGAATAAAAGAAAACCAAAAACTGGGCCATAACTGTTGCAGATCTCTATATACAATAATCATTAAAGAGTGGGGTACTCACTTTATCATAATTGTATTTTTATCATACTTGCCATTTAAACTATATCAAAGAAACTACATCAAAGACATAAAATTGTCATTAAAAAACTAGATTTTATTGATTCAGGGATTTATTTTTACCCTTACAAGTACACATTTGCTACTACTGAAAAATCCCTCTATTAAGACCACCTTCCGTTCTGACCTAAGGTGGTCGTAATTGTGAGTTGGTCTTAGTAGTGAGTTTGGCAAGCCTCACGATTTAGATTTGTCACAGCCTCGTGTGATAACATTTTCTTTATTTAACACTAACCTAGTATTCTCTATATAAACTTTTATACATATTGTTGTTAGGGTAGGATGTATCCTATAGGATGCACTCAGCCTTTTACACATTTCAAAGCACAAGTTTTAACAATTTAGGGAATACTGGTACTCCAGTCATAGCAAATGGACACATATCTACATAATGAAAAAAACACACAAAAAACAAGGGCCAATTTAATATTTTACCTCCATGATGGTGTATATTTTCTTCAAATGTTAGGTATGCGAGACAAGCATGTTTTAATGTCCTTCCTACTTGATTTCTGCATGTTCCACCTCATACATGCAACTTGTTATGTATAAACGTCATGAAATTACCTCTTAGAATACTGATTTTGTACATTATACATAATTCAACTGAAAAACTGTTGGTTGGTCGATAAACACAACAAACATAATTTTACTAGCGTGGGTAGAGTTTGATTTCTGGAATGCTGGAGATGTTTCTGACCTTTAACTGAATCCAACTTGATACAATTTTGCCACTTAATAAAATTGAAGTTACATGATATACTAGCACCGTACTTTCTCACTTATAAGACGACCCCCTACTGCACCTCTGAAATTGTCGGTTTCTGCTTCGACCCGCTTATAGGACGAGGCGAAAAAAAAGAATAGGAGCGCCGAAGAGTCATGCTGTCTCAACAAAAGGGTTAATTGGTAAACAGTGACTATAATTTTCACGCGTTGCGGGATGTATCTAGTCTCAACTGCACTGCTATCCTGTAGCGCGTGGCGGCATGACTTTAATTTCTTTGATCTACGTCACCAAGTCTGGTATGACAGTTCTAGATATTTCGGGGAACATTGCACTGTCCTTGTGTACATGCCGCCAATCAATAATGTCGAGGAGAAATGTAATTGGCAGCGGCTTATAAAAACACATCGTTCACTGCCTCACTGTCAACCTGCTCCGATCGATATCACTTTGACAACATCTCAGAGTCAGTCAACTGGACCTGTGTAATGAGGCAAGTCTACACAGAAACACCAAGTAAATTACAGCTTCGAGTATCTGGTAGACTGAAGTTGAAAGTTTGTTTCAGTGTTTACTGACGGATGATAAGCCGTGTTTCATGCAGAATAAAGGGAAATGTATGTGAGACAGTTAATCGTTGACCTAGAGAATTCGAAGTTCAATTAAGGTAAATTATCGGCGGTTGATAATGATGGCACGTCGGGTCGTTGCATAATCGCTTACAAGTTTATGTGGTATGTTTTCGCCCTAAAACAACGTGAAAACGTTTTGCTAGGTCACTAGATCCCGCCTATAAGAGGACCCCCACACTTTAAAAATTATATTTTGAGGAAAAATCCCCGTCCTATAAGTGAAAAAATACGGTAGTTCATTTTTTGTAGATTCTGGGAGTTTTAGAGGGGAGGTGCAAAGACCCTTCAATAACTTACAGTTATTATATTTATTAGGAGAAATTAATCACATTACAATGTTAAAATTAACAACAACCTGCACCTCATACAAGTCCGTGAGTGTTAAAAACTTTCTCTATTTTGACATGGGCAAGTCACTTATAAATATTCATTTTTAAATGATCATTTTTTGGTGGTGGGGGAGGAAATAAGAACATTTTATAAATTAAAAAAATACTTAAAAGACTTTCATTTAATTGTTTTGACTTTAAATCTCCCTTAAGAATGAAAATGAATTAAAATAACAAAGTCAAATTATGACATAGTAGACATTTATAAACCGAGATAATGGAATAGCCATATTTATGTATATGTATCAAATAGGCCCTGATGGTAAGACATATATCGCCAGGAATGCAAATTTATTAATAAAGTACATGTAATATTAGGGGTGTAACGATATACCATACGAAGGTATACCGCTATTATCTATTCACTGTTTGGTTCGCAGTTTACTTCTCAAGAATTACTGTACGAACCGTGTGATACTGTTAGGATTATTATTTAACACTGGAAAAACGACAAATTGGATCAAGATCTTTAATTTTAAGACAATGTTTGCTACCACATGATGACGATAAACAGTTGTACGTCTTTTTTAAGCGCAAATGTGTTGCGAATCGTGAACAAGCCATCAAGCGCTTAAAAGCCTGTCTGGAGGACATCTGCACATGGATGGATACCATCTTTCTTAAGCTCAATAGCGATAAAACCGAAGTGTTGTTTTTTGCGCCTAAGAGGTCATCACCGGACATACATTGTATTTGATATTTCTATTACTGTCAATGGCATTTCTGTCAGATCCAGTGAATCTGTTAGAAGTCTTGGTGTTTGTTTGACCGCCCAATGTCCACAATGGACCGCCAAGTTTAATCAGTTGCACGGTCTTGCTTCATGCATTAAAGGAAAATAGGTCGTCTGAGACGCTGCTTGTCTGAAAGCGCACTAAAATCACTGATTATTGGACTTATTACTTCACGCTTGGACTATTGTAACGCAATTTTACTGTATAAATAACCTCATCCACTGTTTACAAAGAGTTCAAAATTCGGCAGCTCGTCTTAGCATCGGCGCAAAGCGGTCAGACCGCATTTCTCCAATTCTTGTGGATTTACACCGGTTAACAGTAAGTAGTCGAATCGACTACAAGGTTCTGGTGCACACTTTCCGTGCGATCAATGGCACTGCACCATCCTGCATATCAGATAGCCAAAGTACTTTTGTCAGTAACTCCAGGCTTTCTAATCCTGACACAGTGTTCTCTGCTAGGTTTGCTGAGCTTTATGGTTCTTAAAATGATGCTGAGTTTCTTGTGTGTCACCATCACCTTCCAAGTCTGAAACATTTTCCAACAGGCATAGTTCATACACCTTTGTTACATTTAACTTCCACGAGTCTAGACCATTTCAAAAGCACTATCAACTGTAAAGACTGCAGGAAATCTATCGCTATCAAGCGAATCCTCAACCTCTGAGTGACAGCACAGTTCATCATACTGCGGACGTTCCACCTTTATCTCTAAATGACTTAACAGTTCATTATCTTGTTGAGGTTCCAACTTTATCTCTGTGTGGCTTAGCATCCTCTTCCTGAGGTTCAACCTTTATTTCCGAGTGACTTACTTTTTCATAATCTTGCTGAGTTTCCACCTTTATATCTGAGGGACTTAATAATTCACCATCTTCCGGAAGGTCGAAATTTACCAGATTATCCTGATAAGAATTTACAGTGATTTCATACCACTCATCATCTGAATGAATCCAAAAGCTTTCAGAACGTTTGTTATCTTCAATCTTCTTGTTTTATGTCTTGTCATTTTTTGACACATTCAGTATGAAAATCTACCACAAACAGAACACAGTACAATGTTTTCAGGTATCTTTTCACAATGTATACAGTCTGGACAAACACAATTGCAGGAGTTATGTTCAGTGTTTTCAGCATTAACAGTAAGACCTTTTTGGCTAGCACCTTTGTTAGAAACCAAACGAAGAGCTTGGCATATTGAATGATGATGTTTTCTCAAGACATTCTGGACAAACAAGGTTAAAGTAGTTTTGATCACATTTTATCGGCATAAACTTTAGTTGCTTGGGTTTATCTTTGTATGCCATAAGCTTCAGTTTTTAGGTCTATTCTTCAGACGATCATTTACTTCACCATTGTCAGTTTCTACACTAATTCCTGTATTAATGCCATTTTCATTTAAGTCATTATGAATGCAAGCAACTTCAGTGCTTCTGTTAAAACAGTCTTTTGAACTTATGTATTAGTGTTCCCTGATGTTTTTCCGATCGAGTAATGTCTCACATGTATTGAATCTGTATTGGACAACAACGGCAGGTCGACACTGTGGTCTCTTTTGGCACCTGAATCCATTTCCTCCATGTTTTTGTCAACCTTTCAACTAAAAAAGGACATAACTTATATTTTAATTCAGTGACCTTAGCTTGCTTAATGTTATTCCCTAATGCTATTTAAAGTTTTTTAAAAAGTGTATAATATGATCATGTATGTAGAGCTAGGTGTAACTACATATAATGTCAATAATGTAACTCTTTCTAAATTCTTCCACACCTAATGTTCATATTGTGGTACTTTTCATACTTTAAATACTTTTCAGTAATACAATCTAGATCAAAGTTACTAAGAAACATACACTATGAAGGACAATTCATTATAGATAAATGTATTGTTTCAGGTCTTTATTTTAATTAATTTATGACACTGTTCAGTTATTCAACATTTGAGGAAATCAGAAATCTGTAAGATAGGGAAAAAAAGAAAATAAAGACACTACGATCTACAATATATTTATTATTTAACTTATTCAATGTTTATGTCGGTTTAATATTTGAAGTTTGTTGAACATGCTGAGGTTGATGAATGGATCAAACTTGAAAAATCAACTCTAAATACTGGGGTATCAGGAAATCAATCTGTGAGTAAGGTTGTCAGCATAAAAAGATAATGAGGCATATAAACTAGTAAGTAGTAAGTGCTTTGAATGAAACATCAGAGAAACAATGGCAGCAGGTTGTTACGCCTGGAAAGTCAGAGATAACCCCGGCCTTTTCTTTTGCATGGAAGCCATAACGTGTCCAAATCTTCGACATAAGATTCGGCGGAGTTTGTCTTTAATTGATACTGGATGGCATATCATGCATATGTGTGGCGGTGCAGTAGTGCACAATTACTCAAGCGCACAGTGGATCACAATTATACACAAGCATAAAGCTACAGTAATCAAATAATTTACATTTGAGTATGGTTATGACTGTAGCATGCCGTGGAGAGAGGGGGGGGGGGGGGGGGGGGGGGGGCGGGGGCTGGGGGGGGGTGGAATGTGGTATCCGACACTTTGAACCAGATATTTTTATCTTAAATAACTAAATAAGACATTGTTACTTGAAAAAGGTCCTACAAACTGATGTTCATTGATGTCCTAGATCTGTGTGAATAAGTGGATAAACCACTACACAGCATTGCAAAAGGTATTTCCTATCTGAGCCACGCTGAAGAGATAGTCATTTTTAAACTAAGAAAAGCACGTGACAACTTACTTTTGAGATCGCGTTATATCGTCATTCTGGTGGTTCGCGCTGACGTCGGTATCTATTTTTAGCAGAGATCACATTCGTGCTCATTTATAGATTTGGAAAGAATAAAAATTTAGAATGATTATTTCGCAATGTCTACTGTCTAACCCCATGGATAGTGTTTAAAATCGTCTTCACTTAGACTGAAGTATGAGCTTATGCCGAAATTATGCATAAATTCCCGGGAACAGTGGACATATATTGTTATATGCATTTGATATAGGTAAACTGCCGTATACCACATTTAACAAACATTCAAGTTACGTAACCCTTAAAGCAACAAAGCCTCAACATTGGCATTCTTGCAAAGCGAAAGAGGAAGTAAATTAACTGAATTCCGTTCTTGTTGGCCATTGGAATGTTTTGAAGAGCTAATTCGTTAAGGTTAGTGGCGTAAATAATTTAATTATTAGATAATATTGTTAATTTATCATTTAATACCAAAAGTATAATACTAATATGTATAACACTTATACTATAAATAATTACGTTATAGTGTGTAAGTTCAAAATACTGAAAAATAATTTCACTTTCGATTTCACTTGACCTTGCTTATATAAAAAGGAAATATTTACCGTTTTTTCAATTTTGTTTAAAATTGAGAACATTATGGGAAAATCAGAATGAGTTGCTGTATTATAAGGACTATCCGTAGTTATAGAAACATAACTTTAGCGTAATTCATAAACTTAAGCAATGTGGCTAGGGCTGAACAGAAAAATGACATTTCTTAGTCGATATATTCTTCCCACATAAAACGAAAAATTAAACTCCATTTGGCATCATCGTCATCATCATCACCGTCATTATTATCATCATCGGCAGTAGCCACAACAGCACGATCATCATCGTCATCATTATCATCTTTATCATCATCATAATTCTCCTCCTCTTCTTCATCCTCCTCACAATCATCGTCATCATTATATTATTCCTCCTCTTATAATGAAAAATCGACAACAGCTTTGACTAAGATGTTTCAATAACCATTGCTAATTGCATGTGTCCTTACCAATTGTGGGATAATCATCGGCGATGTAAAAAAGACAAACTGATTCCCGATGGTTTCCATGACAGTAACAGTCCCATGGGATTGGCGCTTGTTAGGCGTCAGCGATGGTCCGCTGAACGTTCGCTGATGCTTCTTTTATGCTTACAAATATTTTGGAAATCGTCCATTGGACAATGATAGCAA
Source organism: Sinonovacula constricta (assembly GCA_007844125.1). Lineage (NCBI taxonomy): Eukaryota > Metazoa > Mollusca > Bivalvia > Cardiida > Solecurtidae > Sinonovacula > Sinonovacula constricta. The sequence goes on along the minus strand of CM017558.1, from coordinate 29,332,825 downwards.
ATTATTGGTTAATGCTGCCTATGTTCAGGAAAACTTCAAGGGGGCACTCTTCAATAATTGAAGATGGTGCGATGGAGGTATTTGAAATATCAAAGGTGAAATCCTCATAAATGAGAGAAAAATTGAAAAGTATCAGAGGTGGCAAGTTGAATAGTTGTTTAAGGATTTGGAGAGGATCAACAAGTTAAAAGCGATTCTGTATGGGGCTCAAAACAGCAGGTTTTTTACTTAAATAACTGTAAAGCAAAATATAATATTCAGGTACCGCTTGGGAATCCATTGGGATAAAAATCATCGGCGATAATCTAGATATTGAGGACATCTACTTTTTCTTTTAAACCAGTGCAGATAAACGAGCTTGTGATATGTATATGCAAATTAATTCTGGTTATGGCTGATAAAATCGTTAGAATTTAAAATTCACTCTTTTGCCGTGACATGTTCAACAAAAGAGACTTACAATGGAGAGATCACCGGATTTACGCGAATACAAACTTCCGTCGTTCAGCGCGACGGAGAATGGTAGTATCAACACTTCCCTCTTAAATTAAAAGTTCAGCTGGAGCGCGCCGCCTATATATGGAATGCTGAAAAATTTTGCACATGCGAGCGGATGTCCTCGGACATTCTCGTTCTATCTAGAGAATGATCGAGTGAAAATGGGCGAGGTGTTCCGAATTTCGGAAGTTCCGCGATTTACACGTTCTCAACGTACGGATCCTAATTCGGTAAATGGTGTTCTTTTTATAATTATTTGTATTTGTGCTTTGTTTGTAACTTCAACGCAAACGAGGTATTTTTACTTTTTAAATTTGTAAACATTAACGTACATCTGACGGTTATACTTGTTATTGAAGACACGTTTGTCTCTTTTTAGGATTGTACATATAAGTAGCCTTATATACCAGAATTCAATTATTTCAGTGATTTTAACGTTTACTTAATAATTATAAATCAGTCATCTCTAAATTTCTAATTAAGCATCAATGCTTGTCTTGTGCTTATACTAGGATCTTAGTCTTGAAACCTGCCCGAGCCGAGAAGAAGAGGGCGGAGAGATAGGACCCGGAGTGCACTGACTCACTTTGTGCAACTTTTCAGTCTCACGTGCTCCTCGTCACTGTCTCCCTATATGCTCCTCACACGAGCTTTGTTGCGTACGTTCCTCTTGACTGAAATGCTGTACTTTACACAGACGTGCCTCCACTGACTCACCCAAGCCAGTCACTCACATTTTGAACAGGAATGCACTATGCACATACGACCGGCTTGCACCTGCAGTCTCAATATGCCAGGGCCTAAATTTATGATCGGGCGTGACGAAGAGCACTGTATTGTATTTAGCTTATAGCGTGCATTTTGTGTCCTCTATTCATCCAAATAACAATGTGTATTTAAATTGCCTAGGCACACCGCCACTGCCTTTAGCACAATCCTAGCGATGGTATGTAGGCAACACGAAATAGAAACTTCCCGGACAGTGAGTATCGAAGAAACACATGATGCTCCGATAAGATCCTTCCATTTTTACGCTCAGACAGAAAACCTGAGGATTATATACATCGACTTATCTGCTGCTTAGCGCTAGAAAACAACCCAACAAATAAGCACGTTTAGGTTGCAGCAACAATTTAACTGTACAAACGGAATACTTTTTCTTAACATATAATTAGAGCATTTTATGTTACTGAAGGGAAGTAATTCCCCTTAATAAGTGTTTCCATTCAGTTTTCATTACAGTTTCATTCATGCGAGTTTTTCCATTCAGATCGCTGGTGCTCCTGTTGGTCTTGTTACACAAATGCAGCTGTTGTTAATGTGATTGTGACTTTTAGAGATGGCTACTATCGGGACTGGTTCTACTTCCGTCGCTTAAAGATGATGCTCTATGTGAACCAGGTGGTTGAATGTCATATGTTAAACCGTGTAGAACTGTTACAATAATCCATATGACACCGATTATTTAGATTACTAATTCTAGCACGATCCATATTCTCAAGATGGAACAGACAGAAAAATAAACGTGGTATATTTAAGCTGCTATCAACGATTATACGCGTGACCTCTCAGTGACGCATACTTAGCTGTTTCCTTCATCGAGTATCCACGTAATTCAACAGATATATAAATTATATCTAGGTCCTAGGTGTATTTTCCGTCATAGTACGTGTTGGTGAGAATATTCTTCCAGACAAACCATGCGAACTCCAATCATTTTCCCATCCGACGGCGATACAAGACTAACACTCAAACCCTTTACCTCACCGAGATCAGACACAAATAACGTTGACCAGTTTGTGTTCAGATCGAAAAGGTTGTTGTCAAGCCAAGAACTGTTATGAAGGCGCTTCCGTCAGCCTTTTGCTTTGGGGCACTGAGATTCGAGATTCCCTATCTTCTTAATGTTGAATTTACATCTTATTGACAAAAGACATTTTCCAATTGTTTTATTTTGGTTCACAAAACGTGTCCTACTAAGCACATTTATTCTCTGACTTAGTTATGTTTTTTTTTTCTTTTGGCATTTAAAGTTAAGTACTAGACATGTACAAAATTATTGTAAATTTGTCATAACTGTGTATCTTCTATGTACGGTTACACCCTTGTAGACAGGACATTAACATTGTTCTCCCAACTTTTGTTTCCTATTTCTGACTGTATCTGTTGTCACAAACGTGACATATGCATCATATTGCATAATTCGTGAATAAATATTGTTTAAACTAAGTGTATCTAACCATATTCATAAAACTAAAAATGGACGTGATCAAAAGTAGTTTTATACCACCAATAACCTATTACAGGCGTTAGAAACATCGTTAATATTTGACGTTGATTTCAAGCAAAGAATATTTTTTTCTTCATGACTAAATCATCTTATAACGGCGTTGATAGTGTCCATTTCCCTAAACTGTACATTTTTAAACATCGTTCACAAGAGCATGAGTTGTTTATTTGTATTTACTTTTCATATCTTTCTTCTGCTTCAGATTTCTTTAACATTTTCATAGCTATTACAATATGCTATTAGGCTTATACGCGTGTTTCAGATATTTAATGTGATAGTGAATGTAATAGTATAATAGAAATGGCTGAGGAACTGATATCTGATAATAAATTGATGCAAGTGTTATTTTGAGCCAATCCACTGCTATATAAACGACGTTAATAATTATATATTTGTCACATAATGTTTAAAGAAATGTCCTAATTGTAACGCAGTGTTCTTAAGACTTTGCATTTGAGGTCAATCAGTTTTCAATTGATTTTCTTATTTTACATTACTGAGTGTTTAAACTTAGAGACAATAAAAGTTATAAAAATATACTTCGTATACGTTCTTGAAATATCTGAAACAACAGCGGTACTTTTTGAGAGCAAAGGATAAATAGTATTCATTCATTACGCGTATGTACGTTTGTGTCATTTTATTTATGTTGATTTTTTAAGTTTTACGTATTATATTGTTTTACTTCTAATCTTGATTATCTTTGGTTTATTTCAATATACGTGTTTGATCACATGTCTTGTGTATAATTGTCTTGTGAATTAATTATTATGAATAAGGGTTGGGATTATATTGCATTAACCAACCACAACGCAGGATCATTTGTTTTGCATTTCAACTAGAAATTAATTTTAAAGATTGAGAATATGCAGGTTTCATTAGTTGAAATAAGTGTCGATAAGTTAACTATACGCAGATGAGACTTTATTTACATAGCATTTAATGGTATGCGCTTTATTCTATAGAAACTTGCAGAACTTCGGCAGAAAACAGTCATAAAATGTTAAAATCATTCAAATTATTGCTGTACCTACACTTTCATGTTTTTATGTTTTTTACATTTTTAACAATATATTGCAATACTTGTATATAAGAAAAGTGTTGAGGTTTAACAGCTTTGCATTATTATTCGTTTTGCCTGTACTGTTCAGTCCATAATGTCCACAAAAGTAATTAATAATTTATTTTTCACTTTTTTTTTGGAAAAGATTTGAAAAAGAAAATCTGATTGATTATTCGGATCATGACGAACCTTTTATATTATAGTCTTCCTTATTGCATTATCAATATTATTTTGTTTATGCATAGGCATGCTTATTGTTGTAGCATTACTGCTTTGCCTTTGTCTGCTGGTTGTTCCACCTTCCCTGTAACTATGTTTCTTACAGTTTACATTATCAACCCAATGTTTGATTATACTTTTAAACATAAGGAGCGTACATAATTTTCTTATGAAGCATTTTGGCGTCGTTATAATTCAGATGTATTTATTAAAATCCAGTAACTTTTATTCCATTATTCGTATCATATTTTAGCAGAAATTAACACACTTTATTGACTAAAACTGAAAATATTCGTTAAGTTTGTAATTACTAAACAGTCTGCTTTTCTTATAGTCACCTGAGATATTTCGTCCATCAAATGACCACAACCTCCTTGATTATATTAATTTGGAATGGGATTTGGATTTGTCGGCATTTTTTGCCGATATTGTGCAGCGACTTTTCTATCATAGCACAGGGGCACTTAAGAGGTGTCCAGGGACTGAACCCGGCCGGTCCATTATATTGACACCGACGAGTCAGGCGTAATGCTGTCCCCTTAGCCCCAAGCGTTAGGAGGGAAGCCACTACTACCAACTTTAAAGTCTTTGGTTTGACCCGGCCGGGATTCGAACCCGCGGTCTCCCGATCCGCAAGGCGACGCCCTACCAATTAAGCAATTGCGGCCGGTTATAAATATATTAATTTTGTATTTAAATTATTTTCAAGATATACAGTTTTAAACATAATAGATCAGTCACTACATCCTGTAACTACATTCTGTTGAAAATAACGCAGGGGCGGATCCAGAAGATTTTGGCGGGTGATGGTGGTGGTGTGTGTATGGGTCAATATCAATATCCATTCAACCTTATCGCAGTAAATACTAGATATATATATATATATATATATATATATATATATATATAGATATATATATATATATATATATATATATATATATATATATATATATATATATATATATATATATATATATATATATATAAATACACAGTAAGGGACCTTAACTTCGACCAAAGCAGTCAACATACAAAATTTACTTTAAAAGCTTAATATTTTTAACCTTACATGTATGTGTTTTCACAACTCTACACTTTTACCAGGTTGATGCCCCCATCCCTGGATCCATCTCTGTTAGGTAACCGAGTAGAAGGTTAGCAATGAATACCGTTCAGGAAAGAAACAGTCGACATAATTTCCTGTTTATCATATGTTCACTACTTTGAATGCGGGGTTTTATTAGCTTAAGGAGTTATCTAACACCAAAACAATGCACTACAGTTGATCTACACCAGCCTTTGTAGTCTCGAAATGTGACTTCTTTTCCAAAGCAGCACCTAAGTGATTGCCGCGCTGTAATTCTTCTTACAAATCAAAACAGGCCTTTAAATGTTATACAAGAAAAGTCGTTAAGGCGAAGCATCAAAGGCGACGCAAAACTGGAACAGGTAAACGGGTTAAAGCTATATGGGAGCAAGTGACAACGACATATTTAAAAAGTTGTTTTTCATTAGAAAGATTTCAGCATACTATAAAATATGTATAATGATAATTCCCGAGACCAAAGAAAATGGTTTAAAACAAAAAAAAAAAAGCAAATCTGACACCATTTAATAGGTTTTCGATGTGTAGAAGAAGAAAAACGTTGCTAACATGATTAAAATTATCTATGAAACTAAAATGTACAAGCAGAAAATGCACATGTGCAGCAGCCTCATATTACACAAATCATTATTATTTAGGTAGTATTTTTTTTTTTAAATTAGTCTGAACATATTCTGTATTTGCAAAATGTAATAAAAGTCTTAGAAATAAACAAATCTCATGTCAGGTCAAGTGTTTGAACCCAGAACCCCAGACTTAGAGTCTATAACCTTAACCTCTTGACCAAGAAAACTAAATGCTTTCTTGGTGTGTTGCACGTTTCTCTTATGCAAGTGAATTGATCATTATTAAGATCTTTTTGAAAGCTTGTCCTGACAGTGCTATGGTTTTAATTTGAAACCCACCAATCCAGAATCCAAAAACATAATCTTCTGACCACAAACACCTCAGAGACGCTATCAAAATCATTCCCGCACACTGGCAGGATTGGAAATGCTATTTTTAGACTTCAGCGGACCTTACAGAATCGTTTATGTATATACTTTCGTATTATTATTGAAGGTTTAGAAATTTTAATAATAAAAAAAAAAAAAGCCAAAATCTCGTTTTCTACCTTGTTTGAATGAAAATTAGACTCACAAAAATAAATACAAATAAATAATTAAAACAGAACGCTGTTTATCGAATTAGGACCGTACTTCATCCGGGATAGAAAGTCCGCTAAACAGACTTTCACCCATGTGCAAATTTCAGTGTGCATTCCACATATCGGCGTCAGCGACGCGCTGACAATGATGAACAGAGTGTGCCTTGCAACAGTTTAAATTTATACTTGATTATATTATTATATTTATATATGATTGTTCCTTTAACAAACATAGTCATGTGATCTTCATTTTGGTCAACTTTACCGATTTATTTATGTATGATCAATCGTAACTGTAATGCTTAAAATATAGTGGTGTGTATTTATGTAATATTGTTATTTCCCGCATTTGTTGAACTATATTTTTTCATCAACCTAGTTAGCCGTTTATATTTTTAATATTTGAGCTTTAGTGCATTTTGGTATTTGTTTATACCACTGTTATGAAGTAAAATAAAAAGTGAGAATAAAAGTGTCAACATTTATTTATATGTTCTATATATACCCCGCGAAAAGTGATAGCGAACATCAACATTGCATAATCATATATATTCAATACAAAAAAAGAAAGAAAAACGCATAAAAAGCACATATAATACAATTGGGCACATGCTGCTGACGACACAGGTTTATAATGGACATTACTCTGAAAATTTGCATCCAGTTCCCCTTTTCGAAGATTATATATGTTCATATTCAAAAGCTAATTAATTTATCTTTAATTATCTGTCTCGGTAAATCATTTCCCACGGGGACATACAAAATTCTCCGTTTCAATTAGGCATTATACTATGTTTACATATTTACCGAAACGACCGGACTAATCCCTCTATAAGATCAATTTACCAAATTGATCATTTACCGAAGTGACCGGAGTGGTCCTGAACGGTTCCAACTCGTAATACGTAATTGGGGCATGGTTACTACTAATATTATTATAAAAATGTGGTAGTATAAATCGATTTTACTGTGCACTGGAAATAATTCTTGGAACAATCATTCTATTATAAAAATGGAAGTAGAATTCGATTTTACTGTGCACTGGAAATAATGCTCGGAACAATCATTCTAAGATTATATAGTATTAACAGTTTAACAATTATCAGCTGCGAACGCAAATGTCTGCTTGCAGAAAATCAATCTGATAGAAATTTAGTAGCAATGGACGTTGTATTTACTTGCAAAATTAGTGTATACAAGTGTTATAAATGCCTGTGGCAAGAGTATAAAATTTGTAAAAGTTTAAGGTCAATTTAAAGATTTTTTATGGAACTCTGATAAATGAATTTTTATGTTTTTCCTGGTGAGGGATTGTTTGCAAATGTGCCAACCATTAAATTATTGGTCAGGAGGCTACTTTTTTAATGATGTCACAATCCACATATATCTACTTTATACGGTGCAAATCTATATACATTATTTATTTGATTTGTATAGAAGATATCACAATACTACATTGTATATATGATAAGTGTGTATGACAACACGATTTTCTGCTACCTTAATAGGTAGGGTCAATGTTAACAGTTCACATCCGACGTATATGGATTTATTCAACTCAGTAATTTCTTCCACTAATTATTAAAAAAAATACAGAGAAAAATCTTCCAATGCTTGGTGATGCATTGAAACATCCATGCAAACTTATCCCAGGGAATTCATATTATAAATTTAGTGTATTCTCCTCTTTGAATATGTAAAACAGCTGCGATGTAGAATATGATTTAGTACCAAGTTTAGGAGATTTAAATCATCAAGGATATAGATTTTATGTATTATGTGATTTGAAACATCTTTTTTATAGTAAAATCAACTGTGACGCAAGATTAAAGTTTCCTAAATGTTTTTTTTTTCTTTTTTAGGTTTTAAAGTTTTTTACGGTTTTGAAGTAAGTTATTTTTAATTAAACAAGAGTGCCATGATGGCCCTTAATTGCTCACCTGATGACACAGGCTTTTAGTAGGCTCAAATCTGGCATGAAGTAATAAAGAGTTACTAACTTTAGAAATCTTTGGTGAAGATTGGACTATTATTGTTGCCTCTGGGTTGATAACATTTTCTAGAATTTTACCAAGTAAACTACTGGATCCACTTGACCTTCTTCAAAACATATGTAAGATTTCATACTGGAAAACATTTTGGCCAAGTTTGGTGAAGATTGTGCCATCAATATGGCCTCTTAGTGTTTTCAAAATGTTTTTCTAAAATGTGACCTAGTGACCTACTTTTTGACCCCATGTGACCCAATAATATACTCATCCAAGATTTCATGCAGACAAACAATCGGATCAAGTTTGGTGAAGATTGGGCTATGAATGTGGCCTCTAGTGTGTTCACATGCTTTTTCTAAGTTTTTAACTTGTTACCTCTTTTTTACCCCACGTGACCCAATAAGGAACTCATTCAAGATTTCATGCAGATAAACATTCTGACCAAGTTTGATGAAGATTGGATAAACAACTGTGACCTCTAGCGTATTCACAAGCTTAAATGTTGAAGCAGGACGAAGCAGTATCACAAAAACTCCCCTTCATGAACCCCAAGGGTGAGCTAAAATTTACTTTTTAATCTCCTATGATTTTAAATAAACCTACACAAATAATGGATTTTACATTGTTTAATCAGACCTACATTTTCATTGTAACTCCGCATCCCAGTACTACGTCTGTGATAAACGCCCGTGATAATATTTAACCATCCCATTACTTGAACTATAAATGCCCTAAGGTGGAAGGCAAGGGTAAAAAAAAACAATCGAATCATCCCCAATGACCTTACTGCACTGCTTTTGGTCAGCTTGACGGACTCATCCCACCTTGACTTCCTCTGCCCAACCCATTAACCTCCACTATGATCACACTTGCCAAGTTCCTTCAACAATTTAGATTAATGAATGGCCTGTTTAGTCGTGATTTTTTGTATTAGATAGCAAACACCACTGTAGCAAAGTCCAGCAGGTGCAGGCATCTCATTTACATGCATAAGAAATAGTCTGGCCATATTTTCTATTGAAGATTGTGGCTAGTGCTGTCATTGTCAATATTATATTGATGTAGCTTTGATACTTTTATTGCCATGGATTATTAATACACATTTTAAAACATATCTTTTTGGAATTACTATTAACTAACATCTGCCCAAATCTGTATCTTTGATTCCTTAAACCAGATACAATTTTTCCATACGATGCAATCAATGTTTATGTTGTACATGGATGGAAAACACAACTCCAGGTTGCATGGTTGGCACGGTTAAGTGATTAAATTGTTGTCCCGACTAGAATGTGTAGCAAATAATTTGCCAAGACCCACCACTTTTACTACAGATCACATGATATAAGCTGTGTTGAATTCCACATTATCCTTGACAAAAAGGTATCTGTTAGGCCCCATGTACGCATCTCTGAAAATCTAGATATCCTTACGAAATTCAAACTAGCTCAAGCTGTAAGTAAACCATGTATGGCAGCCCGAAGTTTGTAGAAAACTAGATGAGTAGATCACACATTGAAGATTTCCCAGAATTTCCCCAATCGTACAGAGCCTCAGTGAAAGGTTAAAAACAAAAACAAGCTCGTAATATAATGTAAAAACTGAACTTTAATGAATACATGAAGTACAAATTAAAACCATTTCAAGATATATATCAAAGAACTGCCTACAGAAAATTTGTCTCGTAAATGGGAAAAACTGATTTACAAAAAGAGGAAAATGCACATCATTTGTATGAAAGGCAGCTAATAGAACATTAAAATGGGATCTTTTTTGTTATGAAGAAAAAACAAAATCTGTGAGAAAACCTTTCATGATCACTATAAAACATTACAAAATACTACTAAATTATCCCTTGAGTGTTTTTAGAAAGATCATTTTAAGGTATGTTTGATGATGGTATGAACATTCTGTCACTTTTCAAAGTAAAAAAAAAACTCTTATATATTCAAAGTCTTTACGTTATGAATTCACAGTAGAAAGCAAACATCTTTTTGATCACATCCATGAAACGAAAGTAATGAACTAAAACTTTATAAAAAACGATGTGATGATAAAAACGAAGAGTTCACAATGTTTATGCACGTTTTCCACGAATACGTCTGGCCAACTGAAGGTCTTTGGGCATAATTGTCACTCTTCCTGCGTGGATAGCACACAAGTTGGTGTCCAAGAACAGACCTACCAAGTAAGCTTCACTGGCCTCCTGAAAAAAAATATACCCAAATATAACAACATAAACAAGAAAAATAAATCTTGCATGCACTAATTTAAAAGCAATTACAACAACAATGTGTAAGTTCTAATGTGTAACAAAAGCCTTGGAAACCCGCTACAGGGCCGACTATAGCACCAACATCTTGGTCATAGACATAGCACAATTTTATAAATGGCAACCTTATTCTCGTAACTTGATAACAGTAATTTAACATATCATTTGCACACAACACATGAAGAGAAATGCACAGCTTATAAAATGTTAAAACCAATTTACAAAACTTACCTGAAGAGCTACAATGGCAGCGCTCTGAAATCTCATATCAGTCTTGAAGTCCTGAGTGATTTCACGGACCAATCTCTGGAATGGCAGTTTCCTGATGATCAATTCAGTGGATTTCTGGTATTTCCTGATTTCTCTGCGAGTAACACTACCAGGCCTGTAACGACGGGGCTTCTTGACACCACCAGTTGATGGTGCGCTCTTTCTGGCTGCCTTGGTGGCCAGCTGCTTACGAGGAGCCTTTCCTCCTGTGGATTTACGGGGAATCTGCTTTTTACGAGCCATCTTCTACAATGGTAATATATAAAGCATGTAAACCGAATGTTTAATACCTAATTGAACTGACAAAAACCCTGTTACTACGACTTAATGCCTAAGCAATGTGATGGCAAAATGGAGGGTGTTGGTTGATGGAGCGCTCTTTAATCCCGTGGATTTACGAGACATCTTCTACGATGTAAATTGAATGTTTAATACTTAATTGACTACGCCTGACTCGTCGGTGTCCATATAATGGACCGGTCGGGTTCAGTCCCTGGGCCCATCATAAGTGCCCTTTGCTACAATGATAAAAATGTTGCTGCACAGTATGGGCAAAAATGCCAACGAATCCCAATCCCATCCTCTAGTTGGTTTGTAGGACCAAATGATAGTATTTCCTTATAGCAATATACTGGATGGGAAAGAATTTAAACCAAACCTCATTTAACCTTTATGATCTTGTACAGCTGAATGTTACATAGATCGTACCTGGGAAATTTAATACATTGTCATTTAACTTTGACACAAAGTCAATATACATGAGTGTTATCTCCCCTTTTGTCACCTGCTTTTCTAGACCAGGATTGTTATAACTCAGTTGATGTATAGTGGCGTTTATGCAGTTGAATTAGTTATAACAAAACTGTCACAGAGAATATATCCCCAGCAGATCGGTGCTTGTTTAAAGAAATGGTTAAAGTCAGAATTTGCATATAAAGAAAATGAGGGAAATCTTGATGAAAAGAAAACAAAATTGTGCAACTGCAAATGGTGAAATGTGCTGTATTTGCTGAGAAAAAGCACGGGAATGAAATACTATCCAGGGGTCATAACTCTGCGTTAAATGCACATACCCAAAATATGCCAATGATATGCACATCTCCTTTGGTATTGATGGATCCCATCGAGTTTCATTCATATCCAGTAAGCCAGAGAACAGCGCGGAATCGAACCTTGTAGAATACTACATAACTATGTGCAGCGGCCTCATATAACACAAATCATTATTGTTTAGGTAGTATTTTTTTTGAAACCTGGTATGTTTCTCTGTATCTTAATTTTTATTTTCAAAGTTGTTTTGTATGGAAGGACTTTTGTATTCGGATTATGAATACAAAGAACAATGCTTATTATCTCCCTAACTTAACCTACTTCACAATTTAAAAGTGAAATCAATGAAAACATTGACAGAAACAGTAAAACAGAACGATCTGGTATGTCTATAATCCCGATGGAACTAATGTTGTAACAAAGCAATGTTTTTACGTAAGCATGTGCTACTGTGTTTTATAATTACACACAGAACTGACATTAAAAATACAACCTAACAAAAGGTGCTGCCAAGTGAAATGTTCCGTTTCATTTTCTAAAGGATCAAAGTACTACAAAATATCCCTGGGATTTAGGAAACTATAATTAGTCTGAACATATTCTGCTTTTGCAAAATGTAATAAAAGTCTTGGACAATAAACAAACTCTTATGTCAGGTCAAGGGTTTGAACCCAGAACTTCAGACTTAGAGTTTATAACCTTAAACTCTTGACCAAGAAAACTAAATGCTTTCTTGGTGTGTTGCACGTTTCTCTTATGCAAGTGAATTGATCATTCTAATCTCTATTAAGATCCTTTTAAAAACTTGTCCTGACAGTGCTTTGGTTTTAATTTGAAACCCTCCGATCCAGAATCCAAAAACATAATATCTTGATCACAAACACCTCAGAGACGCTATCAAAATCATTCCCGCACACTGGCAGTATTGGAAATGCTATTTTTAGATTTCCGCGAACCTTACAGAATCGTTTATGTATATACTTTCGTATTATTATTAAAGGTTTAGAAATTTTAATAATGAAAAGAAATAAACCAAAATCTCGTTTTCTGTCTTGTTTGAATGAAAATTAGACCCACAAAAATATATACAAAATAAATAAATAAAACAGAACGCCGCTTACCGAATAAGGACCAGTATTTCATCCGGGATAGAAAGTCCGCTAAACAGACTTTCACCCATGTGCAAATTTCAGTGTGCATTCCACATATCGGCGTCAGCGACGCGCTGACAATGATGAACAGAGTGTGCCTTGCAACAGTGATTCCGTGAAGACAATCCTTTGAATATATACTTAATTATATTATTATATTTATATTTGATTGTTCCTTTAACAAATATAGTCATGTGATCTTCATTTTGGTCAACTTTAACTATTTATTTATGTATGATCAATCGTAAATGTAATGCTTAAAATATGGTGGTATTTATGTAATATTGTTATTTCCCGCATTTACTGAACTATATTTTTTCCTCAACTTAGTTAGCTGTTTATATTTTTAATATTTGAACTTTAGTGCATTTTGGTATTTATTTATACCACTGCTATAAAGTAAAATAAAAAAGTGAGAATAAAAGTGTCAACATTTATTTATATGTTCTATATATACCCCGCGAAAAGTGATAACAAACATCATTATTGCATAAACATATTCAATACAAAAAAAAGAAAAACGCATAAAAAGCACATATAATACAATGGGGCACATGCTGCTGACGACACAGGTTTATGATGAACATTACTCAGAAACTTTGCATCCAGTTCCCCTTTTCGAAGATTATATATGTTCATAGTCGAAAGCTAATTAATTAATTATCTGTTTCGGTAAATCATTTCACGCGTGGACATACCAAATTCTCCGTCTCAATCAGGCATTATACTATGTTTACATATTTACCGAAAAGACCGGACTAATCTCTATATAAGATCAATTTACCGAAATGGTTATTTACCGGTGACCAGAGCTGACCTGAAAGGTTCCAATTCGTAATACGTAATTGGAGCATGGTTACTATTATTATAAAAATGTGGAAGTAGAAATCGATTTTACTGTGCACCGGAAATAATGCTTGGAACAATCATTCTAAGATTATAGTGTCAACAGTTTATCTTCTATCATGTTAGAACGTAAATGTCTGCTTGCAGAAAATCAATCTGATAGAAATTTAATTGCAATGGACGTTGTATTTACTTGCAAAATTAGTGTACACAAGTGTTATAAATGCCTGTGGCAAAAGCACAAAATTTCCAAACGTTTAAGGTCAATTTAAAGATTTTTATGGAACTCTGATAAATGAATCTTGAATTTTTTCCAGGTGAGGGATTGTTTGCAAATGTGCCAACCATTAAATTATTGGTCAGGAGGCTACTTTTTTAATGATGTCACAATCCACATATATCTACTTTATACGATACAGATCTATATACATTTTTATATGATTTGTATAGAAGAGATCACAATACTACATTGTATATATGATTAGTGTGATTAGTGTGTATGACGACAAGATTTTCTGCTTAAAGCTGTTACGGTTTTAAAGTAAGTTATTTTTAACTAAACGATAGAGCCATGGTGGCCCTTAATTGCTCACCTGATGACACAGGCTTTTAGTAGGCTCAAATTTGGCATCAAGTAATAAAGAGTTACTAACTTTAGAAATCTTTGGTGAAGATTGGACCATTATTGTTGCCTCTGGGTTGATAACATTTTCTAGAATTTTACCAAGTAACCGACTGGATCCACAGGACCCACTTCATAACATATGTAAGATTTCATACTGGAAAACATTTTGGCCAAGTTTGGGCCATCAATATGGCCTCTAAGTGTTTTCAAAAAGTTTTTTCTAAAATGTGACCTACTTTTTTGACACCACGTGACCCAATAATATACTCATCCAAGATTTCATGCAGACAAACAATCTGATCAAGTTTGGTGAAGAATGGGCTATGAATGTGGCCTCTAGTGTGTTCACATGCTTTATCCAAGTTTTGACCTAGTGACCTCTTTTTTGACCCCACGTGACCCAATAAGAAACTCCTTCAAGATTTAATGCAGACCTACATCCTTAATCAGGCCTACATTTTCATTGTAACTCCGCATCCCAGTACTACGTCTGTGATAAACTCCCGTGATAATATTTAACCATCCCATTACTTGAACTATAAATGCCCTAAGGTGGAAGGCAAGGGTAAAAAAAAACAATCGAATCATCCCCAATGACCTTACTGCACTGCTTTTGGTAAGATTGACAGACTCATCGCGCCTTGACTACCTCTGCCCAACCCATTAACCTCCACTATGATCACACTTGCCAAGTTCCTTCAACAATTTAGATGAGTTAATGGCCTTTTTAGTCGTGTTTTGTATTAGATAGCAAACACCACTGTAGCACAGTCCAGCAGGTCCAGGCATCTCATTTGCATGCACAAGTAATAGTCTGGCCATATTTTCTATTAAGGAATGTGGCTAGTGCTATCATTAAGTCAATATTATATTAATTTAGCTTTGAAATTTTTATTGCCATGGATTATCAATATACACCTTAAAACTTATTTTTTTGGAACTACTGTAGTTTCGATTCCTTAAACCAGATAAAAAAAATCATACGATGCAATCAATGTTTATGTTGTACATGGATGGAAAACACAACTCCAGGTTGCATGGTTGGCACGGTTAAGTGATTAAATTGTTGTCCCGACTAGAATGTGTAACAAATAATTTGCCAAGACCCACCACTTTTACTACAGATCACATGATATAAGCTGTGTTGAATTCCACATTATCCTTGACAAAAAGGTATCTGTTAGGCCCCATGTACGCATCTCGGAAAATCTAGGTATCCTTACGAAATTCAAACTAGCTCAAGCTGTAAGTAAACCATGTATGGCAGCCCGAAGTTTGTAGAAAACTAGATGAGTAGATCACACATTGAAGATTTCCCAGAACTTCCCCAATCGTACAGAGCCTCAGTGAAAGGTCGTAATATAATGTAAAAACTGAACTTTAATGAATAAATGAAGTACGAATAAAAACCTTTTCAAGATATATATCAAAGAACTGCCTACAGAAAAGTTGTCTCGTAAAGGGGAAAAACAGATTTAAAAAAAGGAAAATGCACATCATTCGTATGAAAGGCAGCTAATAGAACATTAAAATGGGATCTTTTTTGTTATGAAGAAACCACAAAATCTGTGAGAAAACCTTTTATAATCACTATAAAACATTACAAAATACTAATAAATTATACGTCTGGCCAACTGCATGTCTTTGGGCATAATTGTCACTCTTCCGGCGTGGATGGCACACATGTTGGTGTCCTCGAACAGACCT
Organism: Sinonovacula constricta; assembly: GCA_007844125.1. Classification (NCBI taxonomy): domain Eukaryota; kingdom Metazoa; phylum Mollusca; class Bivalvia; order Cardiida; family Solecurtidae; genus Sinonovacula; species Sinonovacula constricta. The sequence continues at coordinate 29,316,588 of CM017558.1, read as the reverse complement.
ACAAAGTAAGCTTCACTGGCCTCCTGAAAAACAAAAAAATATACCCAAATGAAGAGAAATGCAGTTCATAAAATGTTACAACCAATGTATAAAACTTACCTGAAGAGCTACAATGGCAGCGCTCCGAAATCTCAGATCAGTCTTGAAGTCCTGAGCGATTTCACGGACCAATCTCTAGAATGGCAGTTTCCTGATGAGCAATTCTGTGGATTTCTGGTATCTTCTGATTTCTCTGAGAGCAACTGTACCAGGCCTGTAACGATGGGGCTTCTTGACACCACTGGTTGATGGTGCGCTCTTTCTGGCTGCATTGGTGGCCAGCTGCCTTCGAGGAGCCTTTCCTCCTGTGGATTTACTCAATATGCTCAATTGAACTAACAAAAACCCTTTTACTTCGAATACATGCCTTAGCAATGTGACGGCAAAATGAAGGGAATGTGTACATGGTGGAAAAATTTAAGTTCTATTTTTAAAATCGGAAGTTGACAGAATGTTGTAAACTATGAGAAAATCGTAATATTATTGTTACTTTCAAGTCAAATAACGTTTTCAAATGACGATCAACGCAAAATTCACACCAATATTTATCCATATCAATCTTATTACAGGTTTAATTATGACATATGATAATGGCAAACAAGCTACTTTTATGTTAATAATGGCGGCATTCACCGTTGAAAACAAATCGAAGACTTTTGAACACCGTTTTCAGACTATTTATTAAGCTCGCATTTATGTTATATTGTTAGAGTAAATAACAACTAAATTAGTGATTGTTTAATTTATCAAATAAATTTATTTTGTACTTCTTTCTTACCTCTGTTTATGTGACTTGAAATAAGCGGGTAAATATTCGCAATGCTTTCTGGGTTGAGAAAAACCTTCTACAAAATGGTGGTCTAAACGTTATGTAACTTTTGTTCGCGGATTGGCTTAGAGTCAAAAACCATTCTCGCAGTCGAGTGGTCAGATTTTAAACAATTTTATTGGGTCTCAGCAGAAAGATCTCTTACTTGATTGGTCTAAAATCGCCCGCTCTGATTGGCTGAATTTCAATCCGTTTTCAGTGTTCAGTCCTTACAGACTGACAACTGGTTTATTTAAAGAGTACCAGGGTTGACAGATTAAAACATTATACTTAGATGTTTATTATACTTACATGTTTAAGAGGTTTTAACCGAGATATTCGTGTTCATTACATTGCAAGTGGTGGTCAAACTTGTAGTTTTCCTGTGAGTTTTCTTTTTCTAACGCTGCGTATCGGTAATTTCCGCAAATTTACGCCGAAAGGTGTCATCAATCGGAACGCCTCGGGTAATTCCATTCTCGGGACAATCCAATCGGAACACTTCGGATAATTCACGAATCATCATAACGATTGCTGAAAAATTTTGCGAATGACTATTTAGCCACTTGGCATGCAAAGAAATAGGGGAAATCGTCGAACAATCCAAATGATGCAAAAGAGTACAACGAACTAAACTGAACGTTCCGAATGACGTCGTCTCTCTTGAAAAGCAGTCCCCAAAGTAAAAAACGCTGGAGAACGTTTTCGTCCTAATACATTACGAAGTTTGATGTTATATAATTTGAACAAGCATAGGCGGCTATTTTCGGAATAAAAACTGAAGTGTACTTCGGAATTGCTTAGTTCTATTTGGAATGACTAACCGTTATTAATATCCCCGGGTTTTTTCCACGGAAAAGCTATTTTAAGTAACAATGATCTAAAGTGAAAGGCGAAGTAAATAAACCATATGCAGGTATCAATCAGCGGATAATTGTATAAACAGAGGTTAAAATTTAATCAGTGGTTAAAGTTTGCTTACCTTATACATTTTGGTTAACTTGCTGCTTAGCAATTGTATAAATGTTTTGTTAATTTAACCGGTTCCAATTTTAACCATTTTTGTTAACTTTAATCATTTTCCCAGTGGCCTGTAAAAGTTATAACCAAAGATAAAAATGGTCGCTCATTTAGCCGAACCAATTAGAATGTTGCATTGTGGGATACTTTGGTTAATTTAGCTTTTGGTTAAAATTAAACAGTTTGGTTAAGTAACAAAACAGTTATAACTGCCTTTATACAAATAGATAACCACTTTGGTTAACTAACCAAGGAAGTTAAAGTTAACCAGTTATTAGAAAATAACCAAATGTTAACCTTAACCATTATTTATACAATTGGGTGCAGGAGACTTATTTCTCCCTTGAGTTATTTGTCTGTTAAATTTTACCACTATCTTAATGCTGATAGAAGTTATATCTAGGATATTAAGTTTTATACATGAAGTCAAGCTAAAGGCGATAATTATATTTATTTTATGTATAATTCATCGTTTACTTCAGGACATCAGCTTTAAAATTATCACTCCAGTGTGATGTGCTTTGTAAACTGATTACTTTTTTACAAGCATCTTTTGAAGCGATTTTAACATTTCCATTATGTAGTAGTATGCGTCATTTTGTGATAAGCAACTTGAAAAGTGAGTTTTAAATGGCAAATAATAAAAAATGACAGTTTTAATTGTTTCAGTCTGTTTTCGGAAAAGGGAATTTTAGAACCAAGGCTTATGTCAAATAACTTATTCTTATCTACATTAATTGAACGTGAAATATGTTAATAATTCATAATTTAGTTTCTCATATAATTTACTTAAGGACTGTAAAATGTTAGCTTAGTGATTAGAAAAATCTAATAATGTTCCAATTAATACAAGTATCGCGAAAAATCACCAGGTAATCAATTACTTCCCGTTTTTCTAGTTGTTATAATGTAAACACCGTTTAGGCTGAGTATACAATAAATGTTAAACAATATTATTAAACCAACTTACCTAGAAATGGAGAAATAGTTTTACGTGGCAAATCCTTATCTTTCACTCTAACCTGCACTCTGGTTGCATGAGAAGGCCGTGCCCCAGGTATGTGATTGCTCCTGATATGTTACCTGTTAACTATTTTACCAACAATCACCTGGAGCAGAGGAGGCTGCGCGTTTTGCACACGGCACGCAACCTCGGACTATATTATCGATCGCCGGACGTTAGAGCTGTCATTTTTTAAAATGGCGGTCAGAGTGGTAACATCGACGAGTAAATGGTTAGATTGAGACGAATTGTGGGGGATTTGTGTTAAACAGGACGTGTGTTGTATTCCAATTAGAGACTGTCCAAGTATCAGCGTTTTTGCACGGATTGCACACATTAGTCCAGTGAACAAACCAATGGTACGACGCCGTATTCTGATTGCTGACGATCGGCTTGATTCCAGACTTCCCAAGCAGTCGCCTGTATTGTTTTCTTTATCATGTTGTTCTGTCCACTTGAAAAGACACTTTCTCGAGTCTCTAGTAGACACATTCAAAATAGGGGTGTCCATTTTTACTCAGATCACATTAACCTACAACAACAACATAAAACATGTAATCATGATAACAAAAAATGCATATGCTGTCTGACATTGTGTAGTTAAGCAGTTAAATATAAGTAATATAGAAAGTTTTAACCTTTTTTATTGAAAATTTTATTGTATCATTAAAAACTACAAAAATGATGACAGAATCAAACAATCAAAACGATGCACATTATTTTTAAAATTAAGTGCAATGCCTTTCAATAAAGGAACTTATAGCTAATTTCGACCAAGTTAATTAGCACATAACACAAAGAATTGAGATGACTTTACGCGCCTTTTTTAGATTTTCTGATAGTAAAATCATTGAAAATTGTTGTGTTATTTTTTTACGACAAAGTCTTGCGTAACTAATGTTCAATTTGATAAAGAGTGTCTCTGTTATTTTGTGAAACTGTAATGTAAACAATATAGCATTTCGTTTCTGTGATAAATTATCGAAAAATTGGCCAAACAGCGACTCATTGCCAATACGTGGTGGTTGTTTACATGTTTCGATAGGGCATTTACTTATTTACTCACCTGTGACGAAAAGTAGGAGGTCCCATTTCGCTTATCAAATCAGCGATAAAACCGTTAATGGCCCCATTCATAAATGGCGTCGGTAGGCGGGATTTCCGATCACGTGATTTGCACACGACACTAAACATGCGTAACCTCCTCTGCACCTGGAGCTATACTCACAGAACTGTTGCTTTAGGGTTATTTATAGATGGGATTTGTCGTATTGGAAACCGGGAATGCGCAACATATATTCACAATTATACTACATTATGCAATCAGTATTCAGGTATATAGTGACCATGCACTTTGTCAGTATAGAGATCCAATTTAATACAAGTATAACCGTCAGATGTACATTAATGTTTAGAAATTTAAAAAGTAAAAATACCTCGTTTGCGTGGAAGTTACAAACAAAGAAGAAATACAAATATAAAAAGAACGTCATTTACCGAATTAGGACCCGTATGTTGAGAACGTGTAAATCGCGGAACTTCCGAAATTCGGAACACCTTGCCCATGCTCACTCGCCTATTCTCTAGCGAGAATGAAAATGTCCGAGGACATCCGCTCGCATGTGCAAAATTTTTCAGCATTCCATATATAGGCGGCGCGCTCCAGCGCGTCGCCAATAAGTCGATAGAAAGTTACCAAGATTTTGTGCGCGTTAACCTAATTAGTAGTCGCTCTACAGTTAGGGAGGTTTGGCGGGGAACACGTTAACACCAACGGGAAAGCTCACGAGGTTGGAAGTTCATTCTGTTTCGAAAGATTTTGGGGGTAATATACCACACATAATCATTTATTCTTGTAGATATTACTTCAATTTTGCTTGTTCCAAAATGTAAGAATATTGTTTAGGCTGTTAACATGTTTTAAGACTCATTTTCTGCATTAATCGACAATGTTATTGTTCATGGTCGAAAGTAACTTTATCTTCGAACTTTTCTGAGTATTATATCGGCTCACAGTTTCAGGCTATGTTACAGGCAACTCTGAACCTGCTTAGCATGGATAGATCAGACAAACGCCAAGAGTGTAGATCCAGATCAGGCAGCTCCCACTGGACCTTGCTGATCAGTATCTGCACTATTTCCTTTTTTGATTCTAGCAACATGTGAAGTAAGTCAGATATCTCAGTTGTTAGTAACCCAGTCTGCATTTACCATACTAAAAACTTAGGTATCTGATTGTTTACTGCACTTGTTTACCAAGTAGCCTTTACTGTTAAAATGTGAGCCGCATGACTCAACATTGGAATGGGGTACATTGGTGAAATGGATATTGTCTCCCTTGTTAGTTAATATCCGAGGAATTCAAAACAGTAGGAAGGTCTTTGTAGTTGGAATTCTTAGACTTTATCGCCCGTTCGTTTGTAGATATTGCAATAACAAACTTTGAAATATTTACTTTTGCTTAAATATTAGCTTAAAATTAATGTAAAAACTTATAGAGATATGTTATTTAAAAAAGAAAATGGACATGTTTATTGATGACGGTTAACCTGGATATCATAGGAAAGGCAGAAAAGTCAACATACACTCCAAAGAGCACAAGCATAAAAACCGAGTAGAACAAATGAAAGGACCTACTTGCTTTTTGTCATTATTCAGGGGAGACTATTCATTAATGTCTTTAATTCTTGCAAAGCGAAAGAGGCAGTAAATTAACATAATTCCGTTATTTGTGGGCTTTGGGATTGTTTTGAAGAACTAATTCGTTACGGTGACTTGCAAGGTGAGTAGCGTAAATCGTTTTATCATTACATAATATTGTTAATATATCACTTAATATTATAAGCAATTGCGCTATCTTGTGTATGTTCGAAATGATAAGACAATCTTAAAAATAATATCACTTTCGTTTATCACAAACTCATACTTTGGTATACGTAAAGACGAGTTTGAACACCGACTTTATTGTAAGGCAATAAAATCGCTATAAATACTCTCCTAATGCTCAATTATTTCAAATCTGTAAATAATCACGATAGTGATCTCTGCAAAAAAAAAAGATATCGACGTCAGAGCGAATTTCCCTGATGACGATATAACGTAATCTCAAAAATGAGTTGTCAAGTAAGTGAGTTGTCAAGTGGCTTTCTTAGTTAAAAAAAACTATGTCTGCAGCGTGGCTCAAATAGGAAATATCTATCTGCAATGAGAAATTGTGAGTTATATATTTCACTGTTAACACTGATCGAGGGCATACATGAGCAGCATTTTGCAGTATCTTTTCAGGTAACAATGACTTATTTGCTCATTTGAGGGACAACAAATGGGCCAAACTGTTGGATTAACATTTGAAGCTAAACGAAAAGAAGACATTTATTAATCGGTATATGCTTGCCACCCAGAACGAAATATTAAACTCTATTTGGCATCATCTTCATAATCATCATCATTAGCAGCAGCAGCAGCAGCAGGAGGAGAAGCAGCAGCCGCAACAACACGATTATGATTATTAATATCATTTTCATCTTTATTACCATCTTTATCCTTATCATCATCAGCATCATCATCATCATCATCGTTATCGTCATTCTAATTCCCTACCGGCCGCAATAGCTCAGGTGGAAGAGCGTCGGCTTGCGGATCGGGAGGTCGTGGGTTCAAACCCGGCCAGGTCAAACCAAAGACTTTAAAGTTGGTAGTAGTGGCTTCCCTCCTAACGCTCGGGGCTAAGGGGACATCATTACGCCTGACTCGTCGGTGTCAGTATAATGGACAGGCCGGGTTCAGTCCCTGGGCATCTCATAAGTGCCCCTGTGCTCTAACGATAGAAATATCGCTGCACAGTATCGGCAAAAATGCCGGCAAATCCCATTCCCCCTCATTCTTTTCTTCCTCCTACTGCTCATACACCATCATCATCATTACATAATCATCATTACAACCTTTCTGCTCCTCCCACGATAAATTGACAACAGTTCCGATTACTTCATAACGTACATTCGAATTACTCCATGCATCCAGACTGTTTTACCAAAAATATATATTTCACGTACATGTATAGTAAGTACGATATCACAAATCGTTAATCTGTATACAGTTCAAATGGTTTAGGACAATATCCTCGAATGAAACTGTTACAATAACCATAGGTAATTGCATATGGATGAATGTACAGTACCGTACCAATTGTGGGACAGTCATCGGCGAAGTGGAAAAGACAAACTGTGTATGGGATAGTTATCGGCGAAGTGGAAAAGACAAGCTGTCTCCCGATGGCTTCCATGAACGAAACAGTCCTATGGGAAATGGCGCCAATCATTGCTTACGGGACACTCTTCGATGGTCGGCGATAGTGCGCTTGAGATACTCCGAGCTTAAAACATCGTAGAGGGAGAGATAGAGAAAGAGAGAGAGAGGAAGAGAGAGATAGAGAAAAAAGGCGGACATGTCTCTTTACTGACTCCCTTTGTGCAGCCCATCAGCCTCGCGTGCTCCTCGCCACTGACTCCCTATATGCTCCTAGTCAGTTTAACACGAACCTTGCTGCGTACGCGTCTTTGAATAAAATGCTGCACTCTACACAACGTGCTTCCACTGACTCACACGAGCCAGTTACTTACATGCCGAACACGAATGAAGCTCTCTGCAAGTCTAAATGGCTTGCACATGCAGTCTCAGAGTGCCTAGACCTAACGAAATGACCGGGCATAACAAAGATCACTGTATTATATTTGGCTTATAGCGTGCTCTTGGTATCCTCTATTCACTCAAAATAACAAAGTGTATGTCAATTGCCTGGAGACACTGCCACTGTCTTTAGCACAATCCTAGCGATGGTATGTAGGCAACACAGAATAGAAACCATATAATAATACCTTCCCGGACATTGAGTATCGAAGAATCACATGACGCTCCGATAATATTCTACCATTTTTACGCTCAGACAGAAAATCTGAGGATTATATACATTGACGGATCTGCTGCTTCAGCGCTAGAAAACAACCCAACAAATAATCACGTTTAAGTTGCAGCAACAAGTTTATCTGTACAAACGGAATACTTTTTATTGACATATTATTGAAGCATTTCATGTTGCTGAAGGGAAGTAATTCTATGTTGTCATTTAATTCATCCTAAAAGGATTGTTACGTGTATTTCCTTTGATGGACATTGGACTTTGGTTCTTCAATTCCATCTTCACATGACCAGGATGCTACAACTATTTATTCGTTTCTGGTCATGTTTGTTCATGATTAAGAAAGCTAATTTTATTTATAGTCAACCATTTTTGTGTAGTTTTTCAAATCGAAATAATACCATATTCTTTTCTAAACACTATGTGGCCATTATTTTTGAATGACGTCACTGCTTTCGTCATAACTTACAGAAAATATCAGCGCTTGGACATTTTGTATTCAAATAGATCGTTTTTCTTTTCATTGCTTGCATTTGAGAAACTCGTCAGGATGTGCGAGGTTAGAGCTCTAAAAATCCGGTTTAAGCACCCCAGTCGGTCCATATTGCCGACTGACCGTTCCAAGGCGGTAACTGTCGGGTTTGTGCTTTTCGTTAAATGACTCATCACAAATTTGTTCTTACTTTTCGCCTGGCTTGCATGTGAAATACCTTTGTTCTGTGCCTTTTCGGAGTTTGGTATATGTTGCAATGCTCATAGGACTTTGTCATATATTCTTATCCTTGACAAGTGTTTCCATTCAGTTTTCATTACAGTTTCATTCATGCGAGTTTTTCCATTCAGATCACTGGTGCTCTTGTTGGTCTTGTTACACAAACGCAGCTGTTGTTAATGTGATTGTGACTCTTAGAGATGGCCAACATCGGGACTGGTTCTACTTCCGTCGCTTAAAGATGATGCTCTATGTGAACCAGGTGGTTGAATGTCATATGTTAAACCGTGTAAAACTGTTACAATAATCCATATGACACCGATTATTTAGATCGGTCAGTAACATGTATTACTAATTCTAGCACAACCCATATTTTTAAGATGGCGTGCCCCAGGTATGTGATTGCTCCTGATATGTTGTTACCTGTTAACTATTTTACCAATAATCACCTGGAGCAGAGGAGGCTGCGCGTTTTGCACACGGCACGCAACCTCGGACTATATTATCGATCGCCGGACGTTAGAGCTGTCATTTTTTAAAATGGCGGTCAGAGTGGTAACATCGACGTGTAAATGGTTAGATTGCGACGAATTGTGGGGGTTTTGTGTTAAACAGGACGTGTGTTGTATTCCAATGAGAGACTGTCCAAGTATCAGCGTTTTTGCACGGATTGCACACATTAGTCCAGTGAACAAACCAATGGTACGACGCCGTATTCTGATTGCTGACGATCGGCTTGATTCCAGACTTCCCAAGCAGTCGCCTGTATTGTTTTCTTTATCATGTTGTTCTGTCCACTTGAAAAGACACTTTCTCGAGTCTCTAGTAGACACATTCAAAATAGGGGTGTCCATTTTTACTCAGATCACATTAACCTACAACAACAGCATAAAACATGTAATCATGATAACAAAAATGCATATGCTGTCTGACATTGTGTAGTTAATCAGTTAAATATAAGTAATATAGAAAGTTTTAACCTTTTTATTGAAAATTTTATTGTATCATTAAAAACTACAAAAATGATGACAGAATCAAACAATCAAAACGATGCACATTATTTTTAAAATTAAGTGCAATGCCTTTCAATAAAGGAACTTATAGCTAATTTCGACCAAGTTAATTAGCACATAACACAAAGAATTGAGATGACTTTACGCGCCTTTTTAGATTTTCTGATAGTAAAATCATTGAAAATTGTTGTGTTATTTTTTTACGACAAAGTCTTGCGTAACTAATGTTCAATTTGATAAAGAGTGTCTCTGTTATTTTGTGAAACTGTAATGTAAACAATATAGCATTTCGTTTCTGTGATAAATTATCGAAAAATTGGCCAAACAGCGACTCATTGCCAATACGTGGTGGTTGTTTACATGTTTCGATAGGGCATTTACATATTGACTCACCTGTGACGAAAAGTAGGAGGTCCCATTTCGCTTATCAAATCAGCGATAAAACCGTTAATGGCCCCATTCATAAATGGCGTCGGTAGGCGGGATTTCCGATCACGTGATTTGCACACGACACTAAACATGCGTAACCTCCTCTGCACCTGGAGCTATACTCACAGAACTGTTGCTTTAGAGTTATTTATAGATGGGATTTGTCGTATTGGAAACCGGGAATGCGCAACATATATTCACAATTATACTACATTATGCAATCAGTATTCAGGTATACAGTGACCATGCACTTTGTCAGTATAGAGATCCAATTTAATACAAGTATAACCGTCAGATGTACATTAATGTTTAGAAATTTAAAAAGTAAAAATACCTCGTTTGCGTGGAAGTTACAAACAAAGAAGAAATACAAATATAAAAAGAACGCCATTTACCGAATTAGGACCCGTATGTTGAGAACGTGTAAATCGCGGAACTTCCGAAATTCGGAACACCTTGCCCATGCTCACTCGTCTATTCTCTAGCGAGAATGAAAATGTCCGACGACATCCGCTCGCATGTGCAAAATTTTTCAGCATTCCATATATAGGCGGCGCGCTCCAGCGCGTTGCCAATAAGTCGATAGATAGTTACCAACATTTTGTGCGCGTTAACCTAATTAGTAGTCGCTCTCCAGTTAGGGAGGTTTGGCAGGGAACACGTTAACACCAGCGGGAAAGCTCACGAGGTTGGAAGTTCATTCTGTTTCGAAAGATTTTTGGGGTAATATACCACACATAATCATTTATTCTTGTAGATATTACTTCAATTTTATTTGTTCCAAAATGTAAGAATATTGTTTAGGCTGTTAACATGTTTTAAGACTCATTTTCTGCATTAATCGACAATGTTATTGTTCATGGTCCAAAGTAACTTTATCTTCGAACTTTTCTGAGTATTATATCGGCTCACAGTTACAGGCTATGTTACAGGCAACTCTGAACCTGCTTAGCATGGATAGATCAGACAAACGCCAAGAGTGTAGATCCAAATTAGGCAGCTCCCACTGGGACCTTGCTGATCAGTATCTGCACTATTTCCTTTGTTGATTCTAGCAACATGTGAAGTAAGTCAGATATCTCAGTTGTTAGTAACCCAGTCTGCATTTACCATATTAAAAATTTAGGTATCTGATTGTTTACTGCAGTTGTTAACCAACACATAAGTAGCCTTTACTGTTAAAAATGAGCCGCATGACTCAACATTTGAATGGGGTACATTGGTGAAATGGAAATTGTCTCCCTTGTTAGTTAATATCCGAGGAATTCCAAACAGTAGGTAGGTCCTTGTAGTTGAAATTCTTGGACTTTATCGCCCGTTCTTTTGTAGATATTGCAATAACAAACAGTGAATTCTTTATTTTTGCTTAAATATTCGCTTAAAATTAATTTAAAAACTTATAGAGATATGTTATTTAAAAAAAGAAAATGGACATGTTTATTGATGATGGTTAACCTGGGTATAATAGGAAAGGCAGAAAAGTCAACATACACTCCAAAGTGCACAAGCATAAAAACCGAGTAGAACAAATGAAAAGACCTACTTGCTTTTTGTCATTATTCAGGGGAGACTATTCATTAATGTCTCTAATTCTTGCAAAGCGAAAGAGGCAGTAAATTAACATAATTCCGTTATTTGTGGGCTTTGGGATTGTTTTGAAGAACTAATTCGTTACGGTGACTTGCAAGGTGAGTAGCGTAAATCGTTTTATCATTACATAATATTGTTAATATATCACTTAATATTATAAGCAATTGCGCTATCTTGTGTATGTTCGAAATGGTAAGACAATCTTAAAAATAATATCACTTTCGTTTATCACAAACTCATACTTTGGTATACGTAAAGACGAGTTTGAACACCGACTTTATTGTAAGGCAATAAAATCGCTATAAATACTCTCTTAATGCTCAATTATTTCAAATCTGTAAATAATTACGATAGTGATCTCTGCAAAAAAAAAGATATCGACGTCAGAGCGAATTTCCCTGATGACGATATAACGTAATCTCAAAAATGAGTTGTCAAGTAAGTGAGTTGTCAAGTGGCTTTCTTAGTTAAAAATAGCTATGTCTGCAGCGTGGCTCAAATAGGAAATATCTATCTGCAATGAGAAATTGTGACTTATATATTTCACTGTTAACACTGATCAAGGGCATACATGAGCAGCATTTTGCAGTATCTTTTCAGGTAACAATGACTTATTTGCTCATTTGAGGGAAAACAAATGGGCCAAACTGTTGGATTAACCTTTGAAGCTAAACGAAAAGAAGACATTTATTAATCGGTATATGGTTGCCACCCAGAACGAAATATTAAACTCTATTTGGCATCATCTTCATAATCATCATCAGCAGCAGCAGCAGCAGCAGCAGGAGGAGCAGCAGCAGCCGCAACAACACGATTATGATTATTAATATCATTTTCATCTTTATTACCATCTTTATCTTTATCATCATCAGCATCATCATCATCATCATCGTTATCGTCATTCTAATTCCCTACCGGCCGCAATAGCTCAGGTGGAAGAGCGTCGGCTTGCGGATCGGGAGGTCGTGGGTTCAAACCCGGCCGGGTCAAACCAAAGACTTTAAAGTTGGTAGTAGTGGCTTCCCTCCTAACGCTCTGGGCTAAGGGGACAGCATTACGCCTGACTCGTCGGTGTCAGTATAATGGACAGGCCGGGTTCAGTCCCTGGGCATCTCATAAGTGCCCCTGTGCTCTAACGATAGAAATGTCGCTGCACAGTATCGGCAAAAATGCCGGCAAATCCCAATCCCCCTCATTCTCTTCTTCCTCCTACTGCTCATACACCATCATCATCATTACATAATCATCATTACAACCTTCCTGCTCCTCCCACGATAAATTGACAACAGTTCCGATTACTTCATAACGTACATTCGAATTACTCCATGCATCCAGACTGTTTTACCAAAAATATATATTTCACGTACATGTATAGTAAGTACGATATCACAAATCGTTAATCTGTATACAGTGCAAATGGTGCAGGACAATATCCTCGAATGAAACTGTTACAATAACCATAGATAATTGCATATGGATGAATGTACAGTACCGTACCAATTGTGGGACAGTCATCGGCGAAGTGGAAAAGACAAACTGTGTATGGGATAGTCATCGGCGAAGTGGAAAAGACAAACTGTCTCCCGATGGCTTCCATGAACGAAACAGTCCTATGGGAAATGGCGCCAATCATTGCTTACGGGACACTCTTCGATTGTCGGCGATAGTGCGCTTGAGATACTCCGAGCTTAAAACATCGTAGAGGGAGAGATAGAGAAAGAGAGAGAGAGAGAGGAAGAGAGAGATAGAGAAAAAAAGGCGGACGTGTCTCTTCACTGACTCCGTTTGTGCAGCCCATCAGCCTCGCGTGCTCCTCGCCACTGACTCCCTATATGCTCCTAGTCAGTTTAACACGAACCTTGTTGCGTACACGTCTTTGAATAAAATGCTGCACTCTACACAACGTGCTTCCACTGACTCACACGAGCCAGTTACTTACATGCCGAACACGAATGAAGCTCTCTGCAAGTCTAAATGGCTTGCACATGCAGTCTCAGAGTGCCTAGACCTAACGAAATGACCGGGCGTAACAAAGATCACTGTATTATGTTTGGCTTATAGCGTGCTCTTGGTATCCTCTATTCACTCAAAATAACAAAGTGTATGTCAATTGCCTGGAGACACCGCCACTGCCTTTAGCACAATCCTAGCGATGGTATGTAGGCAACACAGAATAGAAACCATATAATAATACCTTCCCGGACATTGAGTATCGACGAATCACATGACGCTCCGATAATATTCTACCATTTTTACGCTCAGACAGAAAATCTGAGGATTATATACATTGACTGATCTGCTGCTTCAGCGCTAGAAAACAACCCAACAAATAATCACGTTTAAGTTGCAGCAACAAGTTTATCTGTACAAACGGAATACTTTGTATTGACATATTATTGAAGCATTTCATGTTGCTGAAGGGAAGTAATTCTATGTTGTCATTTAATTCATCCTAAAAGGATTGTTACGTGCATTTCCTTTGATGGACATTGGACTTTGGTTCTTCAATTCCATCTTCACATGATCAGGATGCTACAACTATTTATTCGTTTCTGGTCATGTTTGTTCATGATTAAGAAAGCTAATTTTATTTATAGTCAACCATTTTTGTGTAGTTTTTCAAATCGAAATAATACCATATTCTTTTCTAAACACTATGTGGACATTATTTTTGAATGACGTCACTGCTTTCGTCATAACTTACAGAAAATATCAGCGCTTGGACATTTTGTATTCAAATAGATCGTTTTTCTTTTCATTGCTTGCATTTGAGAAACTCGTCAGGATGTGCGAGGTTAGAGCTCTTAAAATCCGGTTTAAGCACCCCAGTCGGTCCATATTGCCAACTGACCGTTCCAAGGCGGTAACTGTCGGGTTTGTGCTTTTCGTTAAATGACTCATCACAAATTTGTTCTTACTTTTCGCCTGGCTTGCATGTGAAATACCTTTGTTCTGTGCCTTTTCGGAGTTTGGTATATGTTGCAATGCTCATAGGACTTTGTCATATATTCTTATCCTTGACAAGTGTTTCCATTCAGTTTTCATTACAGTTTCATTCATGCGAGTTTTTCCATTCAGATCACTGGTGCTCCTGTTGGTCTTGTTACACAAACGCAGCGTTGTTAATGTGATTGTGACTCTTAGAGATTGCCAACATCGGGACTGGTTCTACTTCCGTCGCTTAAAGATGATGCTCTATGCGAACCAGGTGGTTGAATGTAATATGTTAAACCGTGTAGAACTGTTACAATAATCCATATGACACCGATTATTTAGATTACTAATTCTAGCACGACCCATATCCTCAATATGGAACAGATAGAAAAATAAACGTGGTATATTTAAGCTACTATCAACGATTATACGCGTGACCTCTCAGTGACTCATACTTAGCTGTTTCCTTCATCGAGTATCCACGTAATTCAACAGATATATAAATTATATCTAGGTCCATAGGTGTATTTTCCGTCATAGTACGTGTAGGTGAGAATATTTTTCCAGACAAACCATGCGAACTCCAATCATTTTCCCATCCGACGGCGATACAAGACTAACACTCAAACCCTTTACCTCACCGAGATCAGACACAAAGAACGTTGACCAGTTTGTGTTCAGATCGAAAATGTTGTTGTCAAGCCAAGAACTGTTATGTAGGCGCTTCCGTCAGCCTTTTGCTTTGGGGCACTGAGATTCGAGATTCCCTGTCTTTTTAATGTTGATTTCACATCATATTGACAAAACACATTTTCCTATTGTTTTATTTTGGTTCACAAAACGTGTCCTACTAAGCACATTTATTCTCTGACTTAGTTATGTTTTTTTTTTCTTTTGGCATTTAAAATTAAGTACTAGACATGTACAAATTATTGTAAATTTGTCATAACTGTGTATCTTCTATGTACGGTTACACCATTGTAGACAGGACATTAACATTGTTCTCCCAACTTCTGTTTCCTATTTCCGACTGTATTTGTTGTCACAAACGTGACATATGCATCATATTGCATAATTCGTGAGTAAATATTGTTTTAACTAAGTGTATCTAGCCATATGCATAAAACTAAAAATGAACGTGATCAAAAGTAGTTTTATACCACTAATGACCTATAACAGGCGTTAGAAACATCGTTAATATTGGACGTTAATTTCAAGCAAAGAATATATTTTCTTCATAACTAAAGCATCTTATTACGGCGTTGACAGTGTTCATTTCCCTAAACTGTAAATTTTTAAACATCATTCACAAGAGCATGAGTTGTTTATTTGTATTTACTTTTCATATCTTTCTTCTGCTTCAGATTTCTTTAACATTTTCATAGCTATTACAATATGCTATTAGGCTTATACGCGTGTTTCAGATATTTATTGTGATAGTGAATGTAATAGTATAATAGAAATGGCTGAGGAACTGATATCTGATAATAAATTGATGCAAGTGTTATTTTGAGCCAATCCACTGCTATATAAACGACGTTAATAATTATATATTTGTCACATAATGTTTAAAGAAATGTCCTAATTGTAACGCAGTGTTCTTAAGACTTTGCATTTGAGGTCAATCAGTTTTCAATTGATTTTCTTATTTACATTACTGAGTGTTTAAACTTAGAGACAATAAAAGTTATAAAAATATACTTCGTATACTTTCTTGAAATATCTGAAACAACAGCGGTACTTTTTGAGAGCAAAGGATAAATAGTATTCATTCATTACACGTATGTACGTTTGTATCATTTTATTTTATGTTGATTTTTTAAGTTTTACGTATTATATTGTTTCACTTCTAACCGTGATTATCTTTGGTTTATTTAAATATACGTGTTTGATCACATGTCTTGTGTATAATTGTCTTGTGTATTAATTATTATGAATAAGGGTTGGGATTATATTGCAATAACCAACCATAACGCAGGATCATTTGTTTTGCATTTCAACTAGAAATTAATTTTAAAGATTAAGAATATGCAGGTTTCATTAGTTGAAATAAGTGTCGATAAGTTAACTATACGCAGATGAGACCTTATTTACATAGCATTTAATGGTATGCGCTTTATTCTATAGAAACTTGCAGAACTTCGGCAGAAAACAGTCATAAAATGTTAAAATCATTCAAATTATTGTGGTACCTACACTTTCATGTTTTTATGTTTTTTACATTTTTTACAATATATTGCAATACTTGTCTATCAACAAAGTGTTGAGGTTTAACAGTTTTGCATTATAATTCTTTTTGCCTGTACTGTTCAGTCCATAATGTCCACAAAAGTAATTAATAATTTTTCACTTTTTTTTTTGGAAAAGATTTGAAAAAAAAAATCTAATTGATTATTCGGATCATGACGAACCTTTTATATTATAGTCTTCCTTATTGCATTATCAATATTATTTTGTTTATGCATAGGCATGCTTATTGTTGTAGCATTACTGCTTTGCCTTTGTCTGCTGGTTGTTCCACCTTCCCTGTAACTATGTTTCTTACAGTTTACATTATCAACCCAATGTTTGATTATACTTTTAAACATAAGGAGCGTACATAATTTTCTTATGAAGCATTTTGGCGTCGTTATAATTCAGATGTATTTATTAAAATCCAGTAACTTTTATTCCATTATTCGTATCATATTTTAGCAGAAATTAACACACTTTATTGACTAAAACTGAAAATATTCGTTAAGTTTGTAATTACTAAACAGTCTGCTTTTCTTATAGTCAACTGAGATATTTCGTCCATCAAATGACCACAACCTCCTTGATTATATTAATTTGGAATGGGATTTGGATTTGTCGGCATTTTTTGCCGATATTGTGCAGCGACATTTCTATCATAGCACAGGGGCACTTAAGAGGTGTCCAGGGACTGAACCCGGCCGGTCCATTATATTGACACCGACGAGTCAGGCGTAATGCTGTCCCCTTAGCCCCAAGCGTTAGGAGGGAAGCCACTACTACCAACTTTAAAGTCTTTGGTTTGACCCGGCCGGGATTCGAACCCGCGGTCTCCCGATCCGCAAGGCGACGCCCTACCAATTAAGCAATTGCGGCCGGTTATAAATATATTAATTTTGTATTTAAATTATTTTCAAGATATACAGTTTTAAACATAATAAATCAGTCACTACATCCTGTAACTACATTCTGTTGAAAATAACGCAGGGGCGGATCCAGAAGATTTTGGCGGGTGATGGTGGTGGTGTGTGTATGGGTCAATATCAATATCCATTCAACCTTATCGCAGTAAATACTAGATATATATATATATATATATATATATATATATATATATATATATATATATAATATATATATATATATATATATATATATATATATATATATATATATATATATATATATATATATATATATATATATATATATATATATATATAAATACACAGTAAGGGACCTTAACTTCGACCAAAGCAGTCAACATACAAAATTTACTTTAAAAGCTTAATATTTTTAACCTTACATGTATGTGTTTTCACAACTCTACTCTTTTACCAGGTTGACGCCCCCATCCCTGGATCCATCTCTGTTAGGTTACCGAGTAGAAGGTTAGCAATGAATACCGTGTTACCGTTCAGGAAAGAAACAGTCGACATAATTTCCTGTTTATCATATGTTCACTACTTGGAATGCGGGGTTGTATCAGTTTAAGTATTTATCTAACACCCAAATCTGTACTACAGTTGATCTGCACCAGCTTTCATAATCTCGAAATGTGACTTCTTTTCCAAAGTAGCACCTCGGTGATTGCTGCGCTGTCATTCTATATACCAATCCAAACAGGCCATTAAATGTTATGTGAGTCGATAGAAAGTCACCAACATTTTGTGCGCGTTAACCTTAAGTCGCTCTCCAATTATGGAGTCGCTCTTAAGTTGCTCTCCAATTATGGAGGTTTGGCGGGGAACACGTTAATAACAGCGGGAAAGCTCACGAGGTTGGTAGTTCATTCTGTTTCGAAAGATTTTGGGGGTAATATACCACACATAACCATTTATTCTTGTAGATATTACTTTTATTTTGCTTGTTCCACAATGTTTCAATATTGTTTAGACTGTATACGTGTTTTAAGGCTCATTTTTCTGCATTAATCGACAATTTTATTGTTCAAGATCCAAAGTAATTTTATCTTTGAACTTTGAGTATTAAATCGGCTCACAGTTACGGGCTATGTTACAGGCAACTCTGAACCTGCTTAGCATGGATAGATCAGACAAATGCCAAGAGTGAAGATCCAGATCAGGCAGCTCATACTGGGAAATTGCTGATCAGTATCTGCACTATTTCCTTTGTTGATTCTAGCAAAATGTAAAGTAAGTCAGATATCTAAGTTGTTAGAAACCCAGTCTGCATTTACCATACTAAAAACTTAGGTATCTGATTGTATACCGCAGTTGTTAACCAACACATAAGTTGCCTTTATTGTCAAAAAGTGAGCCGTATGACTCAACATTGGAATTCTTGCAAAGCGAAAGAGGAAGTAAATTAACATAATTCCGTTATTTGTGGGCTTTGGGATTGTTTAGAAGAACTAATTCGTAACGGTAACTTACAAGGTGAGTTGCGTAAATCGTTTTATCATGACATAATATTGTTAATATATCACTTAATATAATAAGAAATTGGGCTTTTATGTATACAGTAAACGGAAATATTTACGGTTATTTCAATTCTGTTACGTAAACTGTTTTATCATTACATAATATTGTTAATATATCACTTAATATTAAAAGTAATTGGGCTTTTATGTGTACGTTCAAAATGATGAGACAATTTTGAAAGTAATATCACTTTCGTTTTCGCTTGATCTTGCCTACAGTAAACGGAAATATTTACGGTTATTTCAATTCTGTTACGTAAACCGTTTTATCATTACATTATATTGTTAATATATCACTTAATATTATAAGCAATTGCGCTATCTTGTGTATGTTCGAAATGATAAGACAATTTTGAAAATAATATCACTTTCGTTTTCACTAGATCTTGCCTACAGAAAACGGAAATATTTAGTTATTTCAATTCTGTTCAAAATTTAGAACATTATAAGAGAGTGTTATGGGAGTTTTGTATCATAAGGATCATTCGTATAGACAAATAACCTAAAGGTGTTATCCGGCAGGGTATTTAATTCATGTAACAATATCTTATTACTGCTATATGGAATTAGGGCCTAATTTCTGCATAAACTCATACTTTGATAGACGTAAAGACGGGTTTGAACACCGACTTTATTGTAAGGTAATAACTTGCTATAAAACACTCTAAATGCTCAATTATTTCAAATCTATAAATAATCACGATAAGGATCTCTGCAAAATAAAAAAAAAACCCCAAAGATATCGACGTCAGAGTGAATTACCCGTATGACGATATAACGTAATCTCTAAAGTGAGTTGTCAGGTGGCTTTCTTAGTTAAAAATAGCTATCTTTGCAGCGTGGCTCAAATAGGAAATATCTGTCTGCATTGAGAAATTGTGATTTATATTTTACTCTGATCGAGGGCATCAATGAGCAGCATTTTGCAGTATCTTTTCAAGTAACAATGAATTATTTGCTTATTTGAGGGGAAAACAAATGGGCCAAACTGTTGGATTAACCTTTGAGGCTAAACAAAAAGAAGACATTTTTAATCTGTATATGCTTCCCATCCAGAACGAAATATTAAACTCTATTTATCATCATCTTCATAATCATCATCACCATCAGCAGCAGCAGCAGCAGCAGCAGCAGCAGCAGTAGGAGCAGCAGCAGCAGCCGCAACAGCACGATTACGATTATTATTATCATTTTCATCATTATTACCATCTTTATCATAATCATCATCACCACCATCATCATTCTCATTCTCTTCTTCCTCCCACTGCTCATACACCATCATCATCATTACATATTAATCATTACCAGCGTCCTCCTCCTTCTACGATAAACTGACAACAGTTTTGATTACTTCATAACGTACATTCGAATTACTCCATGCATCCAGACTGTTTTACCAAAAATATATATTTCACGTACATGTATAGTAAGTACGATATCACAAATCGTTAATCTGTATACAGTGCAAATGGTGCAGGACAATATCCTCCAATGAAACTGTCAAAACAACCATAGATAATTGCATATGTATGAATGTACAGTACCGTACCAATTGTGGGATAGTCATCGGCGAAGTGGAAAAGACAAACTGTCAGCCGATGGCTTCCCTGCTTCAGCGCCATTAAACAACCCACCAAATAAGTACGCTTAAGTTGCAACAACAAGTTAACTGTACAAACGGAATACGTTTATCAACATATTATTGACGCATTTTATTTTACTGAAGGGAGGTAATTCTCTTTGACGCGTGTTACCATTTTTTATTAAAGTTTCATTCATGCGAGTTTTTCTAATCATATCACTGGTGATTCTGTTGGTCTTGTTATACAAAAACAGTTGTTGCTGTGATTATGAGTCTTAGAGATAATATTTCCTTTTTAGGCATCGGCTGAACAATGTCGTCCCCGTACCATCTTACAGCCGCCATAGATTTCGGCACTACATTTTCTGGCTATGCATACTCTACTAGACAGGAGTTCGAGTCTGATCCGTTGAGGATAACCAGCCCCCAGTTTGCTTCTGGTAATGTCTCGCTGATGTCCATGAAGACACCCTCCTGTATTCTGTTCGATCCTCGACAAAAGTTCCACTCGTTCGGCTACGAGGCTGAAACACACTATGGAGACCTGGCCGCCGATGGGCAACATCAGGACTGGTTCTACTTCCGTCGCTTTAAGATGGTACTCTACACGAACCAGGTAGTTGAAGGTTACATGTTAAACAGAGCAGAACTGTTACAATAATTTATATGATATCAATTATTTAGATCGGTCATTTTATGTAACATGTATTACTAATTGTAGCACAACTCGAATATTCTCAATATGAAACAGATAGAAAAAACAATCGTGGTATACATGTATTTAAGCTACAATCAACGATTATACACATGACGTCTCAGTGAAACATACTTAGCTGTTCCCTTCATAGAGCATCCACGTATTTCAACCGATAAATAATTCTTTATGAATAAAATCTGCGTGGTGAAAATTCTGTGTGTGGACAGTTTACAGGCGCAGTTCAGTTGCAACATATAGGTTGGCAATGTGTTTCTTGTATTCCGGAAATCTGTCAATTTTAGCGATTTCTGTTTTGTTAGCTATCAGCACAAGTAAAATATCGTCTGCTTAATAACTAAGTCGGGAAGGGTCTGATTTTAACATTGTGTCTAAAATACAACCGTTTTGTCAATTTTCACTTAGAAAATAGTTTTATATTCCCAGATAAACAATTTCAAGGTATGTTTTCACGAGGTTTAAATAACATTTGTGCAGTAGTTGTATAAAAAAGAACATTCGAATTCTTCGTTTTTTGAAACAGTAAAACTTATTTTTGAAAGTTTTACATTGGCTTAACAAATGATCCAAAGTACTAGTTACAGGAAATTTTGATCTCGTTTGTTTCATTTCGTTTTTGTACAACGTACATTTTGGTCGAAAATAAACCATTCAAATTATTCTCGGCAGTTTATTAAAACAGATCAAATTTACAAAGTTGAAATTGAAAGTACATATGTCGTTTGCTGTAGTTTTGTGTAGAAGTTTGAGTTAACATTGCTTACAAGGAAGACTAATTAATGGAATAGCCTAAGTGTATAATGCGGCTGCTGAACTCGCCTATATTTCCATACGCAGGATATATAGTGCGGACATAAATCGGTCGGTCGTGTTAGAATGAAAATAATTTTGGATCGTCCGTGTGTTGTTAGCAAATATACCGCGGTTTGTCGATGAGACGAAGTTCAATCTATGCGCATCTCAGCTACCAATCATGGTACATTTTCCACCAACCCACAGAGGGCCCAAAATAATTTGATAATTAACAATGTCGCATTTTGCATTTCGGCAGTGCTTGTATCAAGTATGAAGACATTTTTAATTAATTCTGTATCAGTTACAAGAATATGGTCAGTGAAGACATTATTTGACACAACCTAACAACACTCTGGCGTTGTAAACGCGCACTCATTATCCCGATTTCTTACGTCATTATGTTTTGATATAATTTTTAAAGTTGTTGACTTCCTAGGTTAATAACAGTCTTACAGTTAATAAATAATGTTGTAATTAATTTAGATTTGACTCTGCACAATCATAAGGGCTCGGGCTAATACGATAGTCAAATAACTGAGTCAATGTGAAGTCAGAGGAGCCTTTTAGAATCATTGACTTGAAATCCCTGTGCCCATTTCAGGTGGGTTGGGGTCAAATGATGGATCATATCGTTTATGCTGAGAAGGTCTTCCAACTGACATGTGCTGCGCCTGTGGTGTTTTTTCATACATTTTTTTTCAGGGATCTTTCACCGCCAATATAACCACATTAATGTATAATGTGCGATAACCTGAAATCAAAATCCTTTCCAACGTAATAACATTTTACATGTATTTTTATATTTTGGTGTAACTTTGCCTCAATTGTTTATTTCTTTGTCAGAATGTGCACCAAGGAATGACCATAAAGGACGAGCTGGGTAAAGAAATGAAGGCGCTCGACGTGTTCGCTGCTGCCATACAGTATCTTAAAGACCATCTTCTACGGCACATGGAGAGAAAAATGTCCGGACTTAACGAAAGGAACGTGAAGTGGGTCCTTACAGTGCCCGCCATCTGGGGTGATATCGCCAAAGGATTTATGAGACAGGCGGCCATTCACGTGAGTGCTGCGTTGTTGTTGGTGTTAATAATTAATATACATATAAAGTTTATTAAGGCGACTTTGTCACAGTTTTGCGAAAGGTGTAAGACTCAATAAACTACACCATATGTATTTAAATTACAATCGCACTTTAAAACGTATGACGTATACACGTGATATACAACCACAAGCAAAGTTCGGAAACATTCTGAATTGAGGATTTCAAAACGGCTTAAATGTTACAAAACCTCGCTACGCCTTCGATTTTTCCAGCCTTACATGTGGTATCCGACGGTTTGCCTGTATCAAATACATATAACAATATGGAACCACTGCTTTGAGGAATTTGGGCATAAATTTTGTATAAACCATAACTTTATCTTAATTAATACGATTTTGAACACTAAATAAATTGTTTTAGGCAGAACTAATCGCGAAAAATCATTCTGAATGTGTATTCTTTCGAACTGCATAAAAAGCTCGATAGTGATCGCTGCTAAATATAGATATCGACGTCAGAGCGGATTACCCGGATGACTACATAATGTGATCTCAAAAGTATATGACTATATAAAAGTAAGTGGTCATGTGGTTTTCTTCGTTTAAAAATAGCTATCTCTGCAGCGTAGCGCAGATGGGAAATGCCTGTTTGCAATAACGAGTGGTTATCTGTGCTTGAATGTTCATACATAGCTCGGGCACAATGAACAGCATTTTGAAGGACATTTTCAGGTAACAATGACGTATTTTGAGAAAAAAAATTGGTCCAAACTGTCGGATACCATCTTTAATAAGACAACCATTCAAAAGACAGCTTTGTTGAACAGGGATTTTTACACATACGAATATGTCACATGTGTGATGAATTCGTACGTATTCCTGACACCGCGTGTCAATCTCCAACGCAGTGATCTCCCCATTTCAGTAAGGAGAATCTCTGCTTCCACACAGAAATCCTTACAGATATGGAAGGATTTGATTTGTTTACTTTTAATTTTTGTTCAGTAAATTGAAAATCGGAATGAATGTGTATGTTAGAAAAACGACTAACAATGGATGAAAAAAAAAATTCTACCCATTAAGAAAAAAAAGAATGTATTTATCACTACAATCGTTGCTTCTGTCACATGATCTGACTATCGTCACGTGATTTTGTATGATGGCAGTGGTTATAAGCGAGAGTAGCGATGTCGTAAACCCTGTGCGGAGTTTGACCACGTGTGACGAATTCGTACGAATATGTCACAAGTAGGTGTTGTGAATTTTTCGAACCCCTTTTTGGAGACGCCTGTTAGTACGTACGTATTTTTCACAACTTTAGTCTTAAATCTGTGAGGAATGCGTACGAATATTTCACACATAATATCAAAACTTGTATTTTCAAGTTATGTTTTCTAGACGGGACGGAGTAATCTGTATATAATAATATACAATGTACATATAATTCTGTATATATATAATATATATAATTTAAACGTCAATTTAACCGGAAGCGCAAACGGTGAATATAGTGCAATGATTTTAGTGTTGTTACTTGTTTGCAATGAATCGTTCTAAAAGATATATAATATGAAGTTAAAGTTTCGCTTAAAAATCTTGTTGCTGATTTGAATTGCATTAAAATTGCATTAAAGTATCAAGATTAGATATTTTATGATAAGTTACAATTTATTATTTAATCAAATACAATATGTTAGAAAGCTTTCGCTATTTTTAACGTTTACCAACATTAAACAAGTTTACTTCAAACGCTCTAAGCACATTTACCATTATCACCCCCCCCCCCCCCCCCCCCCCCCCCCCCCCCCCCCCCCTCCGCCTCGGCTGAACGAAATACGACCCGGTATTTATACGTGATTTCGAATGTTCGGTCACGTACTCATATACTGTTACTGAAGAACACACACAAAATAAAATAAAAAAAAAAAACAGAGGCGGTTAAAAAATTGAAATTGAAATACACCATATTACGGATAAACCGTCATTTTTCTTGTAAAAAGTGTCTTTTACAAAATCAACAAGACAACCAACCAGAGTTAATGTTTTTATTACTGTACTCTTCTCAATAAACTCTAGTGTTGTGTGTAAAGTTTCTAACCAATATCTCTGGTACCTTCAGAGTTTTTATCAAGACAAGCTTTCTTTGCAACAAGAGAGATAATTAAAATAAAGAGTAATCATTCCCATTCACCATATTCCCAATACAACAGCTTTTCGACTAAAAAGTGAAATATGCATATCGCGAATTGCCACATCCAGATGGCACAGCCTCTAAACACAGCCAAAAAATGTAGAGAGGAAAAGAGAGCATGATTTGCAAAATGATCAAATTCAGAACAGACACCATAAACAATTAATGAAAATGAGAATCAGAGGTGTTACCGCCTTGGAACTGTCAGTGTGGCAAAAACAATTTGCCACTGGGGGTTTAAACCAGGTTCTAGGGTGCACCAACCTCACACTAGCCCCAACAGATTCTCATATGAACATACAAGTACAAGTTGCCTTGATGAAGTAACGAACCACCCATCAACTGGAAAATGTTGCATGCAAAAGCACACAAACATATAAAACATAATAAGCTAATAGCATTGTCAAGCAAAAGGGTGAGTACTCAATGACCTTACCGAGACCAGAGCCCCTGGAGTTAAATCAGCAAGAACATGATGACAGGGATAAAAGAAACATGTCGAACTTCTAAATGTGAGGAATGTGTATTTTTTTAAATGAGGGAATTGGTTCTGAACTGTATTTTCACAAGTGAGTGACATATTCGTACATATTTGTCACACAAGTTGTGACATATTCGTATGTGTGAAAATTCCGGTTCAACACAGCATGTCCGCACACAATCTTGTCACCAGACGTAAAATTTCCCCCATCATTCATTGTGGTTAAACAAAGTGATGCTTCTTTCATTATAACAAAAATGCAAAATTTATGTATAGTGATCATGTCGAATTAACTAATATGAGTGATTTCATTTTGAATCAATGGAAATTGTTTCGATATGGTTAGAAAGTGTTACAATTTCACACTTCACTGTATGCAGTGGCATACAAGAGTTTTGTTAAACATCATAGATAATGACTGAGAAGTGGACGGAAAATGTCGGACATAAAGGAATTTTTATATAAAGTTAATAATTACGTTTCAGAAAGTTAAACACA
The DNA here is from genome assembly GCA_007844125.1 of Sinonovacula constricta. Classification (NCBI taxonomy): domain Eukaryota; kingdom Metazoa; phylum Mollusca; class Bivalvia; order Cardiida; family Solecurtidae; genus Sinonovacula; species Sinonovacula constricta. The sequence continues at coordinate 29,290,144 of CM017558.1, read as the reverse complement.
TATGCTCGTACCCTGTGTTTTTAACTTTTACTATTATTAACCTTCTTAACAACAGGCCGGAATTCCTGAAGAAGGCCTTCAGCTGGCTCTTGAACCCGAAGCTGCCGCAATGTTTTGTAAAAACATGAAGGTTGACAGGACAGCAGACGACAATACTCTTGAATGTTTCTCTCCGTCTTCTCGCTATCTCGTCCTTGATGCCGGAGGTAAGTCTTTTAGTTTTGCCCTATATATTTGCAAGTATAACCAATAGAGACATGACAATAAAACATATAAAACATACATTGTTTGCCGACTATAGGCTTATGTCAGAAACATAGGTTAAACATTGTTAAGATATAAATTAAATGAGCTCCATGGAAATTATTGGGAAATAAAATGCACTGTTATTCCAGGTGGCACTGTAGATATAACTGTCCACGAGGTCCAAAATGACAGGACACTTCGGGAACTCTACAAGGCCAACGGCGGACCATGGGGCGGCACAGCTGTCGATGAGGCATTCTTCAAGCTCCTCTCCGCACTTGTAGGTGACGATGTCTGGGAAAAGTACAAACATTATCACCAAGATGATTTGTTGGAACTACAAAAAGAAATTGAAGTCAGGAAACGATCAATCAAACCGACAATCGAGGATGGAAAAGTCACATTTAGGATTCCAATATCAATGCTTGAGTTTTACAGAGATGAAAAAGAAGTTGAACTTAGTCAGAATGTTAGAGCAGATGAACGGTTTGCTGGGAAGGTTACTTTCGCTGGTGACAAACTTCGTCTTCAAAACAAGTTAGTTGCGGGTCTGTTTGAAGAAACCATTAAGAGCATCATTGATCATTTGAAAGAGCTGCTAAGAAAAGAAGAAGTCAAAGGAACCAACATCATACTGATGGTAGGAGGGTTTTCGGAGTCCCCAATGCTGCAAGAAGCAGTCAAACGTTACTTTCCAGATTTCAGGATCATAATTCCTCAGGAAGCTGGACTGGCAGTGCTGAAAGGTGCAGTCATATTTGGACACAACAGCGAGGAAATTACTTCGCGCATCAGCAAATACACGTATGGAATAAAATGTCTAGCTCCATTTGATAAAAGCATTCACCCCGTGACAAGGTTGTCTGTTCTCGATAACGGTGAAAAAATGGCGAAAAATGTATTTTCTGTCTTGGTACGGACTGGTGATAAAGTTGTACCCGGAGAACCGTGTAAACCCAAAGCTTTTCATCCTGTCTATCGCAAGTTTGGATCCATGCTCATCGAGATATTCGCGTCACCAAAAGCTGATCCCCAGTACACAGACGAGGCTGACTGTGTCAAGATAGGAGATGTTGCGGTGGACTGTCGAGACAGGTATGGTCGGGTAGGCGGCGCTGCTGTCAGCCTTATGTTTGGAGGCACCGAGATCCAAGTATCGGCTGTCAATGAACAAACTGGTAGGACAACCAAGGCAAAATTTACTTCTATCTAAATGTTTTGTTATAGAAACATTTTGATTTGTTGTTTTGTTTTTGCCAACAATAGCCTTATGTGTGACCTTCGTGGCCTGTGTTTTTAACACGATTGTGACTTTGACAGTGGTGATCAGTGAAATGTATAATTGAATTGATTTTGGTACATTTATGCATTCACAAACGAAGCGCCTATGATTACCATCTAAGGAAGGATCTGCTGATTCAAGTTCGAACATTTGTTTAACAATTAATTATAGTATTTGTTTTGAAAAGATACTTATTTGCTGAAACCTTTAACTGTTTTATACTACCGTAGCTTGTAAACTTGTTAAAAACCTTCTACATGTTTACAGCAGAGTGGCAGTAAGTTAGTAAACAACCTTTACTCAAGCAATGGACTTATTTATAACAGTTATTCATTTTCTTCGGCAGATGAAAGCAAAGATTTAAAATATTTACAATCTCTAGTTTCAAACAAAGTAACAAGTTTAGATGGCATTTCTACTCGTTTCATAAATGATGGGTCTTTTGTTATTGTTGTTTCCATAACCCATATTATAAATCTTTCACTCAATCAAGTAGTTGTATCAGATGAGGTCAAGTCTGCCACAGTTGTTCCCCCTTTTACAAAGAAATTAACAGCAAGTAACTACAGACCAGTCTCAGTTTAAAATAAAGAGTCAAAGGTTCTGGAAAAAAGTGGTCAATGATCAAGATCAATTTTATTTCAGGAATAAAGATCTGCTATATAGATTTGAATCTGGTTTTAGGGGTGAGGTTTCCACTGACACTTGCTCTCATCCGTCTGACAGATTATACAGGAAAAGAAAAGGCAAATTTGTAGGTATGTTATTGATCTACATAAGGCATTTGATACAGTGGAAAAATTCAATCCTAGAAATTAATTTATAAGCTGCTAGTTTTAGTAATGAAATTCTTATATGGTTCAGCTCATATATGTCAGATAGAAAGCAACTAGTTGACATCGAATACTTTCAACTACTGCTAAGGTTACCTGTGGTGGGGTTGTTACTTCATGCCAGTGACTCAGCTGTTTTAGTGTCACACAAGTTTTCCTCACAAGTTGAACAAGCTTTGACTGAAGATTTTAACTTAGTCAATGGTTAGTTGATAACAGGTTATGGCTACATCTAAGTAAAACCGAATCCATCGTCTTCGGCAATGAGCACGAAGTAAATTCGAAGCCCAGTCTCGGCTCTACTATCCAGTTCACCTAGTCAGTTAAATATCTTGTAGTCACCTTAGAACGGCAGTTGTAATTTGCTTCTATGGCCGTTCATTGCTTCATGGCTGTTCTTAAGAAAACCAATTCACGTTTCTTTCAAAATATACTGAAAGTCATGATAGTCATGCCCCTGGTTCAATGCCTGTTCGCTTTGCTACATTGGTTTATCTTAGTGTTAAAATAAAAGTTACAAATCACTGAAAATAAAGTAATTAGAATTGTACTTTCCTGGATTCCAGAGCACACATTGGCATAGATATTGTTAAACGTCTTTCTTGGGTATCAGTTGAGAAAAGGTTTCACCATTTAATGACATTTTTTCAAAGTCATGAAAAGTTATGGTCCTTGGATGACTTTTGTTGCTCAAGAATCTGATCATAGTTACAACACCAAGTTGAACTATAAATGTCGATAAAGTCTCCTAAAGGTCAAATGCTCGAGCTCCAATTCTTTATGTTGTTGTTTTTATCTTTCCAACTTTGGAATAAGTTATCCCCAAATATGTTAACGATAAAGAACCTGCATCAATTTAAAGCTTCTATTAAAAATCATTTAATATACAGTGTGTAAAGGCAGTTTATTCCTTTTATCAAGAATATTATGTTTAAATTTCGTACTCATTTCGGCTTAGGTGCGCCTTTATATACTCCAGTTATATTTTCCTAGCATATTCTCAATATTAGCACTTCCATTCTATGGAATGCAATAATATGTACATGTTATATGAATTTCAATTAACTGTTCTATTAATTGTTAATTACTATTAGAATTACATAATCACTGGTTCGCGTGACAATGCATTACTTTGTATATCGAACTTTTCATAATATTGTCAACCTCAATTATCTGTAATACATGTATATGTATTATATTAATTGTGATATAACATTTGTTATAAATGTCTCACAATTATTTTTTCTCTGTTGTTTTTCTTTACCTAAAAGCCTCTCTGGGTTTTAACAGCCATTACCGAAGACCGCAATGAAAATAAGTGCTGACTATGTTTTGCGTCATCCTTTATTCTATGGTTACTCTTTTTAATAATTTCATTATTGTTTTAATAGCAATAACTACTTTAATGCTGTACAAATTATTTATCTGTTAACTATTGTATGTTTTCTATGTCAAAATAAATCTATCTATGTAACGTTTAAGGAAATATTGAGAGCACTGTGTTTGTCATTGTCCATGTATGTTTTGCTACCAATCATATGTATGATATTACGAGTATTTGCTTAAATTTTACAAGGCATTCTGGGAAATATATATCCATATCCATAATGAGCCAATGATAAGCATTTGTTCAATTGTTAGTTCAGATGGTCTTTTTCTAAGCCAGCTTTAAATAAATTGTCTAGATTTTCTCGAGTGCAACGTGAATGCGCATGTCCACAACGACCAGATAGCTTGTTATAGCATCATAGAGATCATAGCAATGCCGTGCACTATAACATTTACAGACATCTTGGAAACGACGATATGTGTGTGTGTGTGTGTGTGTGTGTGTGTGTGTGTGTGTGTGTGTGTGTGTGTGTGTGTGTGTGTGTGTGCGTGCGTGCGTGCGTGCGTGCGTGCGTGCGTGCGTGCGTGCGTGCGTGCGTGTGTCTGTCTGTCTGTCTGTCTGTCTGTCTGTCTGTCTGTCTGTCTCTCGATAATGTGACAGGGTGTAGTATCATGTCAGATGTTAAAGGCATGCTATTGGTGGGACGATAAATTAAAAAAAACATCGTGCAAAAAAAAAAATCAAAAATAGCAAGGCTTGTCACGATTCGCACACTCAATGGGAACCCAATGTTTACAAGTATTGATTTATCATTGTGTTTACGCAAGGTGTCTAATTCTTCAGTACTAGTCTGGGTGAAGATTACTTAGTGTGCTATAATATACGGTTGGTTGCAAAACACATTTACATCGGGTTTATGTCTTTTTACATGTAAAGAAGTTATAATTGTTTATACCTCTGTAACAATGACAGTGATACAATGAATGTTGTTTTTTTTTATCGCAAACAAAACTAAAGTTATCACAAATTTAACTGTTGTTGTGGTCTTGCTAACAAGGGAAGATACCTGGACTGTGCTAAGTTCAGACTTTCTGTCTGAGTGATCCCCCCTCGAAAGTATCTTCACTGTTTTGGAGATTTTCTTCTTACAAGAATCTACCGGTCAACCAATGAAATCGAAACACGTTAACACGTTAACACGTACTGTTAAATAATTAATCGTCGTTGATAGTAACTACTCGGCATTTTCCAGAGTCGGGATTTGGCAATAGTCGTGGAAAATGTAGACAGAGTAGTCAGACTGGAGTTGTTGTTATTGAATTGGGTATTGTGTAGCGGCAAGCATTTAATTAAATAAATGGAGGTGTGTTACGTAAAATCACTAGGAGAAATTATATTTATTTCGCTGATACTTCTGAGACTGGTGGATTGTGCTTCCGTAGCTAGCAATGATCAAGTAAGTGTAATTATATTCGCTTATAATTTCATCAGAAGTTTATTAAGGTAATAATATTAATTACACTATATGATTTACGGATGGTGATATTACAATATTAGTGAATGGCTACTGATGCTAAAAACTACTACTACTACTTCTACCAACGAATAATACCGCAACCAATCACAATAGAACAGAACAGAACAGAAATTGTATTTGTACCTAAAGGCCTTAGGCCAATAATACAATTTACATAATTATACAACTATACAAAACTATACAAAACACGAGTTATGTTCACAATAGCACTATTACTACCACCTCTACCAACATTACCACCTACGTCAATACGACAACAACTACTACCACACCATCACTACCACCACCACCAAAAGCACCGCCAGCTCTTTCACAAAAACTATTACTTCTGATACTCCCGTTGTTGATGATGACTTACGTTCTTCCATACTACTACCAGCTTCATGTCTGATATAGTTTTCGATGTAAATGTTTATAATGATAATTTAATGAATAGCTAGATAACTCACGCGCACAGAGGCACGTGAGGGCAAACAAAGTGGCGCTCATATCGACACCATAGACCAGTCAACCCGTCTGTAAAGTCCTCATTTATTAATGGCTGTGCAAATGTTATACAACAATAATTGGGTTAATGATAAACTTTCTCTTGAAATTATCGACAATTTGAACTGTCGCCTAGACATTAAATCGTTCTCAGCCGATTGCATATTTGTAGATCCATCGGAACTCCTCGGATAATTCATCGCTCTAATTCCGTCCTCGGGACAATCAAAGATGATTCGTGAACTATCCGAGATGTTCCGATTGATTCCGATGCTACCCGACTTCGATTCATTCATAAAACTTTCTATTCTATTTATAGACATTACGTTATGCGGTAGGGCAGTAGATGTCACGCTTCACTCATGTACTTGTTTTATTTCAGTCACGTACATGACAATCTGTGCGATTTTTTTGCGGACAATAACTGTTAGGACGATTAAATAACTCAAAGAATGCAGCTTAAAGTTAAGCGTTTTTATGCATCATAATCCATCTTATATTTCATCCAGCCAGCTTGTTTAAGGACAAACAAGGTAATTATAGCCACATAACTAAGGTGTTGTAACCTTCACCTTGAAGTCAGAAACATTTGTTACCACAATTCCCGAGTAACCACAATTCCCGAGTATTCTTGCCGTGCCGCACATCGACATACATGATCAGCTGTATGCCCTGCCGGAATGTCAGAACCTCTCAGCAATAAGGCCATCGTTGTAGACACAAACATATTAACCCATCCATTACATAATCCCAGTCAGACATATATAATAGGTAATGGACACAGTCATGGACACGGTGCGTGTAGTATACAGGTGTCGCGGAGTCGATCCAGGTGCATGTAAAACAAGTTATTCGGGAGGGGGGGGGGGGGGGTGATGGGATGCGGGGGTGTCTCTGAACAAGGTCATTAAAAAAAAGCTACTGTGTGGTTGAAATGAAGAATCATAATCAACACGCGATAGGTTTAATTTGTTCAGATTCAACGCGAATTTATTTATTGAGCTTTCATTCATAATCCATATCGCGATACTCATCCCTGACATATTAAGTTGATCTTGTCAGATATGTATAGCTATTATTTGAAGAGTCCTTTTCATATATATTGTTTACTTGGCCACTCCTATAGGCTTGGCCTGTAGACACGTGAGAGAAATATATTACTAGTTGCTAATATCACCTGATCGGATAGGCAAGCTGCGATCTCGGGGCCGTTTAATGGTGGTATCCGTCAGTTTGTCTATATCAAATACATATAGCAATATTGAACCACTGCTTTGGGGAGTGGGGGTGGGATTTGGTCATGTTTTTTAATATTTTTTTATACATGTTCTTATCTTGAAAAATCACTCTGAATGTGTATTCCTTCCAACTGTATATAAAACCTCGATAGTGGGTTCTGCTAAAAATAGATATCGACGTTAGAGCCGATTACCCGGATGACTATATAACTTGATCTCAAAAGTATATGGTCACGTGGATTTCTTATCTCTGCAGCGTGGCTCGGATAGGAAATACCTCGACTGTTTACTCAGATTTAGGACATCAATGAACAGAATTTTGCAGGAAGTTTTCTTGTAACAATGACCTCTTCGTGTGTGTGTGTGTGTGTGTGTATGTGTGTGTGTGTGTGTGTGTGTGTGTGTGTGTGTGTGTGTGTGTTTGTGTGTTGTTGTTGTTTTTTGAGAAAAAAAATTTAAATAAATTTTGGTCTTAACTATGGATACCACATTTTGAACGAAGATATAATTCTCCTGCGAGAATTAGTTAACTAAAAGTTAAAGTAGGAGTAAAGGAGTTGTTGTCTGTCTGTAAGTGGCGAGTGAAATGTTTGATAGTTTAGGGTGTGGTAAGAAGAAGAACTATCGTACAAAATCTCACCCTTACGAGAACATATACATACACGGATACGATAAAACAGGTTTGACAAGTCCCGTGCATCACGAAGACAAGATGAAGGCAACCACGCCCACATGTCGGAGCTTATAGAATGACATACAGACTTTAAGTCACGAGCTGTCCGACACTAACCAAACGGACACAACACAAGAACACAACGTGGATTTAAAGGTGGTGTCCGACAGTTTGGTCCAAACGATTTTTCACAAATAACCAAATAAGTCATTAGTAACAGAAAAGGTCTTTCAAAATGCTATTCATTGATGCCAAAGATATTTGTAAACTGTCAAGGATAAATTTCCTTTCTTCATTACAAACAGGTGTTTCCTATCCGAGCCACGCCGCAGAGATAACAATTTTTAAACTTGGAAAACCACGTGACCACTTACTTTTATATAGTCAACCGTGTAATCCTCTCCGACGTCGATATCTATTTTTAGCAGTGACCACTATCGTGCTTTATATGGAGGTGGAAAGACTGGACATTTAAAGTAATGTTTTCGCGATAAGAACAGTCTAACAATAAAGTTAATCGTCTTTATAGCGACTTAAGTATGGGTTTATGCAAAAAGTGTGGGATTTGGGATTTGTCGGCATTTTTGCCAATACTGGGCAGGGACATTTCTATCGTTACAGCACACGGGCACTTATGAGGTGCCCAGGGACTGAACCCGGCCGGTCCATTATACTGACGCCGACGGGTTATGCTGCCCGCTTAGCCCGAGCGTTAGGAGGGTAGCCACTACTACCAACTTTAAAGTCTTCGGTTTGATCCGGCCGGGGTTTGAACCCATGACCTCCCGATTCGCAAGCCGACGCTCTACCACCTGAGCTATTGCGGCCGGTCTGATGAAGGTATATGAAGACAAAATTAAGTACTTTCGTCCGCTGAATAATGTTTCATAAATATTCGTGGTGTAGATTTATTTCTTCGAAGGTAAAGCTTTGTTTCATTTAAGTGCAAAGAACCGTGTGGAAGGATATTGAATGAACTTGGGAAGGGCACATTCCATTTAAACGACGCTCCTTCACCCAGCGCCGCCCAATACGTATTGTCCTTGTGTGAAACATGAACATGTCCAGTCAATAAATAACAAAAAACATTTCTACCGATCATCATAGGTACCATATGTAGAGGATAGAGTCAGGACGATTGACAGTTTGATTGACGGTTTTATGGGGGCGAATTACATGTCATTTTGGTAGAACAGGTAGAAGTGAGGCGGAGGCGGCTGCGCTCGTTTCGGCTTCTATTCTCTATAGAAGCGTCTTGATAGACTCTATCCTATACATGAAGAGAAGAATTTAAGGGTTCGGTAGATGTTGTCTGTATTTTTTTACAATATAAAATATTTGTCAGTTGCTTTGCGTTTTGTTTCAACTGCATTTGTTCAGGCTGTGAACGATCCGTTTGTAGATCCAGCCATGTGATCCCGGATACTACAGTGATCCATCTTCATCCAGATGTAGGCCATGTAAGGTGGACTGCAGCAAGCTTAACAGAAAGTTACACATAAAATGCGGCTACAACCAAGAAGCAAGTTGTGGGAGTTGCTTGCCTGGGTATGCATATTTACTTCTTTTTAAAATACACCGAAACAGCACAATTCCTGTCATTATAACGATTTGCAGCTATTATGGGGGAGAAAGACCTCGGGCCAGTATTTGGGTAGAACCACCGGCGCACGCAGGTCGACTAGGAGATCTTCCAACCTGAGATCATTCACCCCGAACGGGACTCGAACCCTAGCTGTGCGAGTCTGAGCAGTCCTAGGGTTAAACTTACGGTCCACTTCCTTTGTCGAAGCACAATACAGAACTACCTTCAGTACGTGCGAGAGCTAAAGTCCCGTGTCAAGTTTTAAGTAATTATTTTTTTATTTAGCAGTAGTAGTAACAGCAGCGGCAGTAGCGGTAGTAGTAGCAGTAGTAGTAATGGTAGTAGTAGTAGTAGCAGTAAGAGTAGTAACAGCAGCGGCAGTAGTAGTAGCAGTAATAGTAACAGCAGCGGCTGTAGTAGTAGTAGTAGTAGCAGTAGTAGTAACAGCAGCGGCAGTAGTAGTAGTAGTAGCAGTAGTAGTAACAGCAGCGGCAGTAGTAGTAGCAGTAGTAGTAACAACAGCGGCAGTAGTAGAAGTAGTAGCAGTAGTAGTTACAGCAGGGGCAGTAGTAGTAGCAGTAGTAGTAACAGCAGCGGCAGTAGTAGTAGTAACAGCAGCGGCAGTAGTAGTAGCAGTAGTAGTAGCAGTAGTAGTAATGATAGTAGTAGTAGTAGCAGTAAGAGTAGTAAAATTGTCATTGATGTTCTGTCATATTCAACAAGTTGGTCATTGATATGTTACTTATAAAGTTATAATGGGGAGGACACAGATCATGACGTTATAGAGCTTGCTAGGTCTTTCACAGTTGCCAAAGTAGTTGTAGTAGTAGAAGGAGTAGTAGTTTTAGTAGTAGTAATAGGAGGAGCAGTACTGTTTGTAGTAGTTTAGTGGTAGTGGTAGTCGGAAAAGAAGTCGTAGAAGAAGTCGTAGTAGTAGAAGAAGTAGTAGTAGTAGCGGTTGTATTTGTAGTATAAGTAGCAGTAGTAGAAGTAGAAGTAGTAGTACAGGTATAATTAAAGTTGTAGTTGTAGTAGAAGTAGTAGTAGAAGTAGTAGTAGTAGTAGTAGAAGTAGTAGTAGAAGTAGTAGAAGTAGCTGTTGTAGAAGTAGTAGTACCAGCAAAAGTAGTAGCAGTTGAAGTAGTAGTAGAAGTAGCATTACTAGTAGTAGAAGTAGTAGTAGAAGTAGTAGTAGAAGTAGTAGTAGTAGTAGTAGAAGTAGTAGTAGAAGTAGCTGTTGTAGAAGTAGTAGTACCAGCAAAAGTAGTAGCAGTTGAAGTAGTAGTAGAAGTAGCATTACTAGTAGTAGAAGTAGTAGTACTGTAGTAGTAGAAGTTGTAGTAGAAGGAGTAGTAGTAGTAGCAGTAGTGGTAGTAGTAGTAGAAATAGTAGTAGTAGTAGCAGCAGCAGAAGTAGAAGGAGGAGAAGGACGAGGATGAGGAGTAGCAGGGGGGGGAGTTGTAGAAGTAGTAGAAGTAGCCGTCGTAGTAGTGGTAGCAGCAAAAGTAGTAGTAGTAGTAATAATAGTAGTAGTAGTAGTAGTAGTAAAACAATATTTAACTAAATCTTTCTAGAATTCTAAACTCTTAGACCTTGAATGGGATAAAATCGCAAATGCTTCCATCGCTTTTTATGTTTTTAAAAATATTTACTTTCCAATTAGAATCATCGAATGCTAAACAAATTGAAATAATTTGTTTTTACTTTGACATCAAATACGTCTTATGTCTTACAGAAAATTAATACTTGTTCATTATGCGGGGTGATGCTGTCGACATGTTTGACATGTTTGTCCAAATGATTCAGGTTTAGTGATGAATACAGCGGTGTGACAATGCCGTGTAAAGAATTGCCTGATAGAAATATATCACATCCTACGTACAACGAGAGTTCTATCAATACTGCAAGGCAAATACGTGGACAAGAAACCCGAGGTACGTATAACTACTGCCATGCGGTCAATGTTTATTACATGTATATTTATTTTGAAAATCAAAATCAACGATGATAACAGCTACAACTACAACAGCCGAAATACTACCATCATCTTTGACAACAGAAAAACTGCTACACGCAATAAGCATAACAACCTCTAATTAAAAACATCTGTATTTCAACTGTTTACCAGATTTACAATATATCATGTTTTTGATTTCCGCGCAACCTGCACAACGTTTTCTTAAAAGTAATTCATGATAATCTCTGTTTAGTAAAGTGCTGATTGATGACATATTAACAGCAATAGCAACAAAAAACAACAGAAATATTTTTCGTAAAATGTTAGTAGAAACAACAACACCAGCAACAACCAACTGAAAACAACGCCCATCATTGCCTTAGACTACATATATATTGTATCCTTATTTGTAGAATTATTTATATTCTGATGTTCCTATAAACGTAGCTGTTCATTTGTTGTCAATGATGTTTTCTGCAATTTTCAGCACAAGTTTTATTGTTTCTATACTATTAATTTCCGACTGTTCAATTTCATTTTTTTTGGCAAACTGTCGATTATGTCATGGAATTAATTAACTACCATTGTCCATAAAGCTCATTTTTTATAATTTATCAGTGTTTTATTTATCTGTATCTTTTGCCATTCATTTTCTTTCAGAAATAAACCCGAGGCTTAATATTGGAATTGTTGTGATCTTAGCATTGGGGTCTTCAGTCGCAATTCTCGTATGTGTTATCTTTAAGAAGCAAGAAAGTAAGTACGGACAATGCGTTGAAATAGACGTACATTGATAATACAAAGTATTAAAATGATAAGAACACAAATATGTAAGAAAATACGATAGATAAAACAAACACTGAAGTGTGTAAAATCGTGGCATAAAGATTTGTTTTATATTGTAATGATAGGTTTTATTACAGTTTGTTAAATATTGCTCGTTTTCGGCAGATTGTGTGTATTAACTGTTTCTATATATACAAGACTTGTTTCATATTTACAATGTAAAGCACAGCTAAACACTGTAATGTCCAAACATTTTTGTTGTTGTGGTGTAGTGTCTCAGCGGTTTGGGTCACCGGAGTCTGTTGTTGAAATAGAACATGGCCAAGCGCTCTTGCCACAATCACATTTGGAAACCGACGGCCCCGCCCACGGGGAGGGTACCCTGACTTCACGTTATCAAGAGACGCCTCCACGCGGTGAACTTGAGGGATTTCAGTCTTCCGGTCCAGGTTTGTTACCAGACTTTTAGCGCACTTTTACCTATAATTTCTTCGATGGCTCTCAAAATGCAGCCTCCAAAACATAACCAACTTCTTATATGCGTAAAGAATTTCAATATATATTGCCGCGCGCCTGCATATGCGGGGTTATATTTGAGAATAATGAACGATAACTCTGTGTAGGAGGCTGTGAGCCGGTGACATGTGGCCGATGTAAATATATTTGTATTTGTATTTTGGGTTTTACAGCACACCGACTCTTGATAGGTCATACGGTGCCGAATATGTAAATGCAATGAACCCTTAATGCAAGAGAGTGAAGCAAGGTAGAGGAGCTTGACAATCGAGCGTGTCTTATAAATACTAAGAAGCAGGGGAACTACACATTCATTGTTTTAGTGTTTACCTTACTTTTTACCCACTCGGAGCCAAAACCTAAGATTTGCCCGAAGAGTGAGCCACTTCGTCGAGAAGTTCATCTTTATTATCCCCGGAAAGAAGTCAGCCTGTAAAAATACTGGCATCTGATTGGTCGTTTAAGTTTGTTTGTTTAATTTAAGTTACTTTTAGTAATAAGCCACACATTTGGAAAAACTGTGTTTTTTAATTATGGATATATACTATTACATTAATTTCTTTTATTCTTCACAACCTATTATACATGTTTAACGGATTTAACATTCGTCTAACCTAAAATAAGAATAATGTACAATGAATGGTAATTCTATTATTTTCCATGTTTGATGCTATTTTAATTTATCAAAGTTACTTTCTTGAATACATACTTCAAATCTCCCACCCCTTTTTTCAGGGGCGATATCTCCGCTGTCTGTTGCACATTCCATCTCCCATACCCCACTCACCACGTCTCCGAGAATCACATACATTGTGTGCCATCATTTTATTCCGTCCACGTGCTCACTGTGTAAAACACATTCCAAGTCATACCAAGACTCTGCAGGGGTGATCTTAAGAAGAGGCGACAGGTATCTGGCGCATGTGGCTATGAAGATATGCCACGATCCTACTGTACTTTATAACGAGCTGGACATCCCAACGTGTATGCTCTACCAGAATGCGGCTGACCACAAAGTGAAAGAGAATTGCCCTTTCGCTGAACATGTTTTGAACAATCTAAATGGATGGGTCGGTGTGAAAGGCCAACCATGCCTAGAGAGTTTACTAGACGCATTATGTAAATCAGGTTTCCATCATATATCACTGGACCTATTAAACATGTGCGACGTCAGGGCAACCGACCAGTTATGATCTCATTTCCTTTTAAGGAATCAATTAGTATTGTTGCATATGCAGGCTTTCCTCATAATTAAAATTGAAAACAAACAACAATATTAACCCCTTTGAAGCTATTAAAACCCTAAAAAATCAATTTACTCACAAAACTTTTTATTGTTGTTTTATACACTTCTACAACACTCTTATGTTTCTAACATTTTATTTTGCCAAAATTCTTGTAAGACAATAAACGTTTTAGGTCAGCAAAATGTGTTTATAATGATTTCTATAAAAATGGCATGGTATATATTTGTAGTTTCCTTCAAATTGCACTAAAACGTCTTTATATTTTTATGGTACTTTAAATCATTTTAAAATCATCTTTATTTTTAGTAATCCATTTTCGGAGGCCTGTTATATCTACACGCATGTGCTTTCAAGTTATTCGCTGTTTTTATGACATGTGCATGTAAAGCATATGATTTGATGTCCAGTTATAAAAGGGGTATCTGACAGTTTGCCTTCATCTTTATATGTAACCATATCAGTAAATAATAACGATTGGAATTCCTGCACGATTGGAATTCCGGCTAAAAATAGACATCGACGTCACAGCGGATGACGTGGATGAACTAAAAGATTAGTGGTCACATGGGTTTCTTGGTTTAAAAATAGCTAACTATGCAGCGTGACTCAGATAGGAAATACATATTTGTAATGACGATTGCGACGTTATGGTTCACTTTTCCGACAGGTGTAGGACATCAATAAACAGCATTTTAAGAGATCTGTTCAGATAACAATGGGTTACTAAAATATAAGTATAATGAAAATATTTTGTACCAAACTGTCGGATACCACCTAACTATTTTAACCATCCCTTCATTTATTGTGGAATGATGGCAGATTAACTGTAAATAAATTTACAGCACTACTCTTATAACAGCTAACTTGTGAATGCATAATGTATAGTTATTAGTGTGTTTTTATTGTTGCTGTTGTTGTTGTTTTTCATGATAAACGTTTTGCTGTTTGCTCGGGTCTGTTTTCTGTTCTAAGCGTACTTACACAAGTTTTGACATTCCCTATTGGTTCGTATCATTCGCCAATAGCGATGTATGCCAAACAAATAGCGCGAGCGGAACATAACGTATGCGACATGGATCTACGCAAGAAAGAGTATGGATGTAAAGAGCCGCAGAGAGCGTGGTCTTTAAAGTTGGTCTCCGACATTTTAGACCAAAAATAATTTTATTAAACATCTTAGTAAATCAAGCTTTCTGAACAGATCTCGCAAATTGCTGTTTATCGATGCCCTACACATGTCTGAAAAGTGAACCATAGCGCCACAATCGTCATAACAAATATTTAACAGTAGAGACACAGTTTTAGCGTGTGTACGCTTGTGTGCTTATGATCCAATATGTAATTAAGAAACGCGTTTTGACACGTCGTTTGATTGGATTCATGTGCAATATAACAAGGACTTTTTTTAAAATTAGGATATGTTGAACAGAATATTCATATGTCGCTGATCACGTTCGCATGTTGTATGTAAACATCAGTGGCATTTTATAACGCTGTTCACTGGAAGAAAGTACCAAGTATGGCAACGCGAAAGTATTAGTTTAAGTAGAAATAAAGGCTAATTTTCCCCCAAACTAGGGAAAAATATTTTCACTGGTATTTGATACATGCAACTGCGCAGCGTGGTTCGGAGAGCAACAGTTACGTTTCTGATGACGAGTGGGTGGGTATCATGCTTAACTTTCACAAAGGTGTAAGACATTAGTTAGCAGTATTTTGGAGATCTTATCTGAAGTAACAATACAATATTTGGTAGTTCGAAGAAAAAATGGTCCATCTTATCTGAGGTAACTATACAATATTTGGTAGTTCGAAAGAAAAATATGGTCCATCTTATCTGAGGTAACAATACAATATTTGGTAGTTCGAAAGAAAAAAATGGTCCATCTTATCTGAGGTAACAATACAATATTTGGTAGTCCGAAAGAAAAAAATGGTCCATCTTATCTGAGGTAACAACACAATGTTTAGTAGTTCGAAAGAAAAAAATGGTCTATCTTATCTGACGTAACAATACAATATTTGGTAGTTCGAAAGAAAAAAATGGTCCATCTTATCTGAGGTAACAATACAATATTTGGTAGTTTGAAAGAAAAAAATGGTCCATCTTATCTGAGGTAACAATACAATATTTGGTAGTCCGAAAGAAAAAAATGGTCCATCTTATCTGAGGTAACAATACAATGTTTAGTAGTTCGAAAGAAAAAAATGGTCTATCTTATCTGAGGTAACAATACAATATTTGGTAGTTCGAAAGAAAAATATGGTCCATCTTATCTGAGGTAACAATACAATACATGTACATGTATTTGGTAGTTCGAAAGAAAAAATGGTCCATCTTATCTGAGGTAACAATACAATATTTGGTAGTTCGAAAGAAAAGAATGGTTTATCTTATCTGAGGTAACAATGCAATATTTGGTAGTTCGAAAGAAAAAAATGGTCCATCTTATCTGAGGTAACAATACAATATTTGGTAGTTCGAAGAAAAAATGGTCCATCTTATCTGAGGTAACAATACAATATTTGGTAGTTCGAAAGAAAAAATGGTCCATCTTATCTGAGGTAACAATACAATATTTGGTAGTTCGAAAGAAAAATATGGTCCATCTTATCTGAGGTAACTATACAATATTTAGTAGTTTGAAAGAAAAAAATGGTCCAAACTATCGGATACTCCCTTGAAGGTGGTATCTAACCCCTTGCCTATATTTAACACACGTACCAATATCTAACCACTACTTTGGGGAATTCGGGCATAATTTTTATATTAACACATACTTATGTCTAAATAAATACGTTTTTGAACACTAACTGAATCGTTAGACGGAACCAATCGTGAAAAAAACACTCTGAATGAGTATTCATTCCAAGTGTATAAAAAGCTCGATAGCGGTCTCTGCTAAAAATATATATCGATGTCAGAGCGGATTACACGGATTTCTATACAACGTGACCTCAAAAGTATGTGGTCACGTGGTTTTCTAAGTTTCAAAATGTCTCTGCAGCGTGGCTCGGATAGGAAATACCTGTTTGCAATGACGAGTGGTGATCTACATCTATGCTTGACTGTTCACACAGATCTAAAAAACATCAACGAACAGCATTTTAAAGGACCTTTTCATGTAACAATGACTTATGTGACTTATTTGAGAAATTACATTTTGCTCGAAACTGTTGGATACCATCTTTAACTTTAATGGTTCAATTCAAAACAAAATTGACATTTATGTTTAGCTTTCGGCAGAACAGGGTCACATTGAAATAGCATGGATGGCCCCGTTTCGTACATTTAATAGGAACCTACTATTTATATGTATTGCTATTTTTAGGAAGGACGTTCATTTTCGCACTCACTAGTCTGAGAGCAGTTATTATATAATTACTACTTGTTTTAAATAAAAAGACTGTTAACTACTGTGAATGACATTATCCATGAAACGAAACTATATCTGGATTTTCCCCCATAACGATGACGGTCATACAATGGACATTTGTATAGCTGACAGAATGTTCTCACAAAATTTTGGTCTAACAAGGACAGTTACCGCTATAAAGGGTGGTTACACTAAATACCGACCGTAAGTAGAATGTGCGACTTTGTCTCTTTAGTAACAGCCTGATGCTATGTTTTGGCATTAAATTTCCTATTTTGAAGATAATCTTAATCCTTTGGTGTCAAAAGGAAGCCGTGTATTACTAAAAGAAAGCAAAAGTCTTGAAAGCCTATGCACAACAATGGACTGATCCACTTTTACAGGAAGTACATATTTCATTGAAATTTGGGGGTTACCGACTGGCAATTTGGCGGTATGCTCATTCTATGAAGCAGAACATTCTTACAAGTTGCAAAGGTTGGCTTATTTCTGGGTCTTTGTGATAGACAATAAATAGCTCGTTTCACCTGTATATGGTTATGGGGTTCCATCATAACTTGGTCATGGTGCAATTTGTTTCCAACTTTTCGCGATTCACTAAACAATATAGAACAAACTTATTTAGTGGCGTCTAACCTATAAGGTTAGAATTTTCTGTCGCAGTGATTTCCCTTGAAAGGTTTTTCCTTTTCTAATAATAGAACAGTCTCCCTACGTAGGTCAGCCAATGGGCGTGAAGGCAGGAGGAACACGTTATACATATCACATGTTCAATGAATTGCTAAGGCGAGACTTTATCGAAACGTGCAGACTATGACGGAATTTCAATGTGGATGGAAGCAGCTGCTAAATGATTATTGAATTGTGTTTTCTAACGGCAAGTTGTGGTATAATAAACAATAAATGGGTTCTTGTTACGCGAAGCTTAATACAAACTTTATTTTCTATGTTGGACTACTACTACTAGGAACGTTTGTCAATGGTGCTCCTCTGTGTAAAAGTTGTCCGGCTGGATCCGGCAGAAATGTCAAAAACGTAAGTTTCATTGTTTTATTTACTTATTAAGTATGACTATTCTTAGAACAACATTTAGAGATGTTCGTGCTTATATAAAACTATGATATGTTCCTAAAGCTACTTGATCTATTTGTACGAGACCGCACCTGACAGTGGTAGCGCAATCAATTTTGAAGGGGTCGTCCGTGGCCGAGCGGTTACAGTCGCTAATTTCAAACTCCTCAGCCCATCACCGCGTGGGTTCGAGTCCCGGTCGGGGCGAGAACTTTCATGTGGCGAGGTTTTCCAGTTAACCTGCGGTGTGTCGGTGGTTCTACCCGGATATAAGTCTGTAGTTTTCCTTCATCAATAATTAGCTGGAAGTCGCCAATAGGACTATAATTGTGTCAGTGCGATGTAGAAAAACAAACTTATTTTGAACAAAAGTTACCGCTGCTGATGAAGGTACATGCTACTACAAGCCAAATGTTTATTTTTACCCTATGATTACATGACACACACGCACGCACGCGCGCGCACACACAGACACACTCGCTCCTTGGAGCACACATGAACACTCCCATTCGCAACCGCTTGTTTACGTTTGTGCTCAATAGTAAACAAGTTTATTCAACTTATAAAAAAGAGGTCATGTCAAACTCTCTGTAGCGCAATTGTTAATTCAGAGCAGATCTTTCCAGAACAATAATTGGGATCATAAAGGTCTTGAAATTGCTGATACACAATTTACTTTTTCACTGATGTATCAATTTTTTTTCTACCTGTACGCTGCTAGACTAAGCTAGACTAAGCCCATTCGTAAGGTCTATTTATAGACATGACGATGGACGTACACCTGAGCGCTTTACGCAATACAATGTAAAAAATAGCTTCGCTAATGCGCGTTATTTCTTTTTTGTCGAATGAGTTTATAGCCTATATGTTAATCTTCTCGATGAATGAAAATAATTTCGTCGACTTACCACCAACATCGTTCTCTTTTCTTAAGCATTAAGTTATTTAGATACATGAATGTGCGTGTGAAATTTACAAAAAAGTGGTATCATATTTCATATAGATATCAACGCTCTGTGGTTGGGGTGGGGGGTGGGGGGGGGGGGGGGGAAAGGGGTTGCCGAGTGGTTGAGTAGATTTGGACAGCCCACCCTCGCACCGTTTTGGGCGAAGTACTTAATATGAAGGGAAGGGTATTTCAGCTGACCTGCGCTGCGCCGGTGGTTCTACTCAGACATTTGTCTTGAGACTTAACTCTACCAAAAGAGCTACATGTTGCCATAATGATCACAATTACGTCGCGGCAATATTTTTTAAAACTGTATTTCAGTTCTACACGGTGCGGAGCTATAAGATTTGGTGCACCAGCAGTGGTAGAGTCGCCAATTTATAACTCCTCTGACCGCGTGGGTTCGAGTCCCGTAAAGTGCGAAGGACTTAATGTGGGGAGGTCTTCCAGCTGACTTGTGGTGCGCCGGTGGTTCAACCCAGACATTTGTTTGGGGTCTTCCTCCGCCAAATAGCTGGATGTCGCTGAATGTCGCTATTATGATTATAAATGGTCGCTGCGATGTATTTCAAAAGCAAAAAAAAAACAACAACAAAAAACAACAAAACCTTTTGCATAAACTTATAATTTAGTCGTTATAAGGACGATTTTGAACACTTACGTCATTACTGGACAGTGCTAATTGCTAAAAAATACTCTAAATGTTCAGCTTTTCCAACTACTTAAAGAGCGCTGTAGTGGTTTCTACTAAAAATTGATATCGACGTCAGAGCGGATTACCCGGATGACTTTATAATTTAAGTGGTCATGTGGTTTTCAAAGTTAAAAAATAGCAATCATCTGCAGCGTGTACAACATCTAACTGCTTAGCCTCTCATCGCGTGGGTCCTGTCCGGGGCGAAAGAGTTTTTGTGGGAAGGTCTTAAAGCTGACTTGCGGTGCGCCAGTGGTTCTACTGAAGTATTTTTCCACCAATTAACTGTACGTCTCTATTAAGATCATAACTTGTCGCCTACGGATGTATTTCAAATAATAATTTAATAAATAGTTACCCCCCCACACACACACACACACACAACACTATTTTGGTTCTAGAAAGAGTGGATCTAAAAGATTTTATTTAGAGGCGGCATGATGTTCTTTGTTCAAGTATATATTTTCGGCGTGTGAAAGCATAACGACATAGCTTTTAATTTCTGTCGGATGTAAGTTCTGTCGTATATCGGGACCTAACATTTTATTTTTTACTAGTTATTAATTAAAATGATAATGAAACTTAAATCTTCTAGCATTAATATTACCTGTCCTCTATCAAACACTTTCACAGACAATAACTTGCCCGTACCTTACAAGTGTGAAACATGGCTGTACTTGCTAGACAAGGGATGGGATGGCAAGCCGACGCTCTACCATGCTAGCCATGGCTGATATGGGTATAACAGTAGTTCCATGACCGATTTACTCGTTGACTCATTACTTTGCACTATACGACATGCTCGTGTCTCTTGTCCTGTATGTATTTTAAAATGTTGGCAGTGTAAACAAAGTGCAGTAGCGGTTGTACTGGCATGATACCAAGATCGTGACTGGGCGCGGCACTTTGTCAATATTGAGGACACACTATTTATATACTTGTAGGTAGATACCCGAACGCAGTGCATTGTAA
Source organism: Sinonovacula constricta (assembly GCA_007844125.1). Classification (NCBI taxonomy): domain Eukaryota; kingdom Metazoa; phylum Mollusca; class Bivalvia; order Cardiida; family Solecurtidae; genus Sinonovacula; species Sinonovacula constricta. Next base: position 29,269,366 of record CM017558.1, on the reverse strand, counting down.
CGATTTTAAATGAACCGTCTTATTAGGAGGCTTGAAATTGTTTAAATTATTCTAAAGAAACATGTATGTGTACGTACACGAATTTCATTTCACATAACGGGTATTTATACCGCTAACATAAACTTGTAAACAGTTTGTTGGTCACTTTACCATCCCATCATATTTTCAGTAAAAATGTCCCCCTGATGCAGCACAGAAGTTTATTACCTGTACGGATATTGCCGGAAACGTCTCCGGACTTTACCGAAGCCGTGTATTAATAATTTTAATGAAATAATTTTAATGGAAACTTTTATCTGTATTGACTGAAAAGGGTTCGGTGAGTCATAAGTAGGCCAGGAGTATCATAAAAATTGATTACGCTGGAGACAGGAGTGTACACCTGTCTTTAACAGCTAGAACATAAACATAAATTTTCTCCATGGAAACTGTTAGTTGTTTTAAAACAACGTCAATTGGGTGTTTATTTGGTAAATCTGCGATTCTATGCACTGTACCCTAACATACATTTTGGCAAACATGAAATATGTATAACGTTTTTTTTTCTTCAACAAAACGGGTCGAAAAGCAAAGCCCTGATAGACTGTGTGCATAGGTGTGTGTGTGTGTGTGTGTGTGTGTGTGTGTGTGCGCGCGCGCGTGTGTGCGTGCGTGTGTGCGTGCGTGACTGTGTGAGTGTGTGTTTTGTGATGTGTTTGCGCTGTGAACTTTACTAGCTGCCGAAGCACATTACATTTATGTCAGATTGTATACTAATTATTGTCTTTATTTACCTCAACACCGTTTGCCACTTCGTATTAAAGGTTGTACCGAACTGTTTGGACCAACATTTATTTTCTCAAATACAGCTGTAGATAGCTATATTTAAACTTAGAAAACCACGTGACAACTTACTTTTGAGATCACGTTATATAGCATAGGGACCACTATCGTGAAAGAATACACATAGTGTTTTTTTCGCGATACGTTCTGTCCAGCACTTCAGTAAGTGTTCAAAACCGTCTTTATTAAGACTAAAGTATACATTTATACAAAATGTTTGCCCAAATTCCCCAAAGCAGTGGTTTAATATTGTTATATGTATTTTACATAGGCGGATACCACCTTTAACGTTTTTCATCAGCCCATATATATTTGTAGATCCAGGAAGGGGCACAGAAATGTTCACCATGCGAGCCATGTGGTCCTAGTCAGTATTCAGACTCGAGCACATGCAGGCAATGTATGGTAAACTGCAGCAACATGAACAGAAAATTAGAGTTAGCCTGCCGTCTAGACCATGACGCCGTTTGTGGGAGCTGCCTGCCAGGGTAGGTTTATCGACACAGGTTAAACTCATTTGTTTATTACATTGTATGTGTTTATTATAAAAATATAAGTTATTATTACTTATAATCAACAAAACTTTTCCAAACAAAAATAAACTTTAGATTGGAGAACGGTAATTAAACGATTCTCTACAATCCACTACAATTGAGGCATTTATAAAATTATTTATGCGTCCTTTTCTTCAGAAGTTTTTAAACTTTTTTATGAAACCAAAAGAGTTTACTTTTTCGACAACATGCTCACTTCGTTTACATCTCTACATTTAATACGTCTCAATAGACACGAACAGGGGTCATATTCATAAAAAATCTTAGATGCTTTTTCTTTCTAAAACTAAGAAATTACCTTAAATTTTGAAAGGTACCAAGACTATTTTAGATTTAATGGTTTTATGAATGAAATTTTAGGACTTTTCTTAAATCTTATGGGAAAATTGTAGATTTTAGGATATTTCTTAGCTTAAGTCAGAAAACCAAACTGCGATTCTTTATAACTATGACCGCAGAGTCGAATGATGTGTTATGCATTATGCTGTACCCAGGGGATGTAACTTTGGAATGTTTATGATTGCCTTAACCACCCGTCCTAAAAATCCTTCCAGATATGTTTAATAGGAATAATACTATATATGGTGTTGTCTGGGGTTTCTGCCAATGCGAGTCGCTGTTAGATTCGCTCGGGATGACCCTGAAAACTGAGGTTAAGCCAAATAAGAGTTGATTCTTCGAAGTAATACCACAGGCATGTTGTAACATTAGCTTTCTGTTTGGTAGCTTTCGGGACGAGTACAGCAGTGTTTCCTTACCGTGTGAAAAGGTTCCAAGACCAGAAAACAAGGAAACCGAGTCGACAGGGACAACACTTACGCCTTTGATCGTGACGGTTGTAATTGAGTCCGATCATCAAAATGACAGTTCCATTGGTAAAATTGGAAGGCACATACCAGAAACCAAAGGTGCGAACTACTTCTGTTATAAGTATAAGATATATTTCATTTAACTAAGAATAACAACAGAAGGCAGCACGAATAACAACCGCGGCCGTTAGAGTAACAACATCAAACTACCACTTTTAATTGTATACGTTTTCGAGACCGATGGATCTGTTTGTCGAATACCGTTTATTCCTGTCTCTGTCTTTAGAAATGTGCTAGAATAAGCTCAACAATACTTACTGAAAGCAAAGTTGACTTAGAACTGGACAAGCTTTTTTCAGCATTTGGGTTAACATATTTAATAAAAAAATTATATTAGTTAACTATGTAAATGTTCACAATGTCTTTTGTTGTTGTTGCTATTTCTCCATTTTTTCTACAGAAATTGTAGTTCTTGTTTCTGTATTAAAATACGTATATTATCAACTTATTTTAGTTTCATCATTCTGAATGTCTTTCATTATTCTATACTTTTTCCACACTATAGATTCTGTTACTCGTCCTATTTACCTGTCTAATGGAGGGTTCAAACTATTTAATTTTAACCACTCAAAAAACGGCACTGTCACTGCCTTTACCCCCTTAAAATGCTCACCAATGAATGAAGAAGTTCTTAAATACGACTTCCAGCGGCTGTAACTAGTCGAAACTTAACACACACTTCTAAATACCCGTATTTATGAGCACTTCTAAATACCCGTATTTATGAGCACTTCTAAATACCCGTATTTATGAGCACTTCTAAATACCCGTATTTATGAGCACTTCTAAATACCCGTATTTCTAAGCACTTCTAAATACCCGTATTTATGAGAATTTCTAAATGCCTGTATTTATGACAATTTCTAAATACCCATATTTCTAAGCACTTCTAAATACCCGTATTTCTAAGCACTTCTAAATGCCTGTATTTATGACAATTTCTAAATACCCGTATTTCTAAGCACTTCTAAATACCCGTATTTATAAGCACTTCTAAATGCCTGTATTTATGACAATTTCTAAATACCCGTATTTCTAAGCACTTCTAAATACCCGTATTTATGAGCACTTCTAAATGCCTGTATTTATGACAATTTCTAAATACCCGTATTTCTAAGCACTTCTAAATACCCGTATTTTTGAGCATATATACATATTTCTTTATCTTAATAGGGTTGTCTATAGTTAAATATACTTTGTGCATTGTGTCCGGTCGTACAGGTAGTTTGTTCTGTTCTGTTCTGTAATTTACATGTTTATTCAGGGTCTGTTGTGAGCTTATAGCAGCAGTAATTAGGGACATGTAACGGAATATTAAATACTATGTTGTATGGAGTTGATTACTTTACAGTTTACCGTTTGTTTAATTTATCTTTGATTTGCTTCCTTTGTCTCCTATAGAAAAAGATGTGCCGCCATTTACGATTGCAACTGTAGTACCGATCGGTGTTGGGGTGCTTATAGTTGGGCTGCTTATAGTCGTTTTTGTGGTGTTTAAAAACCACCCCAGGGTCAGGCGGGTAATAAAAGCAGTATGTCTACTCACGCGAGACAGTAAGTACAGATAGTGTGTTGGTGTAAAGCTTTATCTTACAATATCATAAATGACATTACAAGTGGTATCCGACAGTTTGCCTATATTCAATGCACGTACCTTTATATAACCACTGCTTTGGCGGACTTTGGTTATACTTTTTGCGGGGCGACCGTGGCTAAGTGGTAGAGTCGTCGATTTATAACTCCTTTGACTGCTATGCTAAGCCTCTCACCGCATGGGTTCGAGCCCTATTCGGGACGAAGGTCTTAACGTGGGTGCGCCGGTGGTTCTACCTAGACATTTCTCTGCGGAATTCCTCCACCAAATAACTGGATGTCGTTGTAATTATCATTAATGGGTTTCAAAAGCAAACTAAAATATACTTTTTGTATAAGCCCATCCGTAAGACGTTATAAGGACGATTTTGAACATTAACTTCATTACTGGACTGTACTATTCGCAAAAAAAACTCTAAATGTTCAGCTTTTCCAGCTGTATAAAAAGCGCGATAGTGGTCTCTGCTAAAAATAGATATCGACGTCAGAGCGGATTACCCGGATGACTTTATAAAAGTAAGTGGTCACGTGGTTATCAAAGTTTAAAAAAAATAGCAATCTCTGCAGTGGCTCGGATAGGAAACCCCTGTTTGTAATGACGAGTGTGAATTTATCCTTCACAGTTCATGCAGATCTTTGGCATCAATGAACACTATTTTGCAATACCTTTTCAGGTACCCGTTATTTAGGTAATTATTTGGTTATTTGGAGAGAAAAAAACACAGACCAAACTGTTGGATACCACCATTAAAGAACTATATTGAATTAAATTTGTAATATTAATAGCACACGAGCTTTTTGTTATAGTAAAAAGTTGTATATTTGTTAAACGTTGCGTACAATTGCGTTTCTTTATAAGTAATATTTTTGTATATACTGGTACATTTTATATTAAATTTACAATTTAAAGCTGAACTATATACAGAAATATCAATTTAATTGTTCATATTTGTATTTTAGGAGTAGAATCTCAGGGGTTTGTGTCAGTGGAAACTGATGCTGAAATAGGACCTGGCCAAGCACTCTTGCCACAAGGAGATTTGAACACTGACGGCCCCGACCACACGGAGAGTACAGTGACGTCATGTGATCAAGGGAGGCCTCCACACGCCGAACTGGAGGAATTTCGGTCTTCTGGTCCAGGTTTGTTACCAAATGTTTGATGCAGTTTTTACCTATCCTTTCTTCGATGGCTCGCAAGATACCGTGATGTAAAAGTTGGGGGTAAAGAAACTTTCTTAATTCCTAAGTAAGAATGAATCGTAGCTTAATAGAATTGGAAAATTAAATATCGAGGCACATAACATTATACTGGCTTTCTAGGCTGTATGGTATTGGTTTAACAGATGAAAGAAAAAACAACTCGTTTTTTTTATTAGGTTAATAGTTAAGATATTAATGCATAATAAACCAATTAGTCAATTTGTTCGTAGTATCTTTTTCTCTCATTATAGGCACGCTAGTGAAATTTACAAATGATTTCTTGTGAGCCATAAAAGTACCTATACATGTTATATTACATGTATGTACACATATTCTATCGGTCAAATTCGTCCAAGTAATAGTTAGATTGGGATTGTATTTATTGTACATGTACTATTCGCGGTACCGGACATTAAATGGCCTGAATGGAGTGAGTATGTCGATCGAGCGTGCCTTCTTAATTCTAAGGAGTACAAGAAATAGACTCATTATTTAAAGGTGGTATCCGACAATTTGGAACAAACACTTTCTCATCAAACAACCCAATAAATTATTGTCACGTCAACAAATCCCGCAAGAATCTGCTTACTGATGCCCTAAATATCTTTGTGATATTTGAAGCATAACTCTCCAATCGTCATTACAAACAAAAGTTTCCTATCTGCGCAACGGTGCGCAGTAAGCTATTTTTGAAAGAAAAGCACTTGGTCATTAGCTATTTTAAGCAAGAAAAGCACGTGTCCACCTACTCTTGAAATTAGTTTCATCAAGCACTGAAGTCGACGTCTATTTTTATCAGAAATCCTAGTCGTAATTATTTATAGATTCGAAACAACATTATGAGCTATTTTAACGGGTTGTCCATTCTTCAAATTGAGAAAAGGTTCAAAATCGCCATTGCTTTGACTTTAGCATGAACTTCTGCTGAGGTTATGCACAAATATCCCAAACAGGGGTCAGATATTTTTACATGTACCTGAGCAAACTGTCGGACGTCTGCAGAAGATATCCACAAATATCCCAAACAGGGGTCAGATATTTTTTACATGTACCTGAGCAAACTGTCGGACGTCTGCAGAAGATATCCACAAATATCCCAAGCAGGGGTCAGATATTTTTACATGTACCTGAGCAAACTGTCAGACGTCTGCAGAAGTAGTCCACAAATATCCCAAACAGCGGTCAGATATTTTTACATGTATCTGAGCAAACTGTTGACGTCTGCAGACGTTATCCACAAATATCCCAAACAGCGGTCAGATATTTTTACATGTATCTGAGCAAACTGTTGACGTCTGCAGACGTTATCCACAAATATCCCCCAAAGGGGTCAGATATTTTAACATGGACCTGAGCAAACTGTCGGACGTCTGCAGAAGTAATCCACAAATATCCCAAACAGGGGTCAGATATTTTTACATGTATCTGAGCAAACTGTCGGACGTCTGCAGAAGTAATCCACAAATATCCCAAACAGGGGTCAGATATTTTAACATGTATCTGAGCAAACTGTCGGACGTCTGCAGAAGTAATCCACAAATATCCCAAACTGGGGTCAGATATTTTTACATGTACCTGAGCAAACTGTCGGACGTCTGCAGAAGTAATCCACAAATATCCCCAAACAGGGGTCAGATATTTTAACATGGACCTGAGCCAACTGTCGGACGTCTGCAGAAGTAATCCAAATATATCCCCAAACAGGGGTCAGATATTTTAACATGTACCTGAGCAAACTGTCGGTTACCACCTTTAAGAGTTTGACCTCTTGTTTGGTCCAGAGAAATACCAATAGTTTATGTTTGCTCGTAGATTTAGCCTCTTATTGTTTATGTTTAATTTGAGTTGGTAATATTATATAAATATAATTAAGAAACTTTATTTCCACATCATCTTTAATTTCATTTTGTCTCAAATAACTGGAATGCATGATTTAGAACTAACTCCCATTTTTCCAGAAGCAATGTCTCCGCAACCTGTCCCTTCTGCCCAACCCAACATGGCTCCGAGTACCTTTTACCCGTGCGGAGATTCCATTCCGTCCACGTGTTCGCTCTGTGATGTAAAACGGATTCCATTCCAAGACTTCGTAGGTGTCATATTAAAAAGAGGAGATAGGTATATAAATTACGTCTCATTTAATATATGTCATGATCCGAATGAACTTTATAAAAAGCTTGGCGTCCCGCACAACAAGATCTATCAGAACGCGGAAGACCACAAAGTGAGTCCCGAAAGATATCCGTGTGCTCAACTAGTCTTAAACAATCTGGATGATTGGGTCGGTGTACAGGGTCGTCCAAGTCTGCAGATTCTTCTAACGGCACTCTGTCAAGCAGGTTTCCACAACATATCACGTGACCTTATAGAAAAGTATACAACATTAGTCCAGCCATGATCTCATTCCGTGTCAGGAACATATTTATTATGTATATACCCTTTAATGAACCTTCTAAGAAATGTTGTTTAGGGGAAACACATGAAAAGCCTATATACAATTATATATATAACATATTATATAACATAAAAAGCCTATATATATATATATATATATATATATATATATATATATATATATATATATATATATATATATATATAATATATTATACTTAAAAAATTCTTAATGAACTTAAATGTAATCCTCTTCTATTTGTTTTAAATTAAAAAGCTTTATCTTGTAAATAATGTCCTGAACTATGTACTGATTAATAGTTCTGTTCAGGTTTGTTTAATCTATTTTTATGCTTAAATTTGTATCGGTCTACCGACATTTTAGTTAATACAACTCTTTATTTTAATCTTGCCATCTACAGGTGCTTTGATGTTATTGTCAGTTAGAATTAACTTGAGACTCATCACTGTCCGTAAAATATCGGAATAATTTCTTAAGAATTCGGTAATTTCCGTGAATGATTTGAAGTATAAATAATTGTTTGATGAACGAAATAGGTGAAAGTAAGTTGGCACAGTGGTAAGAGCCTCCGTTCTACAAGAATCGAAGGTCGCTGGTTCGAGTCCCCACTCCCTCTGTTTTTGTTTTCTTTTTGTATCATTTTTTTCTGAATGTTTTTTTTCGCATTAATTTCATATTATAGTGTAAATGGTGACAAACGTGCCACATGCTTTCATATTCCGCGATAAACATAGAAAATAACAAAAAATTCTAACACGAACCCACAACCACCTGCTTGACCATCCTCATTACCAATAGACCAAATGTACTTCGTTAGTATGCGCTCCAGTGTTATTGTGTATTCAAGCCGATTGCATATAAATCCCAAAGTACAAACCGATGCATGTTTCTATAAATAGATAGCCGAACATAAGCGGCATATTTATTAGTCTCACGTTAATTCTAACGGACAATACCATGCATTTGTGTATATTTTGGTAATGACTTACAAATGTTTCAAAGTGTATATTTATTAAGGACTTTCAATTGTTTGTGTTAGTACATATCTATTTGTTAATGTAGGCCTATATTTATTAAGAAATTGATCGCCACGATATGTTCGCCCTGTTAACAGGGTTCTTGTATCTGGCGGTATGTCTAGCTATTCTAGAAGTTCACGGCATGCTTGTACTCACCGAATATATCTGCCGTAAGTGGACACCGTCTCCAGACAACTTAAATACTGTTGGTGGGACATAACCCCAATAAAATATGCATGTTGTGATTCTGCTATTTTTGTCTTGCAGAATGTGTTATAACAGTTTTACTAATCACTTCATTGAACTGCCGGCTTCATTAAACTGCCGGCGGTTAAAGGGTTGGCGTGTTTACACAGCTGTTCTGTATTAGGCACAGCACAAAATGTATTTGTTATTTTCATAATAAAATTTTATTACTGTTTGTGTCTGTGTTCTGTAATCAAAATGGTCACACGACTGATTTAGACATAAACAGGACCGTACAATTGTGAATCGGATGTTCGCAAGGGTAGTCTTTAAAAACTCTTAAAAACTTGAATTAACGTTTCTCGGTCTACTTTTAAGTTATAGGGATGGGATTTGCCGGCATTTTTGCCGATACCGTGCAGCGACATTTCTATTAATAAAGCACTGGGGCACTTATGAGGTGCCCAGGGACTGAACCCGGCCGGTCCATTATACTGACACCGACGAGTCAGGCGTTATGCTGCCTGCTTAGCCCGAGCGTTAGGAGGGAAACCACTACTACCAACTTTAAAGTCTTTGGTTTGACCCGGCCGGGGTCTGTGACCTTGACCTTTAAGGATAGCGATCCCATCCCAAGGTCACAGTGTCCTTGAAGCAAAATCGTGTCCAGTCTTCAATTCACCTTCATCGTTTTACAACAAACCGTTTTTGTGACAAAATACCCATTCGGGGAGAATCACCGGTCTTCGACGGTCTCTTTGTTTACAATAATGAAGGACATCAATCAACAGCATTTCGCGGATAGCTTTCAGGTGACGATAATTTATTTGATTGTTTGTGAAAAAAGTCTGGTCTAAACAGTCGGATACCACCTTTAATTTCTTTATGCCAACATTTTCTAAGGTTTCTATCAATTACCTGTTAGTCTGTTACATTAAACGCCCTAATACATATATTAAAGAAATATTTAAATTAACTTTTTTGGCTAGAAAGAGTATTCTCGAACCAAGAAAATAGGCACTCCTCTGTCATTCCTTCGGCTGACTCAGGCTCGCGCATGCACAAACAAACTTAGTGCCGTTACAGTTGGCGTAATAAACACTATGTTTATAACACGACCCCTTGCCCATGCATACATATAAGGCAATGATCAATTCACCGGTGGGTATGACGTCACGCTTTTTAACAAAAATTTAACATGCATGTACACAGTGACTCGTGTTGAGAAGTTAACTATGCAGAACATCAGCACGTGTTGCTACGTATATGGATATGAGTTAAAACTGACATTCGTCCAACAAAAATACATTGAAACGCTATCAAATAAGGTATATCAAGGTAAACAAATTGTCAAAGGCCATTGTAGTTATAGTGCTTAAATCTTTATTAATTATTCGTATTCACGATGTAATTTTATTTTTATACAGAGCTAACACGCGCGCACTAATACTTAACATTGCAAGTTAATCTTAAACCGCAGTATTGAATGCCCCATGTGGTCCACAGGTATTGCATCATCATTGCTTTAGTGTGGATTTTGCAACAGTGTGGATTTTGCAACACGATTGTACCTACGTCAATGAAATGGTAGTTGCCCTGGTAAACTACCCAGCTTGAGATGATGATGATGATGATGATGATGATGATGATGATGATGATGATGATGATGATGGTGATGATGATGATGATAAAAATAATTGGGATGGGATTGGGATGGGATTTGCCGGCATTTTTGCCAATACTGTTCAGCGAGATTTCTATCATTATGGCACAGGGGCACTTATGAGGTACCCAGGGACTGAACCCGTTCGGTCCATTATACCGACACCGTCGAGACAGGCGTAATGCTGTCCACTTAGCCCCGAGAGTTAAGAGGGGAGACACTGCTACCAACTTTAAAGTCTTTGGTTTGACCCGGCCGGGGTTTGGGTAAGAGATGGGTATATTATGTCTCCACATGTATATGTCAGATATGACATCAGCAAGAAGAGATGGGTATATTATGTCTCCACACATATATGTCAGATATGACATCAACAAGAGGAGATGGGTATATTGATTATGTCTCTACATATTTATGTCAGGACCGGGATGAACTTTATGCAAAAACTTGGCGTCCGGGACAATATGATCTTTTAGAACGCGGAAGATCAGAAAGTGTGCCCCGAAATTTATCCTTTCCCACAAATAGTCTGAAACAATCGGAGGCGTTCAGCTCAGCGGACAGGATCGACCAAGTCTGTTAATTGTTGTAACGGCACTTTGTCACATAGACCTTAACAAAATACCACGGGACCGCATCTACAAATGAAAATAAAACACACTAACCACGATGTCATCATCCATGTCTGAAATAGTTTTATTACAAAGTTAAATATGGACGTTTGCTGCTCTAGATGCTGGCGATAATTATCACAAGGCATGAGCAATGTGCAGATGACCAACAGAATAGTTTGACTAATAGATTTCACAATGTTTTCCTGGATGTAACGACAGAGTCAGCAGAGAGTCCCACAAATTATACAAAAATGATTGTTCCAATAATAAGATCATCATCTAGGAAATCCTTCAAACTGATCGCACTGTCAAAAATATGTAAAAAAAATAGGCAGGTTCTCATTAGAAGCCGAAATCTTAAAAGTAGTTTAAACAATACAGATAAGTTTGTTTGTTGGGATGGGATGGGATTTGTCGGCACTTTTGCCGATACTGTACAGCGACATTTGTTTGTTGGGGTTATCGTCCCACCAACAATATTTCAGTTAGACAGATAAGTAACATCTGTAATCAGGCTTTATCGGACCTGGTGGTGCAATCGGTAGAACGTTGGCTCCTGGTACGGGTGGCCCTGGGTTTGATCCCGGGCTGCGACATTCCAAAGTCGTTAAAAATGGTAGTGGCATAGCTCCCTTGCTTACGCTCAAGCAAATATATGGGTAGTACGAAGACTGAACGACCCGGTGTCAGGATAAATAGACTTGCGTGTGGTCTCGTGCCAGGTGTTCATGGCATGCTATACACAGTGAAGGCAGCACTATATCTGCTTTAAAAGAACACCGGCACAAGATAGCCTGGATAAAACCACAACCACACCGAAGGTTAGCTGGTAACTGCCTACATAGAAGTTCTCCCACCGACCAACAAAATAGTGTACGTTAAAACTAGGATGCATAGCCTAATACTTTAATTAAAACATCAACAACATTAATGAGTGCATTTATACATGAGCAATTACAAATATTCACATTCCCAATTAACAACTGTTTACATCGTTTAGCTTAAAAGAAGTTTTGACTCAGTAACTATATAACTACAGACAATCCCTTTTATCTATAACGACCAGGGTTCAGAACAAATGCTCAAAACAAATACTACAGGTGTATACGTAGTGTAAAGTAGACTCGCTTAGGGGGGTGGTGTTGCAGGGAATAGCAAGCTGTTTGTTTGTTTGTTTGCTAAAATACCTCTCCAGATCCCGTGATTTGCGCCACGCGCGGCCAAACCATTGTCGGCCAATCCTTAGAATGTCACCCCACCTATCACTCTACCTATCACGCCACCGCTATAGTTTGTGCAGTATAACTGTTTTTTGAATGTATATCGCATGCTTTCAAATTCCTTCGTACGTAACAAAATGGACATAAATATCTTTATAAGTTCTTAACAAAAACATAAGCCATCGAAAGTAAAGACGTGGCACAAAATAAGACGAGGCATAATCTGCAAGAAAAATCGGAAAACAAGTAACTATGTTATTCTGTCTCACCATGATAAAGCATATCAAAACGAAAACGTTTTTGTTTGCGTCAACTAAATATGCAAATATAATTATATGGATATACAATGGAATTTAACATTTTAATAAAAAAAATCATATTATGACTGGGTTTTACGCTATTCCAGCACTTTTGCAGATAATGTTTACGTGAAACAGATATGGGGCTGCATTTACTGTGCCACGAAAGAAGTCATGCATAAAATGAGTCACTTTCTAACGACAGGTCAGGCAGCGATATGGACACAAATAACATAATCTGCATGTTATCAGAATATCACGATATTACTTTTGTCAGAATGGTCTGATATTTGGGGATCCCATCAAATTTAAGTTATCGCAATCGGAAATTTAGCAAATTTTAATTGAAAAGAGCTGCAGGGTAGAAACTGGTAGTCGTCGTTATCATCATCATCATCATTTATCATCATCACCACCACCATCATCATCATCATCATCATCATCATCATCATCATCATCATCATCATCGTCGTCATCATCATCATTATCATCATCATCATCATTTATCATCATCATCATCACCACCATTATCATCATCGTCCCAATCATCATCATCACCATCATCTATATAATCAAATTCATCATCATCATCATCATCATCATCACCAACATCATTACCATAGTAATCATCATAATCAGCAGCAGCAGCAGCAGTCTCCACAGCAGTATCCATCTCGTCTTTCTCCACCTCATAATTAATCAGAAATATCATTTGCAGCAGTAGCTGAAGTTTTAAATAAACACCATCAACATCAAAAACAACAAAACCTTCTGTTTCATTATTATTGCAAAAGCGTCATTTATCTGTAGTGTAAACAAAAACAAAAGATCGCCCACCAGATTGCCAATTGTCTACTGAAGATGGTAGACCTTAAATGTTGATAAAGAAAGATAACCCAATGAGTTGAATAACTTTATTTGTGAGTGGTGTCCCTTAATATTGTATTCTGGAACTCGTCAGCTTTTAGAGAACTTATTTACATTCATAGTTATTACCATTATAAATTAATAGTATTGCAAGAATCAGAGTTCTGTCATCATAATCATCGTCGTCATCATCATAACTTTATTATTATTATTATTATTATTATTATTATTATTATTATTATTATTATTATTATTAGTTTTGCAAATTTTATAATCAATAAGTAAAAAAGCTACATGAGTTGCACCAAACTCTTCGAAATATTTGTTTTATTTGACCAATGCCCAACCAGACCCCGACTTGTCAACAACCAATGCCCAACAAGTCCTCGACTTGTCCTTAACCAATGCATGATTTGTCCTTGACTTGTCCACGACCTATGCCAAGCCATTCCTCTACTTTTTCACGACCAATGCGTAGCCAGTCCCGACTTGTCCATGCCCAATGCCCAGCCAGTGCTCGACTTGTCAATGACCAATGCCCCACCAGTTCCCGATTTGTCAACGACCAATGCCCAGCCAGTGCTTGTCTTGTCCAGGACCAATGCCCAACCATTCCCCGACTTGTCCACGACCAATACCCAACCATTCCCCGACTTTTCCACGACCAATGCCCAACCAGACCTCGATTTGTCCACGACCAATGCCTAACCAGTCCTCGATTTGTCCATGACCAATGCCCAACCAGTCCTCGACTTGTCCACGACCAACGCGCCACCAGTTCCCGATTTGTCAACGACCAATGCCCAGCCAGTGCTTGTCTTGTCCAGGACCAATGCCCAACCATTCCCCGACTTGTCCACGACCAATACCCAACCATTCCCCGACTTTTCCACGACCAATGCCCAACCAGACCTCGACTTGTTCACGACCAACTCCCAACCAGTCCTCGACTTGTCCACGACCTATGCCTAACCATTCCCCGATTTGTCCATGACCAATTACAAGTAAGTCCTCGACTTGTACACGACCAATGCCTAACCAGTCCCCGATTTGTCCACGACCAATGCCTAACCAGTCCTCGATTTGTCCATGACCAACGCCCCACCATTCCCCGACTTTTCCACGACCAATGCCCAACCAGTCCTCGACTTGTACACGACCAATGCCCAACCATTCCCCGACTTGTCCACGACCAATACCCAACCATTCCCCGACTTTTCCACGACCAATGCCCAACCAGACCTCGACTTGTTCACGACCAACTCCCAACCAGTCCTCGACTTGTCCACGACCTATGCCTAACCATTCCCCGATTTGTCGATGACCAATTACAAGTAAGTCCTCGACTTGTACACGACCAATGCCCAACCAGTCCCCGACTTGTCCACGACCAATGCCCAACCAGTCCCCGACTTGTCCACGACCAATGCCTAACCAGTCCCCGATTTGTCCACGACCAATGCCTAACCAGTCCCCGATTTGTCCATGACCAATGCCCAACCAGTCCTCGACTTGTCCACGACCAACGCCCCACCAGTTCCCGATTTGTCAACGACCAATGCCCAACCAGTCCCCGACTTGTCCACGACCAATGCCTAACCAGTCCCCGATTTGTCCACGACCAATGCCTAACCAGTCCTCGATTTGTCCATGACCAATGCCCAACCAGTCCTCGACTTGTCCACGACCAACGCCCCACCAGTTCCCGATTTGTCAACGACCAATGCCCAACCAGTCCCCGACTTGTCCACGACCAATGCCTAACCAGTCCCCGATTTGTCCACGACCAATGCCTAACCAGTCCTCGATTTATCCATGACCAATGCCCAAAAAGTCCTCGACTTGTCCTCAACCAATGCATGATTTGTCCTTGACTTGTCCACGACCTATGCCAAGCCATTCCTCTACTTTTTCACGACCAATGCGTAGCCAGTCCCGACTTGTCCATGCCCAATGCCCAGCCAGTGCTCGACTTGTCAATGACCAATGCCCCACCAGTTCCCGATTTGTCAACGACCAATGCCCAGCCAGTGCTTGTCTTGTCCAGGACCAATGCCCAACCATTCCCCGACTTGTCCACGACCAATGCCCAACCATTCCCCGACTTTTCCACGACCAATGCCCAACCAGACCTCGACTTGTTCACGACCAACTCCCAACCAGTCCTCGACTTGTCCACGACCTATGCCTAACCATTCCCCGATTTGTCCATGACCAATTACAAGTAAGTCCTCGACTTGTACACGACCAATGCCCAACCAGTCCCCGACTTGTCCACGACCAATGCCTAACCAGTCCCCGATTTGTCCACGACCAATGCCTAACCAGTCCTCGATTTGTCCATGACCAATGCCCAACCAGTCCTCGACTTGTCCACGACCAACGCGCCACCAGTTCCCGATTTGTCAACGACCAATGCCCAGCCAGTGCTTGTCTTGTCAAGGACCAATGCCCAACCGTTCCCCGACTTGTCCACGACCAATGCCCAACCATTCCCCGACTTTTCCAAGACCAATGCCTAGCCAGTCCCCGATTCGTCCACGACCAACGCTCAATCAGTCCCCGATTTGTCCACGACCAATGCCCAACCAGTCCTCGACTTGTCCACGACCAACGCCCAACCAGTCCTCGATTTGTCCACGACCAATGCCTAACTAGTCCCCGATTTGTCTACGACCAACGCCCAACCAGTCCTCGATTTGTCCACGACCAATGCCCAACCAGTCCTCAAATTGTCTACGACCAACGCCCAACCAGTCCTCGATTTGTCCACGACCAATGCCCAACTAGTCCCCGATTTGTCCACGACCAACGCCCAACCAGTCCTCGACTTGTCCACGACCTATGCCTAACCAGTCCCCGATTTGTCCATGACCAATTACAAGTAAGTCCTCGACATGTCCACGACCAAAGTCAAACACGTCCTCGACGTATCCAGAACCAATGCCCAACCAGACCTCAGCTTGGCTCGACCATTGCATAACAAGTCCTCGTGTTTTCCACGACCAATGTCCAGCCAATCGTTGACTTGCCTCGACCAATGCATAACCAGTCATCGACTTGTTCTCGTCCAATGCCCAGCCAGTCCTTGGCTTGTCCATGACCAATGTTCAGCCAGTGCTCGACTCAGGCGCGTATCTGGGCTGTTCTTGAAGTTACGCACAATTACAAGGGGAAATTTTTTGTTGTAATACTTTTGAATATATTTGGTCCTTTTCTAATGAACAACAGGTAAATGCGGACATGCGAGGAAATTAACGCAAAATATGAGCGACTAAAATCCTGACGTGTATTCGTTTAATCATTTCTAAACCTTTTCATCTTGATTGGTGTGAAGATGAGTTTTTATAACATAGAAACTACGGTAACTAAGTAAAATATTAATATTTCATTACTAACCCGGGTTAGGCATCGACTTTCTTAGTGTTTTGGTACTATTACATTTTTGATTTTTAGAACTGAAGTTACTCACGTGCGTAAAGTGCGTAATGGCAGCAACGTGCCTGGCTCGACTTGCCAATGACCAACGCCGAACCAGTCCTCGACTAGTTACCATGACCAATGCCTAACCAGCCCTTGACCCTTCCATGACCAATGCGGGGTCAGTCCCCGGCTTGTCCACGACCAATGCCCAGCCAGTGTTCGACTTGTCCACGACCAATGCCCAACCAGTCCCGGACTAGTGCCCAGCAAATGCTCGACTTGTAAACGACCAATGCCCAACCAGTCCTCGACATGTCCACGACCAGCGCCCAACCAGTCCTCGACTTGTCCACGACCAATGCCCAACCAGTCCCCGACTAGTGCCCAGCAAACGCTCGACTTGTCCACGACCAACGCCCAACGAGTCCTTGACTTGTCCAAGACCAATGCCCAACCAGTCCTCGACTAGTCCACGACCAACGCCCAACCAGTCCTCGACTTGTCCACAACCTATGCCTAACCAGTCCCCGACTTTTCCACGACCAACGCCTAACCAGTCCCCGATTTGTCCACGACCAACGCCCAACCAGTCCTCGACTTGTCCACGACCTATGCCTAACCAGTCCCCGATTTGTCCACGACCAATGCCCAACCAGTCCCCGACTAGTGCCCAGCAAATGCTCGACTTGTAAACGACCAATGCCCAACCAGTCCTCGACTTGTCCACGACCAACGCCCAACCAGTCCTCGACTTGTCCACGACCAATGCCCAACCAGTCCCCGACTAGTGCCCAGCAAATGCTCGACTTGTCCACGACCAACGCCCAACGAGTCCTTGACTTGTCCACGACCAATGCACAACCAGTCCTCGACTTGTCCACGACCAACGCCCAACCAGTCCTCGACTTGTCCACAACCTATGCCTAACCAGTCCCCGATTTGTCGACGACCAATGCCCAACCAGTCCTCGACTTGTCCACGACCAACGCCCAACCAGTCCTCGACTTGTCCACGACCTATGCCTAACCAGTCTTCGACTTGTCCACGACCTATACACAACCAGTCCCCGATTTGTCCACGACCAACGCCCAACCAGTCCTCGACTTGTCCACGACCTATGCCTAACCAGTCCCCGATTTCTCCACGACCAATGCCCAACCAGTCCTCGACTTGTCCATGACCAACGCCCAACCAGTCCTCGACTTGACCACGACCTATGCCTAACCAGTCCCCGATGTGTCCATGGCAAATTACAAGTAAGTCCTCGACATGTCCACGACGAATGCTCTACCAGTACCTGACCTGTCCACGACCAATGTCAAACACGTCCTCGACTTATCCACAACCAATGCCCAACCAGTCTTCAGCTTGTCCACGACCAATGTCCAACCAGTTCTTGACTTGGCTCGACCAATGCATAACCAGTCCTCAAATTGTCCACGACCAATGCCTAGCCAGTCCTTGACTTGGCCCGACACTGCCCAACCTGTCCTTGATTTTGCCCGACCACTGCCCAACCAGTCCTTGACTTGGCCCGACTAATGCTTAACCACTCCTTGACTTAGTCCGACCACTGCCCAACCAGTCCTTGACTTGGCCTAATTGCGACTTGTCCACGACCAATGCCCAGTCAGACCTGGGCTTGTCCACGACCAATGCCCAGGCAGTCCTTAATTTGTCGATGACCGATGCTCCGCCATTTCGCAACTTGCCCACAACCATTGCCCGACTTGTCCTTGACTTGTCCACGACCATTGCCCATGCAGTCCGCGACTTGTCCACAACCAAAGCCCAGACAGTTCCCGACTTGTCCACTAGCAATGCCCAACCACTTGAAGAAACGGACAGTCCCAGACTTGTCAAAGACCATTGATAAACGAGGCCCCAACTTGTCCATGCCCGATGCCCTACCAGTCCCCAACGTGTCCACGACCAATGCCCAACCAGTCCCCGACTTGTCTATGACCATTGTCCGTCTTGTCCATGACCAATGCCCAACCAGTCCACAACTTGTCCACGACCAATTTCCAACCTGTCCCCGACTTGACACCGACCAATGCCCAACCAGTTCCAAACTTGTCGATGACCAATAACCAACAACTTGAAGAGACAACTAGTCCCCGACTTATCCATGAGCAATGCCCAACCAGGCCCCGACTTGTTCTTAACCAATGCCCAATCAGTCATCGACTTATCCGCGACCAATGCCCAACCATTCCCCGACTTGTCCATGACCAATGCCTGACCACTCCCTGACTTGTCCATGACCAAGGCCGGACTTGTCCTCGACCAATGCCCATTCAGTCCCCGACTTGTCTACGACCGATGCCCAACCATTCCCCGACTTGTCCATGTCCAATGCCCTACCAGTACCTGACCTTTCCACGAGCAGTGCCAAGCAAGTCCTCGACTTATCTACGACCAATGACCAACCAGTCATTGAGTTGGCCCGACCACTGCCAAATCAGTCCTTGACTTGACCCGACCAATGCCTTACCAGTTCGTGACTTGGCCCGACCACTGCGCAACAAAGCCTTGACTTGTCCCGACCACTGCGCAACAAAGCCTTGACTTGGCCCGACCACTGCCCAAACCAGTCCTTGACTTGGCCCGACCACTGCTCTACCTGTCCTTGCCTTGGCCCGACCACTTTCTAAAGGGTCCCCGATTTGTCCATGACAAGTCCTAGACTTATCCACGACCATTCCTTGATTTGGCAGCCCGACCGCTGCCCAACCAGTCCTGGACTCGGCCCGACCAATGCCTAACCAGTCCTTGACTTGGTCCCACCACTGCCCAACCCGTCCGTGACTTGGGCCGACCAATTCTTAACCAGTCCTCGACTTGTCCACGATCATTCCTTGATTTGGCGGCCCGACCGCTGCCCAACCAGTCCTGGACTCGGCCGCACCAATGCCTAACCAGTCCTTGACTTGGTCCCACCACTGCCCAGCCCGTCCGTGACTTGATCCGACCAATGTCAAACAAGTCCTCGACTTATCCACGACCATTCCTTGCTTTGGCGGCCCGACCGCTGCCCAACCAGTCCTGGACTCGGCCCGACCAATGCCTAACCAGTCCTTGACTTGGTCCCACCACTGCCCAACCCGTCCGTGACTTGGTCCGACCAATTCTTAACCAGTCCTCGACTTGTCCACGACCAATGCCCAACCAGTCCTTGACTAGGACCAACCAATGCCTAATCAGTCCTTGACTTGGCCCGACCATTGTCCAACCAGTCCTTCACTTGGCCCGACCACTGCCCAGCCAGTCCTTGACTTGGCCCGAACACGCCCAGCCAGTCCTTGACTTGGCCCGACCACGCCCAACCAGTCATTGAATTGGCATGACCACTGCCCAACCAGTCCTTGAATTGATCCGACCACTGCACAACCAGTCCTTGACTTGGCCCGACCACTGCACAACCAGTCGTCCTTGAATTGGTCCTACCACTGTCCAGCCAGTCCTTGACTTGGCCCGAACACGCCCAGCCAGTCCTTGACTTGGCCCGAACACGCCCAACCAGTCATTGAATTGGCATGACCACTGCCCAACCAGTCCTTGAATTGATCCGACCACTGCACAACCAGTCCTTGACTTGGCCCGACCACTGCACAACCAGTCCTTAAATTGGCCCGACTACTGCCCAACCAGTCCTTGAATTGGCCCGACCACTGCCCAACCAGTCGTCCTTGAATTGGTCCTACCACTGTCCAACCAGTCCTTGAATTGGACCTACCACTGCCCAACCAGTCGTCCTTGAATTGGTCCTACCACTGCCCAACCAGTCCTTGAATTGGACCTACCACTGCCCAACCAATCCCTGACGTGGCCCGACCAATGCCCAACTAGTCCACATCTTGTCTATGACCAATACCCGACTTGTCCACAACCAGTGCTCAACCAGTCCACGGCTTGTCCACGACTAATACCCAGTCTGTCCTCGTTAACTTGTTATGCATTATCGAGCATACTCAGAAGGAACGCAGTGAAGCATAGATAACGAACAATTTCCCCGAAGATATATCAAAAATACAGTCAACTCTCGTTATCTCAAATTTCAAGAGACCGTAGAAAATAGTTTGAGATATCCGAAGTTTGAATTATCCGAATTTAAGGATAGTTTGTGTAAATCTTAAAAATGGTAATTACTGAAATTCCCTGTTCTGCCACTGTAAACTAAGTTTTTGCAAGTCTGTGTGGTTTTGCATGTTTAAAGTGTTATTTTGCCATAACCAGGTCTGTTGCCATAACCAATCTTATTTTTTTATTCAATAATCAGTACGTGTATTGTGGGTAGGTAGTGAAAGAATGATAAAATCGCCAACGCGACCTCTCATTTTATTTACAAGTTGAGAAGGCCTAGTCAACAAGCTCTCAAAAACTGTTTCAACAACAAGTACAAACTGAAACACTTTAATCAGCGTTAATTGATTAACGAAATTGTTGTTCATTAAATCAGCTAATTAAATAATAATCGATTAACCTCTTCTCTAAATTACGTGACATCCTGATTGCCGATAATTGGCGATAAAACTCGCGCCCAAATCTTCGCGAGTTTCACGGTAGGTGTGAAAATCACTACTGTTGCCGTTTGGCATCTTATAGCAATTTGAAGTTTGACATAGACCAACTGATTTCAACAGTTTTATACGTGTGGGGACAAAGAATTAAGTTTGATATATCCGATAATTTGACAATTCGAATTTGAATTAAGCGGAGTCGAACTATATAGAAATTATAGGAAAAAAAACGGGACCGTAGAAAACAGTATGACATAACCGGAAATTTGAGATAACCGATTTTGAGATAACGAGAGTTGACTGTACTCTTTAATGGGACAAAAGACGATTTTGTAAGAAATTACAAACAATGTATGATATTGATAATAATGTGGAGAAAGTAAAACAACAAACATATACCAATATACACAACATGTCATTTTCCCAGAATCACTACAATTGCATTATCAGAGATCCAGATAACTGGGTTTTTAATAATTACATTATCACCCCAAAACTTATTAGTAGACACAAAAAATCGCCTATTTATGTGGCAGCTTCAATAGACCAGAACCGCTGTTATGTTAAATTATTACATTTCACTTTTCTTTGTTGTTTCTTGTATTGCATATACTGATGTATATTGCCCTTTCGTATGATGTAATACTCATTAAATCTGTCATATCATCGTATTATAAATGGTCAATATTACACGATTTTCTCCACCTGCCTAAATATAGCCCACTCCAATGTATATGCTTTATGTGTATGTAAATGAGAGACATTTATGAGTAGTCTCCCCTGAATAATCCCTAAAAGAAATTTCACTGTAAATTGCAATATCTACAAATGAACATGCGATAAAGTCCAAGAATTCTAACTAAAAGGACCTACCTCCTGTTTGGAATACTTCAGATATTAACTAACAAGGGAGATAATTTCCATTTCATCGATGTACCCCATTCTCATTTTAACTAGAAATTTGTCGAGCATTATGAGATACATTATGCAAAAGTACAGTAGCTCACATAAAATATACACTAACTTATCTAGATGTCAAACCAAATAATATTACTATGCATATTTATTGTTGTGAAGAACTGACTATGAAAAGAAATAAAACAATAAAATAATAATGAT
Organism: Sinonovacula constricta; assembly: GCA_007844125.1. Classification (NCBI taxonomy): domain Eukaryota; kingdom Metazoa; phylum Mollusca; class Bivalvia; order Cardiida; family Solecurtidae; genus Sinonovacula; species Sinonovacula constricta. Next base: position 29,246,976 of record CM017558.1, on the reverse strand, counting down.
AGAGATGTTAATAAAATGAATGTACAAGAACCAGTCTGGTATAATTATATTAACTTTCTTATCTATACGACTGTGAGAGCTTGTTTCAATGAACGTATTTGAGTGTTTTTGTTCTTGAAGATTTTATAAATCTGGTGGAGTAATATATTTGAATCTGACTTTTCCTTTCATTAAGTGAAATTTTTTAAAACTTTACGAGGTGAATTGCAATGCTAGGATTTAAATAAAAACAACATTTCATAAGTTTTGCTAACCTCAATTTGATTATTGGAAGATGTCACAGATAAAACTGAAAAAGCAGAGTGAATGAATCGTTGTCAGTTTAAATATTTAAAAAAAATATGACTATATTTTCTTCTTAAACCAATACTAATAGGAATACAATATACAATCCTTTATCACATCAAATATGACCGCATGTGTACAGATCACTACAATATCTAGCACATGCGAATTATGAACACTAGCCTTTCTGTTTCAGCAATTGGAATACACACTATGTCCAGTATATGACTTGTATTGGGTTATGACACCAAACAATTACAAACTTTTACTTATAAATCTTGTAAAAACGCACACATGAAGAGAAATCTGGTATATAAGTAGAAGAAGTATAGAAGAAATACTTTTTCTGAACATCACGTTGATCATGCAAAATTCACAGTAGGTTTCAGACTTCATCGCCTACGAGTGATGCAAGGTACATGAAGACTGCATTTTCGATAGCTGTGCCACCTCATGGCCTGCCGTGGACCCTACTTCAACCCAACTTCCTACGTATGATTTGTATTGTAAATGCCACAAGAAATTTAGAACGGACTGCTCGAGTCTTAAAACAAACTTCTCACCCCACCCCCACCCCCACCCCCAAGCACGGAAAGAACAAGTGAATAACTAAGAGTGAAACATAATTAAAAACATTGAATGTCCCTGCACTATAAGGATTTACAATTGTACGTGCGTAAAATTACAATTTAAAATTAATCCAACGAAATATCTTCTCAACACGCCAAAGTCTTGATAAATAGCTGTAATATGAATATTTCGTATCATAATGTCACATCAATAAAATTATCAAATGGTTGTAAATTTTGCTTCGGTTATTTCCTTAGTTAGCTCGTTGACAGCCGATACTTGGATCTCGGTGCCCCCAAACATGAGTCTGACAGCAGCGCCTCCTACCCGACCGTACCTGTCCCGACAATCCACCATAACCTCTCCGATCTGGATACAGTCAGGCTCGTCCACGTATTGAGGATCAGCTCTGGGCGAGGCAAAAAGCTTGAGAGTAAATCCAGTATGGCCGTCCTCGGTTGGAACAAATACCCGAGGTTGACATGGTTCGTCCGGAACAACCATCTCACCAGCGTGTACTAATACGGAAAAAACATTCCTGACCATTTCTCGGCCGTCACTTTGAACATACCGCTTAGACTGCGGATGAACTTTGGGATTAAATGAAGCGCGACTGCTTATCCCATATGTGTACTTGCTTATCCGAGACGCAATGTCTTTGCTGCTGTGTCCGTAGATCACCGCTCCTTTCAGCACTGCCAGTCCTGGATCTTGAGGAATTATGACTTTCAAATGTTGAAATTCACGTTTAATTGCTTCTTGCAGCATCGGGGACTCCGAGAATCCACCCACCATGAGGATAATGTAAGTTCCCCTGACTTCGGCCTTTCCGAACAGCTCTTTCAAATGATCAATGATATTTCTGATCGTTTCAGCAAACAGACCCTCGACCGTTGAGCTTTCAATGCGAAGTTTGTCCCCGGCAAACGTTACTTTTCCCGCGAACCGTTGGTCTGTCCTAACTTTCTGGCTCAGCTCACCCGGATTGTTCTCCCTATAATATTCTAGCAATGAAATAGGGATTCTGAACGTGACTTTTCCCTGTTCTTTACTTGGATTGATCGATCTTTTTCTGACTTCAAATTCCTTTTGCAGTTCAAGTAAATCATCCTGGTGATCTTGTTTGTATTTTTCCCAGACATCGTCGCCTACAAGCATGGAGAGGAGCTTGAAGAATGCCTCATCGACAGCTGTGCCGCCCCATGGGCCGCCGTTGGCCTTGTACAGTTCCCGAAGCGTCCTGTCATGTTGGACCTCGTGGACAGTTATATCTACAGTTCCACCTAGGATAAAAGGGAAAATCTAATCATTTGAAAGGTGCATAATTTAATCAATTTTAGTTTTCAGTTACATATATTGAGTTATGGACGATCTATATTTATTGTTATCTTGACCTCGTTGTGTTAAATACACATATACTGCTAGATTATGGGAGCAATTTCAAAGTAAAACAATACTTATTAATTGGACACAGAAAGAAAACACAAATAATATAGCAGAACAAATCATTTGAGACAAAGGTAGAACGTATATCGGTCATAAAGTCTGCATACACAAGAAAAAACGATCTCAAGTCCTAAACGTTTATAGTTACAAGAAATCTCATGTAAACTATTGAACTATTGTATCTGTTTTGCCTGAAACGTTGCACTACTTCATAAAAAGGATCTGAACATTAAAACTTCTAATGGTGAACTTGTGACATGTTAAATAGACATCGCATAATGAACTCATAAGACTACTGTCACTAACCTCCCGCGTCAAGAACGAGGTAGCGGGAAGACGGCATAAAGCACTGAAGAGTATTATCGTCTGCTGTCCTGTCGACCTTCATGTATTTACAAAACATGGCGGCAGCTTCGGGTTCAAGGGCCAGCTGAAGGTTTTCATGATGAATTCCTGCCTGTTGTTAACAAAACCTTGGTGTAATATTAAAATGGAAAAAAGTACACATGGCAAGACCATTTCAATTCGACCAACAATATATTAGTAAAACTATTAATTATTTAAAGGTTGCTTTGATAATCGGAAGTTTCCGCCTCAGCTTTTTCTAACGACACTCTTCTTAATAACGCAAAGGACTCTCCTATGGTAGTTAAGACAGTGAAGTATACAAATATACATTCTAAATTCTGTCATACTTTCATCAATCATTTTGATCAAATATTGACGGTTGTTAAATGAAATTGCTCGCGCAAGTTAGAAACAACAAGGCCGTACTCACATGAATGGCTGCCTGCCGCATAAATCCTTTGGCGATATCATCCCAGATGGCGGGCACTGTAAGGACCCACTTCACGTCCCTTTCGGTGAATCCGGACATAGTTCTCTCCATGTGCTGTAGGAGATGATCTTTAAGAAACTGTATGGCAGCAGCGAACACGTCGAGCGCCTTCATTTCTTTACCCAGCTCGTCCTTTATGGTCATTCCTTGATGCACATTCTGAGAACGGTATTTGCATGGCATAGCATAGATAGATTACTAACGTACTAACACCAAACTGTCATGGCAAATACAATTCTGACTGAACTAAAGACATAAACCCGAATCTCTTCAGTCCCACACAGCATGGGTTCAAGTCTCAATGGCGTCAAGAACATTCATTAGGTGAGATCTTCCACCTGATCTGCGGTGCGTGATTCTACCGTCATTTGTCCGGGGTCACAAATAATTTTATCTGTACGTCACCAATATGACCATAATTTGATTGGTGCGATGTAACAAATAAGCAAAAAGAAACTAGATATTTGTTAATTTGTTTCACAATTTTAAACAAGTATTGAAGCTAATTGGGTGCTAATTAAAGTATATTTTGAATACTAGCCCAAAGAAATACTGTCTACTGAACATTTAAACGCCCTAATTATAGTCTGTCTCAAATATTCGACTACCTTGTTTTTATAAAGCATCATCTTAAAGCGTCGAAAATAGAACCAGTCTCGATAATGGTCGCCATCCACCGTCAAGTCCCCGTAGTGAGTCTCAGCCTCATAGCCGAACGAGTGAAACCGTTGTCGGGGATCGAACAGTATACAGGAGGGTGTCTTCATGGACATCAGCGAGACATTACCAGAGACAAACTGAGGACTTATAATCCTCAACGGATCAGATTCGAAATCCTGTCTAGTAGAGTATGCATAGCCGGAAAATGTAGTGCCGAAATCTATGGCGGCCGTAAGAAGGTACGGTGACGACATTGTTCAGCAGTCGCCTGTAAGAGGAAGCAGATAATCTTGAGTCAAGGTTTTGTCCAAAGGTGCATCTACACAGAAACACTGAGGAGTTGCATCTGTTTTAGTCCAGCAAGACCATCCTTAGTGCCTACAGCTAAAAAGACCTCATAGCATTGAAACTTTCAAAAATAAAGAAATCAAGACTATGCATATCCCCGCCGATCGGTGGTTTTTTAAGGAAAGGGTAAAGTCGGAATTGGCATATAAATAAAAGTGGAATAAATCAATAATTCATTTTTCAGTAAATAACTGTAAGTGGTTATGGTTATCAGCTTGACAAAAAAAGAAAATATGCAAAAAGTAATACGTGCTGTAGTTGCCGAGAAATAGAGCTAAAACGAAATAGAATTCAGGTGCCATGACTCTGTGTTAAGTGGTCTAACTGGAACATGCCAATGATATGCATGTCTCCTTCGGTATTGATGGCGCCCATAAAATTTCGATGAAATCCAGTAAGCCGTTGCCGAGAAATAGCGCGGAAACGTATGTTACTCTGTATACATACTGCATAACTAATCAAGGGCCATAAGTCTGTGTTGAAGGGTCCAACATGCCGAGGATATGCACAGCTCCTATTGATAATGGAAATTCCCACAGTTTCATTAAATCCTATCAGTAGTTACCGAGCAGTAGCCTGGAAATGAAAATCGGACGGACGGAAGGACCGATGGACAACACCAAAACAATATCCCCCTACCGAATCCATCGGCGGAGGATACCTAGTTAAGCATATAGCCAGAGGATGGTTTACAGCTCGTGTGCATGACAAGATTCAACTAGAGAAACAAAAATATCGTACATTTAAACATGTAATAATATAATCCATCTAAGATGTTTCCGAGCTGAAACAGTTCAGTTTTACTTTTTTAAATGGCGGAGATTACCTCGTCGCAATGTACAAGGATTTTTGACAAAAGATTGTTACAAAGCGCCATGTTTTAACCTCACTATCTAATGTAATACAATTAAATGCCATTCAGGTTATACTTACATGTCCAGAGCGAATTATTTATTGCTCTGTATATGTGATGACTGCCCGTGGTTAATTTCATGACGTCACATTTACTTTTTGTATGGTAAACGTTGTTTTAGCCAATATTTTGTTAATCGCTTTTCGGATAATTTGCTCTGTAGTAGCATGAATCGATTAGCGATAAATTTGTGCTAGTGATGTCTTTGTTACCATTTGAAATGGCACACCACCGATGGCTAGGTCATAAGGCGCCGATGTTAAGTTTTGCCTTCGTGGTCTGTATAATTGTTTGCATTATAACATAGACCTTATTTATCACATGAATACGGCTTTGTTAACACGCTTATTTCGCCTAGTCTTAACACATTAGTGTTTTTAATGAAATAAAATGCGTATAAATGCTCTTGTAGAAAATACTATAATTTAAATACAGTATGTACTCAGGTACATTTTGCGTGTTTCGATACACTAACGCCATGTTGACACCAACACAAACAACGAAATATCAACATCTACAGAACAAATCACAAATGGTTTTGTACATCTTGAAAGCCTAATAGGGCAATTTTGTTCATCCTGGAAATGCCCTAACTATTTATTGGTGCTATTGTTTTCGGTTGCGGGTGGAGTGGGGTCCAGGAAGTGGGGCCGCTTTGGCCGAAAGGTCGCCGAGTTGTAACACCTTTTACTGTTCGGTACTCTCAACGCATGGGTTCGAGCCAGGTCGGGAATAATTCTCCATTTGGCAATATCTTCAAACTGACCTGCGGAAATTTGTTTGGAGTCTTACTTCTTTGACGTATATAATCAAATATAATATGTCTGGATTTTTAAAAATATACAACGGCGTGTCTTTGTCACCGTCGGCGTCCCTAGATTAACTAATTCCCATCGTTTTACACTGAAGTTTTGGTTTATAAAGATAAACACACATTACTCTACGAGTGGGTTGATGACTTTTACGGTATCTCTTGCGATAGCGTCCAGACTTATGCGTAAACCGAAAAGGTCATTGTTAAATGAAAACATCTTGTAAGATGTTGCTAAATGATGCCCTAGATCAGTGTAAACAGTAAAACATAAATCCTCATTTCTAATAGTAAACAGGTATTTCCTATCTGAGCCACGCTTCAGAGATAGCTATTTTTAACTAGAAAAAGCACGTGACATCTCACTTTTGAAACTATCTTACATGATCATCTGGGTTATCCTCTCTGACGTCGGTATCTATTTCTAGCAGAGATCGCTATCGTGCATATTTATAGACTTGGAATATTTGAACTGTTAAGAGTGTTTTCATTGCGATTTGTACTAACAATGTAGACCGTGTTCAAAGCCGTCTTTAGTTATAATAAAGTATAAGTTTATGCAGAAATGAAGTCCTAATTCCGCAAAGCAGTGGTAAGGTATTGTTACGTGACTTCGATATAGGCTAACTGTCGGATACCACCATTATTTTGAAGGGGTGATAGTTTTGTAGCTGAAGACCAGGGTTCGTGTTCACGTAAAAAAAATCAAGTTAAAACTCAACTCTATTTAAGATGAAACTCAACTCAGAAATAACTGAGTTTGTGACTTGAGTCGTGCTCACCAAAGTCCGAAGTTCACACCGAACTCAACTGAGTTAAATTTTCAGAAATAACTCAAAATATTGGTAATGTTTAGGCGGCGGAGTCGCCTCATAAAATCGGCCATATTTGAGTTACATTTGATAATTTGAGATACTTCTTAAGCTGACTCAAATTATCAGACTCAACTCAAGGATTTGAGTCGGGTAATTGAGTTGAGTTATTTTTTGAACTCCAATTTAAAAATCTGACTCAACTTTATTCAGATTTTCAATAAGATTTTGGGTTGAGTTGCAAAATCAGACTTATGTTTTGTTTGTGAACACGGGGTCTGATTTCCAATGAGTTGTGTTATCGATTTTCCACGGACTCGTTTTACGTTACCACTATCTGCATACCTTCAAACTCTTACCCCCAAATAGCGATTATCAGCGCTTTCATTATGTGTGGCGATGTTAATCGAGAAAACGATGACTATCATATTGACTCAGCGTTTTGAATTTAATACCGATCCCATTGTTGCTATTGATCATGATATGTATGTTTATATTATTTGACTACATGTAGTAAAAATTGAGATAATATTTTAATTTGTGGCGGAGCATAAAGTGTCAACAAAAACTGAAGGACACTGTTGTTGTGGTCGTGATGATGGTGGTGTAAAATGGTGGTGATGATGATAATGATGAAAATATTTATAACATCAAAGATAAGTAGGGTAAAAGGAGAATGATATGTCAATGTACTTACAATTTCCTATTACCAATACAGCAAGGAAATACCCGTAAATATGTCTTTTTAATATAGGCAAGTTATAGCGAAATCGAAAGTGATGCAAACAGTTTTTAAAAATAAATTCTGAACATAAATACTTTATAACATTCATGTGTAATATCATATTTATATCTTAGTGCTACTGTAGAAAAATAAACATGTTACACGACTCACCTTTATGGATAACTTCTCACCCCCAAAACAAAATTCAGCACAACAAATGGAATTCAGCTACTACTATGCCAATTTACTTCCTCTTTCGCTTTACGTATGTACGCTAATGTTGAGAACAGCGGCTCGCTCCGTTGGTCTATTGCTGTTTGGGAAGGGGATTGTGTGATTAGCCGGCATTTTTGCCGATACTGTGCAGCGACATTTCTATCATTATAGCACAGGGGCACTTATGAGGTCCCCAGGGACTGAACCCGGCCGGTCCATTATACTGACACCGACGAGTCAGGCCTAAGGCTGTCCCCTTAGCCCCGAGCGTTACGAGGGAAGCCCCTACTATCAACTTTAAAGTCTTTGGTTTGACCCGGCCGGGGTTTGAACTTGCGACCTCCCGATCCGCAAGCCGACGCTCTTACCACTTGCGCTATTGCGGCCGGTGATTGCTGTTTGGACACGTGATATGGGCCCGTATTCACCAACCGTTCTTAAGTCTAAGTCATGATTTAAGCCCAAGTTACATTTTTCATACCAACAAAATTAAGTTAATTATAAAGTTTCAATGCGGGTTTTAAGCTCTAAGTAGCAAAGTTGAGTGTCATGGAAAAATACAGACATGCAGTTAAATACATAATAAGCATATTGTGGATTGAAATCCATGACGAGAGCAATTCTTGCTTTAGAATAGTTGGTGTATACTAGACTTGAACGTTGTACAAGAGTAGAAAACCTTTATTGCCATACTATTCATTATCAGGTGCTTTCTTTTAAAGGACGGTGTAACGCGAGTCATATATATGCAGTTTACAAATTTAGACCGTTGACTGCGATGCAAACATAAAGATAGCTTGAACATTTTTTTTTCTCAGGTTATGTCTTAGATTGTCTTAACTGTTAACTTTGATTGAACCCATCACTGATATTTAATATATTGCCCTCCAATTTCACACTGAGCAACAAAACAGTTATTATTTAGTGCATCATTGAAATGGCAATGAATAGTCGGTTAAGTCCGCATACCTCACGAAAACGTAAAAGAATGGTCGGTGAAGTCCGTCACTTTTAGTCGATTTATATGTTCTTAAATCTGTTGTAACCAGGAATGGATCCGGGGGTGGATGCATATTCCCCACCAACCAGGTAAAAGAGTAGAGTTGTGAAAACACATACAGGTAATATTAAAGAAGAGGGCCATGATGGCCCTTAATCGCTCACATGATGACACAGGCTTTAAGCAGGCTCAAATCTGGCATCAAGTAATTAAGAGCTATTTACTTATTGACCCCACGTGACCCAGTTATGAAATTGTCTAAGATTTCATGCAGACAAACATTCTGATTAGGTTTGGTGAAAATTGGGCCATACATGTGGTCTCTAGTATGTTCACAAGCTTTGACCCAGTGACCTACTTTTTGATCCCACGTGACCCAGTTACGAACTCATCCAAGATTTCATGCAGACAAACATTTTGACCAAGTTTGGTGAAGATTGGATAAAACTGTGGCCTCTAGTGTGTTCACAAGCTAAACTATTGACGACGGACAACGAACACCGGACGAAGCGGTATCACAAAAGCTCCCCTTGAGCACGTTGTGCTCAGGTGAGCTAAAAATACAAAGCTTTTAAAGAAAATTTTATTTGTTGACTGCTTAGGTCGAAGTTAGGGTCTCTTACTGTGTATATATATATGTGGTATTTACTGCGATAAAGGTGAATGAATCTGGATTCATTACCGCCAAATTGTCTGGACCTGCACCTGATGGTAAGCAAGTAACTACCGTACAGAATTGGGAAAGAGTATCAATGAAATATGTATTAAAGTTTGCGTGTTCAAATCTAACTTTAAAATTGCTCATTTACTCATTAAACTAAATATATACAGTGGCCTTCATTTATTTTTGGGGTTTATCGTCCCACTAACAGTATTTCAGTTATTATGAGACGGTTTCCACTTGAAGCAGGTATAGTGCTGCCTTCACTGTGTATAGCATGCCATCAACACCTGGCATGATACCACACTCAGTCACATTATCCTGACACCGGGCCAACCAGTCGTGAAACTACCCTTATATTTGCTTGAGTGTTAGCAAGGGAGCTATACCACTACCATTTTTACGACTTATGTATGTCTCGGCCCGGGATAGAACTCGGGGTCTCCCGTACTTGGAGCCGACGCTCTACCGTTGTTTGGCTTTGTTACTTGATTGGTTGAAGTTGTTAATTTGATGTAATGTGTTGATTAGTTTGACAATCAGTTACGCTGCAAATAAAAGGAACTGATAACACGAGTTTTATTCCCACAAGAAACTACGTCATAGCGGTGTTAATTAAAAAACGATTTAAAACAACAGCAGAGAATATAATTTTATTATAGTCACATTTACATCTCGCTCAAACGGGATGGGCATACTATTGTAAACATACGACGATATGTATTGCAATGGGAATGTACTGGATGCACGTTTTCATTTAACATCTTGCAAAGGAAACACGTTGAGCTAGTTCTTGTTACATGAAAAATAATTAAACTTTGTTAGATCGGCTGCTTTTCCCTAAGGCAGTGAAGACAAGCATGGAAAAATCATTGAAAATACCCTAATATATTTTATAGTTATTCAAATTAACAATAATGTGACATTAAATATAACACACTTGTTCAATTTTATAGTTATATTCTTAACAATCATGGGCTATGCACATTAATAAACCGACAGTCGGCAATACTTTTATTAAATGACTTAAAGAGCTGAGCACTCAAATACAAGGTAAAAAAGTTGTGCTGATGGCATGCTAGTTCCATGTATACATACAATCATACAACGTGCGTTACATCGCCATGATATCAAATAATATTGCATTTGCCAGCATTATAACAACTTTTTTTTCTGAGGTGCCGATTTGTACATCGAAATATATTTAAACAAGGAATATACAAATATATAGAAAAACATATGCGGCATTGGAAATGCATTTCCAAATTTTGTAGATTTTATATAAAAACCGAAGACACCAAACTGTTTTTATCAGTCACTCTCTCCGTGTGCGTCTCTTGATTCTGAAGCGTCTCACTAAATTGACACTAACGTGATTAAGTAATGTTTGGCACAAATAAATAGGCACTTATACACGCCGATACAAAAAGGAGATAATTTGGGCTGTTTATACCTTAAATAACATCCACTTTTGAAAAACGATAACCTACAAGGATGTATTATAGGAGCATTGTGGTATACTGGCTTATAGGGAATTTCTACCAATGCGAGTCGTTCTTGGCAGCCATGTTATTTGACAGATCAAACGGTTTTTGACAATCTTGATACAGGACCACCAAGGAAAATGGATATAAAATATCAAGGTTCCATCTCTTGTATTTAATGACAAGATACTTTTTAAAACTTTTCTATATAACTTTATATGGCAAATGGCCACGCCCCTGGCGGCCACGTTTTTTTTCACGAATCAGAATTATTTGAACAATCTTCATACAGGGCCACCCAAAGAACATGTATTCCAAATACCAAGGCTTTAGCTCTTGCATTTTTTTTTACAAGAGAAGTTTCTAGGTTTTCCCGTATATGGACATCGGCCACGCCCCAGGCGGCCATGTTTTTTGACAGTTATTTGAACAACATTTCGTTCGCCCTGCCTGTTTATGTTTCTGAGAAAGTTTGGCTGAATTTGACCCAGCGACTTCAAACGAGATGTCATTTGAAAATTTTGACAAACGCATGACGCTGTAAGGTGGGCGATCACAAAAGCTCACTCTGAACATAGGCTTAGGTGAGCTAAAAAGTTAGCAGGCATAAATTAAAAGTCGCAGCTTTGTGAAAATGCTATGTTTCCAAATTTCAATGACCGCTTCGTTTTTGAATCTTACAAAGTTACAATACTCTTCGTGACAGTATATAACAAACAGCATCACCATCACCACAAATGACAATAATAATGGTATATATACAGGAAAAAATGCATTTATATGTATGACACAAACTTAAAAAAGGCATTAAAAATTTAATATCTATATAATTCTTCATATGACCCCACAACAGCAGCATCAACATAACCTTTTATTTTAGAAGTGAATTTATAAAAATCAAACAACAAGAATGGTCATGAACTTTTGACATTCCATGCAATTATCAATCCAATCAAACAGATGCAGCACATCACAAATCACAGACAATAAACTGAATAAATACAGCATAACCCAATTAAAACCAATTTAAAGCTCATTATGAAGTGCCAAGTACATGTGCAACTATCATTGGTACCCTAGATCAGTGTGAACAGCGAAGCACAAGTCCTCACTCGTCATTACTGATTTTCTTTTTGTTGATGTTGTTATGACATTTTTATGATTGTTTCACAAACCCTGATAGTATTTTGAGCATTTTTGAAAAAAAAATGCTTTACATACCTGTTTTATTCAACCTGCTTCTACAAAAAATAAACAAAAATTACCACACTTTAAATGACTATTATTTGAGTTGTATATTTTGAGACGTTTTAATGTAAAATAATATCACAGGTAACAGATCACAGCCTTCAGCACAATATATCCTAACAAACAGCCTTCAGCACAATATATCCTAACAAAACAGCTTTAGCAAAATATATCCTAACAAAACAGCCTTCAGCACAATAAATCCTAACAAAACAGCTTTCAGCACAATATATCCTAACAAAACAGCCTTCAGCACAATATATCCTAACAAACAGCCTTCAGCACAATATATCCTAACAAAACAGCCTTCAACACAATATATCCTAACAAAACAGCCTTCAGCACAATATATCCTAACAAAACAGCCTTCAGCACAATATATCCTAACAAAACAGCCTTCAGCACAATGTATCCTAACAAAACAGCCTTCAGCACAATATATCATAACAAAACAGCCTTCAGCACAATACATCCTAACAATAAAAACAAACAGTTATGTCATATTAAGGAGCATCACAAGGTGAACCATTACCCACCCAAAAGGTAAAGTGGCAAAGCCACATGTAAAATTCATGTAACTTCACAGGGCAGGACAAAGAATCACAAGTAGTTTATGAGGTTTGTCCCACTTTTTTTTTAAAACGGAAGAAATGTTTTAGTTATCTCCTTCATGGGTATGTATTTTCATGTACAGTTACCTTTTTTACTCATTCAATTTCATAAAACAATATACAATTGTATGCATATACTACAGTCTGAATGATTTTTATTCATTCAATTTCATAAAACAATATACAATTGCATGCATATACTACAGTCTGAATGATTTTTACTCATTCGATGTCATAAAACAATATACAATTGCATGCATATACTACAGTCTGAATGATTTTTACTCATTCGATGTCATAAAACAATATACAATTGCATGCATATACTAGTCTGAATGATTTTTACTCATTCGATGTCATAAAACAATATACAATTGCATGCATATACTACAGTCTGAATGATTTTTACTCATTCGATGTCATAAAACAATATACAATTGCATGCATATACTAGTCTGAATGATTTTTACTCATTCGATGTCATAAAACAATATAAAATTGCCTGCATATACTACAGTCTGAATGATTTTTACTCATTCGATGTCATAAAACAATATAAAATTGCCTGCATATACTACAGTCTGAATGATTTTTACTCATTCGATGTCATAAAACAATTTACAATTGCTTGCATATACTACAGTCTGAATGATTCATAAAAGTTATAACAAGTGGAACAATAAAAACTTGTACATTTGTACACTGTAAATATGTAGCAAATACCTTCCCACATGGGAGGTATATAAATAAATTTTAACAACCTCTTTTATAAAAAAAAGTGAATACTTCACACATTTTCACTGGTATTATATGAAGTATTCTATTTCATGCAAAACTGTGCATTGTTATTGATATGCATGACAAATTAAACTTCGCTGCAAATATAGTAGTTAGAATCAACACATGCATTTGCTAATAAAAATACATAATAACTCCAGAACGAAAAATGTAGTATAGATAGAACACCCTATTAAACTTCTACAAACCAATCAACCAAGTGTGGAGCAATTTCATTAGAGATTGGAAGCAAGATTTATAATGGCAATTCATAATTAATACATGAAAGACAAGTGTGAATAAGAATAGAAAATCCCTCTAAAAAATATACTCCAATTGAACACACAACTGTACATCAATATCAATCATATTTACACAATGCCTCACTATTGTGATTTGTCAAATCCGTGAAAAAATGCACCAAATTAAGCCAATCCCTGGTCAGCATTTCAAGTCCATGAAATGTACACTATGTGGGTCAATATTAGCGTTTTAAGATGGAAAATATACTATAGTATACCTAACAATCTCCACTGAACGTTTGTCAATTTAAATATAGACCACATATAATTCAGAATACTGTAACTCTATATTTCGTGGCAGTGGAAGTGAAAATTATATAATTTGTATACACAAACATTTATATACTAGTATTCATCAAAAATATTTCATGTTTCAAATGCATTTTAAACAACATGTTCTTGGTCAGTTTTCACATTTTATATATGTTTAGAACCATTGTCAATTTTTATACAAATACAGCCAATACAATGGATATAACTGTATTTAGTTATTTTATATATTGCAGATAAGAAACTATATAACATGGAGTAAAAACTACATTTTATTAAGAAAATGACCATGTAACTTGAGTACTCGTTCGGTTAAATGAGCAAGTACTCAAGTACTGATTTAAGTACTTGTTGACATCCCTAGTTTATAAACATGGGTGGTGAGGAACACCAAATTTCAACAATTAACAATACAAATTACCAAATATATGGGCTTCCTTTAATAGGACAAAGTAGGTTTAATGATCACAACAGGGTTAAACATGGTTAGAAGGGGATAAAATGTAAATACGGACACCAACCCCTTGTCAAGAAACAAAGAAGTGAAATCCAATGATTGCCTAATATACATGGACAGTTCTATTTAAAACATATGAAATAACAATATTTGGACACTAAGCTTTCAGTTGTAAATAAAGATTGTCTGAATTACAAAGGTAAATAGCTGGAATACATTCAAAGACCATTGCATATAAAACACTATAAAGATATTTGTCAGATATTCAAATGGATAAAAAAAGCCAAAACTATAAAAATCTATCCTCAGAATGCTTCCATAGGGAGATGTTAGGGATGTTTAAAAATCTAAACAACTCTTAATTAAATATAACAAGTTCTTAATATTATAAATGCAAACTGATAAAAATCAATAATAACTGATTACAACAATTGTTCACAATGGCCTTCAAATCAAATTGGTGTTTTCAGTAAATGGAATGTAAAATCATCACCCAAAAAGATTTTTTGTTAAAGTGCAGCTACCAATTCTGATGATTATAGCAATGTCTAGCTGTTTTGGTGGAGGAAGACAAATGTCTGAGTAGAACCACTTGCGCACTGCAGGTCAGCTAGAAGACGTTTCCACAAACGCAGTCTTTTGCCCCGACTCAAGTAAGCAAGACGTACTTAAATCGAAAGGGATGCAATGTTTTGTCATAAATTCTGAACATCAATGTTATATAATAGTAATGTGTAACAGTAAATTATATATTGAACTTACTGTAGGAAAATCTATTTTACACGACTCATCTTTATTATAAAGTTTAACAAATTAATCATTACACATGGAATTAAGCTTTTCTGTCAATTTACTTCCTCTTTTCAAATAAGCATATTCGAATGAAAAAAGCTGTTGTCAGATATATTTCTTTCATTTTGTTTATATATACCCTTTCCACAGCTATAGATATATGTGCATACATACATATATATAATTTGTGTGTGTGCACAAGTGTCTGTCCGCTAAGCTTATCCACCCGTCGGCTGCAAAGGAAGGTCTAATATGGTAACTTTAACAAGATTGATTACAACACCTTAGCTAGGGAACTTTTATTATAGTCTTGTTTATTAAATCCATTTAAATCCGTGGATTTAATAATCCATTAAATGGATTGTTTTGGTCATTGAAAGGCACCATAATCAGTAATAATTATAATTAATAATTATATTAATATACAAATTTTGCTAAGAACGTACCAAACACAGTTATATGTGACATAAAGCTTTCTTATTGTATTACGTACTTATTAATCAACCTACATTATTTTTGTGTGAAACGGGAAATTGATAATGAAAACTTATATATTTTGTTATCTTATGCAATCAATAACATTTATATTACGTACGATAAATACATTACACAGGAGAGGAGTAAACACTTCAGGGCATGTTCGAAAAAATTCATGCTTTCTATGCCAAATGTATAAAACTTGATCAAATTTATGTGGTTAAATTTAAAAGGTATTTGATTAAGCACGTTTATTTTTTTACAGGGTCATTTAACTGAAAGACAGTCTGGTAATCTATGCTTCTTCTTTTATTTTTTATGCAAAACAAAATTTGTATTATTCTTTTCTTGATATATATCCATAATGTTCAATTGTATTTGAAGATAATGCTACTAAGCTCAACTGTGTCCCAGGCGCTTGATTAGACCCCTGCCTGTATTAGTTTTAAATCCTAAGTTGCCATCAAAGATTGTTTTATAAACTTCGAACATTTTTTTGAGTAATTTTTAAAAACAACAAGAGTGCATTGATTTAAAGCATCGAAGATTGCCGTAGAGGTCCTGTCCTGTACAACAATGGAACACTTTTTCCCCTTAAAACAAACTGACCAAGAAATAGCATTTATGTTATTTATAACAGATTTACAATGCCATCAAATCTTCACGTTTTAAAATTTTGTGCAGTAATGAACTGTATTTTGTCGCATCAGAAACATTCCAAATAATAAAATAAAAGATATGATAAAGCATTGATAAATTAATTAAATAAAAAATTCAGCAATATCACAGACAATAACTCAATCACAGTTACAAAGTATAAAGAGATTACTAACACCAATAGATACTATCACACCAAAGTTATTCCATCCAGGTAAAAATGAAAACGTTTTATTTCATGCTCTTAAAAATTAATTCTAATACTTAGTATCTAATATTAACATTTTGTCATAGGCCAAACGTTAAAAACACTCTGGTTACAATGTTCCTCTAATACAGGGTTTCGAAACAAAATTTAATGCTACTCGAAACGAAATTTAATGCTACAAATTATTTCATATATACACTGAATATTGATTGCTAAGACATACCTTGCTGTTAAATGAGGGGCAGAGATCTTTTCACATTTTTACTTCTTACCAGTTTTAATTTCTTATATGAAAATATCAACATATTTTAAGTATTGTTTATCTGGGTTGTGACATTTGGATTGGATTTGCTTGCATTTTTGCCGATACTGTGTAGCGACATTTCTATCATTATAGCACAGGGGCACTGATGAGGTGCCCAGGGACTGAGCTCGGCCAGTCCATTATACTGACACCAACGAGTCAGGTGTAATGCTTTCCCCTTAGCACGGAGAGTTAGGAGGGAAACCACTACTACCAACTTTAAAGTCTTTGGTTTGACCCGGCTGAGTTTGAACCCGCGACCTCCCGATTCGCAAGCCGACGCTCTACCAATTAAACTATTGCGACTGGTCCATCTGGGTTGTATTCATTAAGAATCTTAGTTGCTTTTTTTCTAACTTGAACTAAAAAATTTACTTTGGAAAAATTCTAAGACATTTTAATGGTTTTATGAATGAAATTCTTATAGCTAAGGAATGATTTCAAAATTTAGGAAAATTTCTTAGTTCAAGTCAGAAAAAATAACAAAGATTCCTAAAGAATAACAAAGATTCCTAAAGAATAACGATTCCTAATGAATAACAAAGATTCCTAATGAATAACAAAGAATCCTAATGAATAACAAAGATTTCTAATGAATACGACCTGATGTTGTTGTTTTTTAATTCCTCCATTACACATCCTGATCATGTAAGAAGCTGTTTACAACTTTGGATGATTATTGTCTTTCTAAACAACTGCAAAGTGAATTGCAATGTAACAATTGCAAGTGAACGTTTGTTATGGAGACATCATAAGAGAGACATTGTGTTGTACAACATTAGTTTTAAAGTTCTTTTAATGTTACCCTAGGAGGAATGTGTTTTCTCTAACGCTGGTTGTAAGATTTTATTCCTTGGGCTTAGTACTTTTTCACTCTCTTCTGTAGGATAATTGCCTGTTTCTGGCACTGGATGTTTCCCTTCTTCCATTGGAAGATGGGATTCTCCAGTTCTGTTTTTGGTGTGACTTGTATCATCTCCAGCATGATGGGGTGCTCCAGTAGTGTTGTGGGTGTCACTTGTATCATCTCCAGCATGATGGGGTGCTCCAGTAGTGTTGTGGGTGTCACTTGTATCATCTCCAGCATGATGGGGTACTCCAGTAGTGTTGTGGGTGTCACTTGTTTCATCTCCAGCATGATGGGGTGCTCCAGTAGTGTTGTGGGTGTCACTTGTATCATCTCCAGCATGATGGGGTGCTCCAGTAGTGTTGTGGGTGTCACTTGTATCATCTCCAGCATGATGGGGTACTCCAGTAGTGTTGTGGGTGTCACTTGTTTCATCTCCAGCATGATGGGGTACTCCAGTAGTGTTGTGGGTGTCACTTGTTTCATCTCCAGCATGATGGGATGCTCCAGTAGTGTTGTGGGTGTCACTTGTTTTACATCTAGCTTGAGTCAGGTTAATGGTATGATGATAACTGTTACTGTTACTGTTATGGATATGTAGGTTAACTGAAAAACAAAACATGAAGTTAGTGTCAAACTGAAGCCTGCTTAGCTTTAGATTATTAAATCAAAACAATTTCTTAACAAAAAACGGTTACACTTTTTTTGTGTACACCGTTAAACCCTATCTAGACTGTAACCAGCAATTTCAGATCCTTACTTTCAGCACAAAAAGGTGGTCTTAAATCTTAAAGAATGTCAGAACTTCTTTACAAGGTTAGCAAAATCATGGATAATAAATTATTCTAACACTTTCAATATTTTACCTCTATAAACAAAAAAGCATTCTGCCATGATAAAATAAAGGATATATCACAGCATAAATCAGGATTATTTTACTGAAATATAATAGCTGTTCCTTTCACTTTCCCTTCTCAATTATTGTTGACCTTGTTGATATGTTGTGATACATTGTTCTTTCGTTCACGTGACCTTCACCCAAAACTATACACCCATATTGGAAAGTAACTGTTTTATTGTTTCATTATATATGAAACTATTAATAATGTAACGTAACAACCCAACACCATTGCGTAAATTGTAGAGCACATTTGTGTGCCTTTTAAGTCAAAATTTCTTGTAGAACGTGTTAGAATGGAAATAGATTTTTAAGTTTGCATGATCTAACACCCAATATATCAGTTTCTCGTTCTTAAGTGTAAATTTAATCACTCAGGCCTAGAAACCGTAATACATTCAGCGTTAGATCACGTAGTACAATGGGCCTTCGATCACAGAAACCCAAAATCTGTTTCCAAATTCAATACAGGGCTTCAAATATCTTGGTGAATTAGATATTGTTCTCCTTACTTTTGCTTAAAATTTTATTTTTAGAATTATATAATAAATGGATACTTCTTCATTTTTAAATCAGATATACAACTTTCAAATCTAGCTTTTTTTCTTGTAAAGTGTCAATCTTACTTAAACCGCCATTGTTAAAATGTCATACTGTAACTACAAAATGTCTGAAGAGTTATGAGCAACCAATGTCCATTTCAAAGTCTGTCTATTTTTCCAGTCAAATCAAGCATTCTTATTCATTTTCTTTAAATTACACATAGTGTTTTAATTGCTATTTGGCATGCATTCAATAATAAAAATGCCTTTACCAATTTTGTTTTCTTCGAAATGCAAAACTTTGTCTATAGATATTTTCCATGTGATGTCACTGATAAGACAGTTTAAGGCAGCCATGTTTGTGGGCAGAAGCTAATGCAGGCCTAAAGTTGGGAAAAATGTGCTGTATTAAAGTCACCACTGTGTTTTTATTTTTCAGTCTATTTTATTGAATTTTATATCAAATTTAACAGCTTTTATAAAGTATTTTAAATATCAAAACTATATTTTGATAGTTTAAAAGGTTAAAGAAATACAACCAAAAATCATACACTGTTCATTTTGTTGTAAGTATGAGCCAATAGTTTTAGTTATTTCTGTTTATTAATTCTGTGTGCATTTATCAATTGTAAAAAAAATATTGTAATCTAAAAATGTGAATTTCAAGAGCTTTCTAATGGTGTATAGCATTTAATTTTCGGACCACAAATGAAGAAATTACAAGAAAATAAAATTTACCCTTCAATACAATTCATATGAAAATCCCTTGAAGTTACCATCAAAGATGGCTGCCAAGATAAGGGATTTTCACTGATGCGAAAACTATCTATTCAAGTGCTTGATAACATAACGTTAGCAGAGATTATCTGAAGTATCTTATTCCTATGACTCCATACCTTCCCTGAGACCACTGCAGCCTGAGGTTGTTTCCTTTTTTAACAAGCTTTAGTTCCTATTTTAAATTTCTGCTTTACAGATTGTTTTCATGTGCGAATTTATAATTTACCATTTTAAGCTGATTGTTTTCCAAATTATAACATGACTGGTCTTTTTAATTGATTCATTCATTTACATTATTAGATAAATTAATATACACAATTAGATCTGTCCTTAGAAAAATTTCATTGTAAATAGATATTTGACAAAAAAACAACAACACAAAGGACTGTATTACTCACGATTAACAGTTGCTTCATTATTCCCTGATTTGTTGGTGACTGATTGTTTTATTATGTTGCCGTTACTTGAATGGCCATCGTCTCCTGAGGCGTTGTGGTCAGAACTGTCACTAAAACATATATCTGGTGTCTTCTTCTGGTCTTCTCTGTCATTACTTAAGTTTCTGGGAACAGATCTTGTCTGATGGTCAATGGAAGATGCTGATGTTGTTTCTGTATTCGGTTCTTGCTTCAATGTGGCAGAATGAGGATAATACACCTTAGTAACATCTTGTTCTTTGTTCCTAGAAGTTCTGCTGTCTCCGTTCACAACAATCATTGTGTCTGTGTCTCCAGCAGTATCAGAGTCTCTTGGAGGAACAGCTGAAAACTTTTGCTTCTCTTCTTTCTGGATTTGATCTCTTGTATCTGGGGAGTGCAATTCCCTGATGTCTTCATTTTGATGTGTTAACTTTGCATATTTATGGTTTCCATTGCCTTTCTCATAGTTCTTTTTAGTTTTTAATAGCTCTTGTTCCTCAGAACTTTTTCCTTTTTCAATATCTTGGTGTGAGGAATTATGTTTCTTTCGATCACGTCTTTGTTTGATTTTGTATAATCGGAATACAGATACAGAGGAAACGAGAATCCCAATGAAGATAACCACGCCAAGAATAATCCATGAAAAATCTCCATTTGTGTCCCCTACAATAAAAATTAGAAGCAAAAATATAAAATAAGGCCACATACAATTATTATTAGTGAAAAAAAGGCCTAGGCATGACTTACACCCAAAGGAAAATTAAACACTGTTACAAAAAAATGACACGTTTAAACTTCGTAACGGACAACTTGGACCCTTTTCTCTCTCTCTCTCATGCAAACAAATAAATTATTTTTACAAGAAAGTTTTCTCAAAATGCTGTTTATTGATGCCCTTAACCCATATGAAAAGTAAAGCATAACACCCCACTTGTCATTACAAAGAGGTAGTGCCTATCCAAACAATGCTGTACAGTTAGCTATTTTTAAACTAAAAAAACCATGTGATCACTAACGTTTGACATTATGTTACATGAACATCTGGTTATCAGCTCTAAAATCAATATCTATACTGAAGGAAAAAAGTTTAGCAAGTTCAGAGAGGATTGACTCATAGGGAATGTTAAGACCCGCCGCGGAGGATCGTTCGTTTAGCTGCGCACATACTGCACAGGATTTTCGTGAAAGTTACGTTTCACGCCAACATAATGGTGTAGTTTAAAAAAAAGGGGGAAATCATGTTGTTAATGGATGGGCAAAATTGGTCATACGGAAACGTTTTAGTGATTGAATTATAGACGAAAACCAAAGTCATAATAAACTTGCTAAACTTTTTTCCTTCAGTATATTTTTAGCTGAAATCTCCATCATGCTTATTTATAGAACTAATGAACATTTAGAGCCGAATTTTTCACGATTTGTACTGTCCGATAATTTGTGTAATGTTATAACAGCGCAAGTTTATGCAGCAATTCTGCACAAATTCCCCAGAACATGGGTAATATATTGTTATATGTTTGATACTGCTGGATACGACCTTTAATGACCCTTGTAAACAGTTAAAAAATTATGACAATATGTATTGAAAAAAGTCCTGTTAAACAATTTTCATTTAAAACCAGAAATTTAGAATTAGCTTAAAAGAAAATAATTCTATCCAAGGACCTCTAGAGATAACCTTGACCTAAGGGCACTTCATGCCACACATCATCTCCTTGTTGCAAACAACTGATAAGGAATATGAATATCTCCTGAACACATCAGGTTAAAGCCATGTCAATGGCAGCCATATGTTTTCACCAATCAAATATTTCTAACAGTATTGTTAAAGGCCAGCCAAGGAAAATGCACACCTTATATGAAGGCTGTAGTCTGTGTAGTTTCTGGACATTGTCTATGTTTTAATATATGGCAATTTATATGGACAATGAACACACCCCTGGCGACCAAGGAGTTGATGGTTCACAATTTATTGAATAATCTTGATTTGTATGTCTTTTGTTACATCGCACTGACACAATTATCGTCATATTGGCGACGTCCAGCTTATTATTGGCTGAGGAAGGCCCCTGACATAGGTCTGGGTAGAACCATCAGCACTCTGTAAGTTAGCTGGAAAACCTGACCACGTGCAAGTTCTTGCCCAGATCAGGACTCGAACCTAAGCAGTGAGGGGCTGAAGAGTTTCAAGTCAGTGACTCTAACTGCTCAGCCATGGGTGCTCCGAATAATCTTGATGCAGGGCCATGCAAGTTACATTTATACTAAACATCAAAGATCTAGCTTTTGTAGCTTTTCGAAGTCTGACTATGATAAGCATTAACAAAAAATTGGCCACACCCCTGGTCATATTTTGTTGACAGACACAGGACATACCTTCCCCTACCAGGTATATGTATTAGCAAAGAAGCATCTAAATAGGTATAGTCCTACCAATATGACAGTTGGGTACAGGCTGGTCCCACGTGCCATTGGATGTGCACTGAAGTTCAACAGTGATCGTGTCATCTGAAGTGCATGTTACCCTGACACGCAATAATACCGGATAGTGATCTTCCACAGGTTCAATGCGTAGGCCATTCAGCCTCGGCAGAGTGCAAATCTTGGCTGAAAAAAATAAAGTCAAGTTCTGCAACAACAGCAATAAAATTATATTAGGTTAATTGAATGTCCATTAAAATGTGAGATATAAGTACAATTTCTCATTGACTAGTCCCTTGATTATTATATATGTTTATTCAATTTCATCTATATATTATGATGTTCATGTCGATTATGGCTTTAATGAATTTGTTAATAGGTTTTGACAGGGTTCATACAGATCTGCCAACACATAATTCCAGGACTTTTCCCGGACATTTCCAGGACTAAAGATTTTTTCCAGGACAAATTTCATGTCGGTACATACATGAAACCATACTGGTCTTGTATGTAACATGCTGTTCAAAGTATATTTAACCCACTTATCGCCTTAAAACCTTATTCCCATGCCAATAATGCATATGTATTTCCATTTAATTTGTTGTTGCAGATTCTTATTCAGTGACTCATTAAACATTACACAAAAAGGTCCAGTAAAACAAAAAATTAAAGTTTCTTTCAAATATTGACCAATTCCAAATACACAGAGATAGCATGTTTTTCTGTACTGTAACCACTTGAGAACATTGATGCGATTTGACTGTCTGAAAACATGGATTGATACATTTTAACATTTTCATTTGATGAGTATAAATGATGGCATGTCATTGTGTGAAGTACCCAGCCTTCAGAACATCTGCTTGCTCAGAAACTATGACACTGATGCTTGCATTGTTTCGGATGTGGAGGGTTTGTTGACTGGTGAGAGTAGCACTTTATTGCTTGAATGAATGATGTTATCTTCAGGGAATTCTGATTTACATCACTATTTACATTTTTATTGTGATTGTCTCCTTTTCCATGTGACTTTAATGCTGACTTTTCCATATTTGAAGGTTTACAGTCACTTCGATAAAATGACCATTTCGGTAAATTGGTCTTATATAGGGATTGGTCAGGTCGTTTCTGTAAGAAATGACCTTAAATATGACCTCTAAAATGACATTGACCTTAAGGACTGCACTTGTAATGTAATGTGTGACACATATAGTGTTTGCCTGTAAAATTGTGTAGTTTGACTAAAGAAATGTAAACAATATGAAGTTTGGCAGAATTATGAAAATGAGAGCTGGCAGACAGACAGACGCACTGCCATACAGAGATGCATAAAGGGAGAGAGACTGCTTAATGCCACCCTTTGGGGCATAAAATACATTTTCACAATGTATTTTAAAATTTGAAAGCCACAAGCGACTAAAGATAGCTCTTGTTGCAAACAAAAAAACTATGTAGAAATTATGTAACAGTAACACAAGAGTTGGTCTTGTCAAACGCTGTGAATAGAAAATATATAATCCAGTACAAGGCACCTATTCTTTTTTATTATTTATATTATTATAATATTTATTATTATTTTTTCTTCATCATTTATAAACTTTAAAATAATATAACTGATATGATTAGCCTTGATGGCTTAAACTAAAGGTTTATATTAAATTTTTTTCAGCCCATGGCGGAGAAAAGGACATAAAAGTTTTGTGATGACTATTGTGCTGGAATATTACCTTGGCAGATGGGTGGAGAAGACCACTGTCCATAGGGTCCACATGTTGCAGCTGGTCCGATAGGGGAGTAACCATCATGACAGGTGTAATTTATCACTGAGCCTTGTGGATATGTGTCCAAAATTGAATGGTCACCATTCAAAGCACCATTCTTTGTTTGAGGTATTGAATCCCAATTACATTCTTTCACTGAAAGGCACTAATTCTGTTTATTTTCATGTATAATATCACTTATATATACATATATATAGTCACTTAAAATCTAAACTTTTTAAATTTCTAGTAAATTGAGGTTAAATTGCCAATACTACAAAGTACCAAGTTCATAAAAACACACCTGAGCAAACATTTTACACATAGGAAATTGTAACTAGTTGTGCAGGTGATGTTTGGACAAATATGCCTTTTTAGAACAAGAGGGCCATGATGGCCTTTAATCGCTCACCTGATGACACAGACTTTTAGTAGGCTCAAATCTGGCATCAAGTAATTAATAGTTATTTATTTTAGAAATCTTTGGTGAAGCTTGGACCATTTGTGTGGCCACTGGGTTAACATTTTCTAGAATTTTACCAATTAACCTACTGAAACCACATGACCCACTTCAAAAGATAAGCAAGATTTCATCCTGGCAAACATTCTGGCCAAGTTTGGTGAAGATTGGGCCATCAATGTGTATAACCTGGCATATAAGATGAATAAAATTAAACCAACCTTTTTCTGCTTGCATTCGTTTCTCTACTTCTTTGTCTGAAAAGAAAATGAACATCAGAATGCTATTAACTGATATGGAGCAAACACATTTTATCTGTGAACACATTTGGCATTGGGTATTATGTTTGTCAATGCCTGTAACCAACCAAAATCTTCTGTTCTAGTAAAATCTTCATAATATGTTGTCTTTGTTTTAATGATAAATATAGGCCAACTTACAAATTAGAACAATGCTTAAACATATAAATTGACAAATTAATATAAGAATTTTGCAGGAAACACCATAAATGTATCCAATCTATCGGTAAAAGTATAAGAACATGTTTGTGTAGTAAACATTATGCATTCAAAACATCTCAGATAATCTACAAATCATTTCATAATATGTGATGGGAAAACCAAAAAAAAAATATACATGTTGATGACTTTGATGTCATCAAAACAACAATCATAGATGTTTTTTGTTGTTTCTACTGAACATGCTGTGACAATTCTATATCAAACAAGATGTGTAGTGTAAACTGAACAAGAGCACCACAAGGCGGTGCAAAATAGGGCAATTTGGAACAAACTGTACGGCAAAGTTTTGGACTACATTCTTAGTTTTTCCAAGATAAACTGAAATTAAAGTAGAATAACATAAAAAACCTTCAATCTGCCAAACTGCTGTGAAGTGTTGTGAAATGCATTCTGGCATGATTGTGGACTACTATCTGGGCAATTGAAAAAAAAAATCAAAGGGGAATAGCATCAAATATACAAACATTTACATGAGAGTAATGACATTTGTGCATTTGTGCAGAAAGGGGCATTACTCATAAATAAGTAGAAGACTGTACTTGTGCACTGCACTGTTTCAATCTCATCTATACATCTATGAAGTTTCAAGTCAATAGCTTTGATAATGTAGGAGTCTGGTCCAGACTCATATAAAGTATGAAAATTAAAGAGTAATAACTTTAAAATCATGAGGTGTACAGTGACGGTTCTTGTGCACTATACTCAACCTAAATGAGATCTATCCACCTGCAAAGTTTCAAATCAATAGCTTTGATAACATAGAAGTTATGCTCTGGACAAAAAAAAATAAACAAAGGAAAATAACTCCAACATCATGAAGTGCAGAGTAATGGTTTTAGTGCTCTCTACTCAGTCTCAGTGAGGTCTATCCACCTCTGAAGTTTCAAGTCGATAGATTTTGATAGTGTTGGAGTTATGCTCCGGACAGAAAATTAAACAAAGGAGAATAATTCCAAAATCCTGAAGTGCAGAGTGATGGTTTTTGTGCACTGCACTCCTTCTAAATGAGATCTATCCACCTTGGAAGTTTCAAGTCGATAGCTTTAATAATGGTGTTATGCTTCGGACAAGAAAAATAAATAAAGGGTCAAAACTCCAAAATCATGAAGTTCAGAGTGATGGTTCTTGTGCATTGCACTCCGACTCAATGAGATCTATCTACCTAGGAAGTTTCAAGTCGATAGCTTTGATAACAAAGGGGTTATGTTGCGGACCAGAAAATTAAATAAAGGGATACAACTCCAAAATCATGAAATACAGAGTTATGCTTCCAGTGCAATGCACTTCGTCTCAAAAAGACCTATGTATCAAGTTTCAAGTCAACAGTTTTGATAATGTAGAAGTTATGCTCAGGACAAGAAAATTTAACAAAGAGCAATAATTCCAATGTGCAGAGTGACAGTTGTTGTGCACTGCACTTCCTCTCAATTAGATCTATCTACCTATGAAGTTTCAAGTCAATAGCTTTAATAGTGTTGGAGTAAGGCTCCAGACAAACATCTGGACGCCGCTCGCCCACCATGGGTGATCCCATAATACGGTCTAACGGTGGGTGTATAAAAATAAGAGTCGATTGGACAGGATAACCAAATAAACATAAAAAATGGCTTTTTGACATTCTTTTTTTCCAGTAAACAAAAACTTGTGATTTTGCTCTGTAAGTACTATTGAAAAGGACATCTGAAAGATGATCATACTGGAGACGAAAATGAGAGGGAGTTCTGACTGAAAAAAATTGTTATCTTGGAGAGTTTAAAGATAATCTAAAGGAAAATCCTGATTTGTTTGTCTTTTGTTACATCTTACCAACTATGGACATATTAGTGACGTCCAACATATTATTGGCAGAGGAAGACCCTAGATGCCTGGACAGAACCACAGGCGCACAGCAAGTTAGCTGGAAAACGTGTCCACATTCAAGTTCTCATCCAGAGCGGGACTCAAACCCAAGCAGTGAGGCTAAAGAATTAAAAGTCAGTAATTATTACTCCTCCGCTATGAGTACCACTAATAATCTTGATGCAGGGCCATGCAAGGAACTTTTACACCAAACATCAAGGCTCTAGCTCTTGTAGCTTTTGGCCTGAAGCTCTTTGAAATATGACTATTATAGGCATTAATGAAAAATGGCCACAACCCTGGTGCTTATTTTTTTTACAGAAACAGGAAAACTCTCCAGGTATCAATGAAGGTCGCAAAGAAGCATCTAGATAGGTTTAGTCTACCAGTATGACAGTTTGGTACAGCCTGGTCCCACATGCCACTGGAGGTGCACTGAAGTTCAACGGATATCGTGTCATCTGAAGTGCATGTTACCCTGACACGCATTAATACCGGATAGTGATCTTCCACAGGTTCAATGCGTAGGCCTTTCAGCTCCGGCAGAGTGCAAAACTTGGCTGAAAAAATTAAAGTAAAAATTAAAGTCAAGTTCTGCAACAACAGCAATTATATAAAATTAGGTAAATTGTATGCCCATTAAAATGTAATTTAATATATAGCATTTACTTATTTCATGTAAGCAGCAGCTATGAGTTCTGTGAGATGCAAGTACAATTTTTAATAACAATTACTAGTCCCTTGATCATTATATATATATATATCAAATTTTATTTATATATTATGATGTTAATGTAAATTATGGCTTTAATGTATTTGTCAATAGTTTTTTTTATCAAACTGCCAATAAAATTGAACTGTTTCTGGAATTGTCATACAACCTCACTGACCGTAAAAATGAAGTTGATCTTAAGAATCTGAAGATGGCTAAGTTTACTTGAATGTATTGCTGAGACACTGACCTATACGTTGTGTAGCTGTTAATAAGAAATGACCTTAAATATGACCTCTAAAATGACATTGACCTTGAGGACTGCACTTGTAATGTAATGTGTGACACATATAGTGTTTGCCTGTAAAATTGTGAAGTTTGATTAAAGAACTGTAAACAATATGATGTTTGGCAGAATTATGAAAAAGAGAGCTGGCAGACAGAGATGCATGAAAAGAGAGAGGCT
Organism: Sinonovacula constricta; assembly: GCA_007844125.1. Lineage (NCBI taxonomy): Eukaryota > Metazoa > Mollusca > Bivalvia > Cardiida > Solecurtidae > Sinonovacula > Sinonovacula constricta. The sequence continues at coordinate 29,218,443 of CM017558.1, read as the reverse complement.
GCTTAATGCCACCCTTTGGGGCAAAAATACATTTTCACAATATACTTCAAAATTTGAAAGTCACAAACAACTAAAGATAGCTCTTGTTGCAAACAAAAAGACTAGGTAAAAAGTATGTAACAGTAACATAAGAGAGTGATAAGCAGTCAATTGCCTTTAGTTACTAATTCTCTGGAAACTACCTAGTCATAATGAACTATAACACATCTCTACATAGTTATCTAATAGAAAATATCAAATCCAGTACAAGGCACCTATTATTTTTTATTATTTATATTATTATAATATTTATTTTTAGTTTTTCTTCATCATTATTGAACTTTTAAATAATATAACTGATATGATTAGCCTTGATGGCTTAAACTAAAGGTTTATATTAAATTTTTTTCAGCCCATGGGGGAGAAAAGGACATAAAAGTTTTGTGATGACTATTGTGCTGGAATATTACCTTGGCAGATGGGTGGAGAAGACCACTGTCCATAGGGTCCACAAGTTGCAGCTGGTCCGATAGGGGAGTAACCATCATGACAGGTGTAATTTATCATTGAGCCTTGTGGATATGTCTCCAAAATTGAATGGTCACCATTCAAATCACCATTCTTTGTTTGAGGAATTGAATCCCCATTACATGCTTTCACTGAAAGGCACTAATTCTGTTTACTTTCATGTATAATATTACTTACAATCTTACATACATATATATAGTTACATAAAATCTAAACTTTTTAAATTTCTAGTAAATTGAGGTTTAATTGCCAATACTACAAAGTGATAAGTTCATAAAAACACACCTGAGCAAACATTTTTACACATATGAAACTGCAACTAGTGGTGAATGTGATGTTTGGACAAATATGCCTTTTTACAACAAAAGGGCCATCATGGCCCTTAATAGCTCACCTGATGACACAGGCTTTAGGTAGGCTCAAATCTGGCATCAAGTAATAAAGAGTTATTTATTATTTAATAAAGAGTTATTTATTTTAGAAACCTTTGGTGAAGCTTGGACCATTTGTGTGGCCACTGGGTTAACATTTTCTAGAATTTTACCAAGTAACCTACTGAATCCACATGATCCACTTAAAAAGATATGTAAGATATTTTATCCTGGCAAACATTCTGGCCAAGTTTGGTAAAGATTGGGACATCAATGTGTATAACCTGGCATACATGTATAAGATGAATTAAATTAAACCAACCTTTTTCTGCTTGCATTCGTTTCTCTACTTCTTTGTCTGAAAAGAAAATGAACATCAGAATGCTATTAATTGATATGGAGCAAACACATTTTATCTGTGAAAACATTTGGCATTTGGTATTATGTTTGTCAATTCCTGTAACCAACCAGAAATCTTCTGTTCTAGTAAAATCTTCATAATATGACGTCTTTGTTTTAATGATAAATATAGGCCAACTTACAAATTAGAACAATGCTTAAACATATAAATTGACAAATTAATATAAGAATTTTGCAGGAAACACCATAAATGTATCCAATCTATAGGTAAAAGTATGAAGTATGTAAAAGTTTGTGTAGTCAAAATTATGCATTCAAAACATCTCAGATAATCTACAAATCATTTCATAATATGTGATGGGAACCCCCCCCCCCCCCCCCCCCCAAAAAAAATATACATGTTGATGACTTTGATGTCATCAAAACAACAAGTATAGGTGTTTTTTGTTGTTTCTACTGAACCTGCTGTGACAATTCTATATCAAAACCATGTGTAATGTAAACTGAACAATAGCACCACAAGGCGGTGCAAAATACGCCTGTCAATAGGGCAATTTGGAACAAACTGTATGGCAAAGTTTTGGACTACATTCTTAGTTATTCCAAGATAAACTGAAATTAAAGTAGAATAACATAAAAAACCTTCAATCTGCCAAACTGCTGTGAAGTGTTGTGAAATGCATTCTGGCATGATTGTGGACTACAATCTGGGCAATTGAAAAAAAATCAAAGGGGAATACCATCTAATATACAAACATTTACATGAGAGTAATGACATTTGTGCAGAAAGGGGCATTACTCATAAATAAGTAGAAGACTGTACTTGTGCACTGCACTCTGTTTCAATATCATCTATCCATCTATGAAGTTTCAAGTCAATAGCTTTGATAATGTAGGAGTCTGGTCCAGACTCATATAAAGTATGAAAATTAAAGAGTAATAACTTTAAAATCATGAGGTGTACAGTGACGGTTCTTGTGCACTATACTCAACCTAAATGAGATCTATCCACCTGCAAAGTTTCAAATCAATAGCTTTGATAACATAGAAGTTATGCTCTGGACAAAAAAAAATAAACAAAGGAAAATAACTCCAACATCATGAAGTGCAGAGTAATGGTTTTAGTGCTCTCTACTCAGTCTCAGTGAGGTCTATCCACCTCTGAAGTTTCAAGTCGATAGATTTTGATAGTGTTGGAGTTATGCTCCGGACAGAAAATTAAACAAAGGAGAATAATTCCAAAATCCTGAAGTGCAGAGTGATGGTTTTTGTGCACTGCACTCCTTCTAAATGAGATCTATCCACCTTGGAAGTTTCAAGTCGATAGCTTTAATAATGGTGTTATGCTTCGGACAAGAAAAATAAATAAAGGGTCAAAACTCCAAAATCATGAAGTTCAGAGTGATGGTTCTTGTGCATTGCACTCCGACTCAATGAGATCTATCTACCTAGGAAGTTTCAAGTCGATAGCTTTGATAACAAAGGGGTTATGTTGCGGACCAGAAAATTAAATAAAGGGATACAACTCCAAAATCATGAAATACAGAGTTATGCTTCCAGTGCAATGCACTTCGTCTCAAAAAGACCTATGTATCAAGTTTCAAGTCAACAGTTTTGATAATGTAGAAGTTATGCTCAGGACAAGAAAATTTAACAAAGAGCAATAATTCCAATGTGCAGAGTGACAGTTCTTGTGCACTGCACTTCCTCTCAATTAGATCTATCTACCTATGAAGTTTCAAGTCAATAGCTTTAATAGTGTTGGAGTAAGGCTCCAGACAAACATCTGGATGCCCCTCGCCCACCATGGGTGATCCCATAATACGTACGGTCTAACGGTGGGTGTATAAAAATAAGAGTCGATTGGACAGGATAACCAAATAAACATAAAAAATGGCTTTTTGACATTCTTTTTTTCCAGTAAACAAAAACTTGTGATTTTGCTCTGTAAGTACTATTGAAAAGGACATCTGAAAGATGATCATACTGGAGACGAAAATGAGAGGGAGTTCTGACTGAAAAAAATTGTTATCTTGGAGAGTTTAAAGATAATCTAAAGGAAAATCCTGATTTGTTTGTCTTTTGTTACATCTTACCAACTATGGACATATTAGTGACGTCCAACATATTATTGGCAGAGGAAGACCCTAGATGCCTGGACAGAACCACAGGCGCACAGCAAGTTAGCTGGAAAACGTGTCCACATTCAAGTTCTCATCCAGAGCGGGACTCAAACCCAAGCAGTGAGGCTAAAGAATTAAAAGTCAGTAATTATTACTCCTCCGCTATGAGTACCACTAATAATCTTGATGCAGGGCCATGCAAGGAACTTTTACACCAAACATCAAGGCTCTAGCTCTTGTAGCTTTTGGCCTGAAGCTCTTTGAAATATGACTATTATAGGCATTAATGAAAAATGGCCACAACCCTGGTGCTTATTTTTTTTACAGAAACAGGAAAACTATCCAGGTATCAATGAAGGTCGCAAAGAAGCATCTAAATAGGTTTAGTCTACCAGTATGACAGTTTGGTACAGCCTGGTCCCACATGCCACTGGAGGTGCACTGAAGTTCAACGGATATCGTGTCATCTGAAGTGCATGTTACCCTGACACGCATTAATACCGGATAGTGATCTTCCACAGGTTCAATGCGTAGGCCTTTCAGCTCCGGCAGAGTGCAAAACTTGGCTGAAAAAATTAAAGTAAAAATTAAAGTCAAGTTCTGCAACAACAGCAATTATATAAAATTAGGTAAATTGTATGCCCATTAAAATGTAATTTAATATATAGCATTTACTTATTTCATGTAAGCAGCAGCTATGAGTTCTGTGAGATGCAAGTACAATTTTTAATAACAATTACTAGTCCCTTGATCATTATATATATATATATCAAATTTTATTTATATATTATGATGTTAATGTAAATTATGGCTTTAATGTATTTGTCAATAGTTTTTTTTATCAAACTGCCAATAAAATTAAACTGTTTCTGGAATTGTCATACAACCTCACTGACCGTAAAAATGAAGTTGATCTTAAGAATCTGAAGATGGCTAAGTTTACTTGAATGTATTGCTGAGACACTGACCTATACGTTGTGTAGCTGTTAATAAGAAATGACCTTAAATATGACCTCTAAAATGACATTGACCTTGAGGACTGCACTTGTAATGTAATGTGTGACACATATAGTGTTTGCCTGTAAAATTGTGAAGTTTGATTAAAGAACTGTAAACAATATGATGTTTGGCAGAATTATGAAAAAGAGAGCTGGCAGACAGAGATGCATGAAAAGAGAGAGGCTGCTTAATGCCACCCTTTGGGGCAAAAATACATTTTCACAATATACTTCAAAATTTGAAAGTCACAAACAACTAAAGATAGCTCTTGTTGCAAACAAAAAGACTAGGTAAAAAGTATGTAACAGTAACATAAGAGAGTGATAAGCAGTCAATTGCCTTTAGTTACTAATTCTCTGGAAACTACCTAGTCATAATGAACTATAACACATCTCTACATAGTTATCTAATAGAAAATATCAAATCCAGTACAAGGCACCTATTATTTTTTATTATTTATATTATTATAATATTTATTTTTAGTTTTTCTTCATCATTATTGAACTTTTAAATAATATAACTGATATGATTAGCCTTGATGGCTTAAACTAAAGGTTTATATTAAATTTTTTTCAGCCCATGGGGGAGAAAAGGACATAAAAGTTTTGTGATGACTATTGTGCTGGAATATTACCTTGGCAGATGGGTGGAGAAGACCACTGTCCATAGGGTCCACATGTTGCAGCTGGTCCGATAGGGGAGTAACCATCATGACAGGTGTAATTTATCACTGAGCCTTGTGGATATGTGTCCAAAATTGAATGGTTACCATTCAAAGTACCATTCTTTGTTTGAGGAATTGAATCCCCATTACATGCTTTCTCTGAAAAGCACTAATTCTGTTTACTTTCATGTATAATATTACTTACATACATATATATAGTTACATTTTTAAATTTCTAGTAAATTGAGGTTTAATTGCCAATACTACAAAGTGATAAGTTCATAAAAACACACCTAAGCAAAAATTTTGTACACATATGAAATTGCAACTAGTGGTGAATGTGATGTTTGGACAAATATGCTTTTTTACAACAAGAGGGTCATCATGGCCCTTAATCGCTCACCTGATGACACAGGCTTTTAGTAGGCTCAAATCTGGCATCAAGTAATAAAGAGTTATTTATTTTAGAAACCTTTGGTGAAGCTTGGATCATTTGTGTGGCCACTGGGTTAACATTTTCTAGAATTTTACCAAGTAACCTACTGAATCCACATGATCCACTTAAAAAGGTATGTAAGATTTCATCCTGGCAAACATTCTGGCCAAGTTTGGTGAAGATTGGGCTATCAATGTGTATAACCTGGCATATAAGATAAATAAACTTAAACCAACCTTTTTCTGCTTGCATTCGTTTCTCTACTTCTCTGTCTGAAAAGAAAATGAACATCAGAATGCTATTAATTGATATGGAGCAAACACATTTTTATCTGTAAACACATTTGGCATTGGGTATTATGTTTGTCAATACCTGTAACCAACCCAAAATCTTCTGTTCTAGTAAAATCTACATAATATGTTGTCTTTGTTTTAATGATAAATATAGGTCAACTTACAAATTAGAACAATGCTTAAACATATAAATTGACAAATTAATATAAGAATTTTGCAGGAAACACCATAAATGTATCCAATCTATCGGTAAAAGTATGAGAAAATGTTTGTGTAGTCAAAATTATGCATTCAAAGCATCTCAGATAATTTACAAATCATTTCCTAATATGTGACAGGAAAACCTGATGAAAATATACATGTTGCTGACTTGATGTCATCAAAACAACAAGCATAGATGTTTTTTGTTGTTTCTACTGAACATGCTGTGACAATTCTATATCAAAACCATGTGTAATGTAAACTGAACTGAACAATAGCACCACAAGTCGGTGCAGAATACGCCCGTCAAGAGGGCAATTTGAAACAAAGTTGTGTGCACTATTGTGCAATGCAGTATGGCAAAGTTTTGGACTGCACTCATGGTTATTGCAGGGCCTCTAGTGTGTTCACAAGCTTTTTCTTAGATTTGACCTAGTGACAAACTTATTGACCCAACGTGACCTAGTTATGAACTCATCCAAAATTTCTTGCAGGTAAACATTCTGATCAAGTTTGGTGAAGATTGCGCCATAAATGGGGCCTTTAGTGTGTTCACAAGCTTTTTCTAAACTTGACCTAGTGACCTATATTTTGACCCCACATGACCCAATATGGTACTCATCCAAGACAAACATTCTGACCAAGTTTGATGAAGATTGGCCAATAAATGTGGCTTTTAGTGTGTTCACAAGCGTTTTTCTAAGATTTGACCTAGTGACCTACTTTTTGATCACCCGTGAACCACTTACAAACTCATGCAAGATTTCATGCAGATTTCATGCAGACAAACATTCTGACCAAGTTTGGTGAAGATTGGGCTATAAATGTGGTCTCTAGTGTGTTGACAAGTTTTTCCTAAAATTTAACCGAGTGACCTACTTATTGACCTCATGTGACCCAGTTATGAACTTGTCCAAGATTTTATGCAAAAAAAACAAACAAACCAAGTTCCATTCTGACCAAGTTTGGTGAAGATTGGGCTAAAATATTTTTTTTACAAAGAGCAATAACTCCGTAACAAGCAATGCAATCCATGTTGTCACATCTTTAAACACAATTTAACATCAAAATCGATCATTCATGCAAATATTCTGTTTAGTAATAAGGGCGAAGTTATCAGCATGAGAAACATCTAACAAACAGAAACGTACCATAATATTACTTCAGGCGTATAAAAGTATATGGCATTAATAGTTGCATCTTTACACAATTAATGATTTTTTTTTCCCAAAAGCATTCTTTAGTTTAAGATTGCAGACTTACTTATGCAAAAGTTTGAACAATTGTATGGCATTTTTGGACCTCCACATGAGCTTGCAACATCACCACAATACTGACATCGCTTCTGCTCTTCCTTAGTATTACAATACTGTGGGTTTGTAGGATCCCTGTACGCAAATATATACAATAAATATGTTAAACAACTCTTATGTACATTTACATAATATAAAAATCATAATATAAAAATAATCAATTAAATTGGTTGTGCTTTTTTTTTAGATAAGTAACAGTCACAGTTATGGTCATTTTTAGTGACATCCACCTGTTGGTAGAGGAAGGACACAGGCCAAGTTTGGCCAAGATTGGGCTATAAATGTGGTCATTAGTGTGTTCACAAGTTTTTCCTTAAATATGACCAAGTGACCTACTTTTTGACCACAGGTGAATGAACTCATCCAAGATTTTATGAAGACAAACAATCTGACCAAGTTTGATGAAGATTGGATAAAAACTGTGGCCTCTATGTTCACAAGCTAAAATGTTGATGCCACACGAGGGACGAAGTGGTATTAGAAAAGCTCATCTTGAGCATGTTGTGTTCAGGTGAGCTAAAAAAAAAAAAACAGAGGGAGGGGGACTGCACCAGCCACCTTCGGTTTTTTCCACAGTGCCAACTTACTTTCACCTAGTTTGTTCAGCAAACAATTATATATACGTTAAATGAATCCTTACGAAATTGTTTCGATATTATAAGGAAAGTTGTTGTTTTGTTGTGTTTTTTAAATACATTGCAGCGAACATTTATGATCATTATAGCAACATCCAGCTTTCTGGTGGAGGAAGACCCCAGACACATGTCTGGGTAGAACTACCGGCGCACTGCAAATCAGCTGGAACCCATGTGGTGGAAGGCTAAGCAGTCAGAGGAGTTACGAATTGGCGACTACCAATACGCCACGGGCACCCCCTACGGAAATTTATGTGTCTCAAGTTAATTCTAATGGACAATAGCCTTTTATATTTACTTAGTTGTCCTTGCAATGGGGCTGAGAAATCAATTTTAGCTTCGTACAACTATCTCTTCAGTTGCGCTAATTCTTGATTATGTTTAGTCACCACTTGAGAGGAATGCACAAAGTGAGGAGACACTACTATATAAAGATATCTGTTTGTTTGTTTATTGGGTTTATCGTCCCACCAACAGTATTTCAGTTATCTGGAGATGGTGTCCACTTGAAGCAGATATAGTGCTGCCTTCACTGTGTATAGCATGCCGTGGACACCTGGCATGATACCACACCCAGTCACATTATCCTGACACCGGGCCAACCAGTCATGGAACTACCCTTATATTTGCTTGAGCGTTAGCAAGGGAGCTATACCACTACCATTTTTAACGACTTTGGTATGTCGTGGCCCGGGATCGAACCCGGGGCCTCTCGTACCTGGAGCCGACGCTCTACCGATTGCGCTACCAGGTCCGGTCAAAGATATCTGAACAAAATGCAAAGCAACATACACTGAAAAATACGTTGTTTAAACATTTAACCACAGAGCATTTAAAATCAATATACTATAGCTGTTAACAGACTGTTTTGTATGGGCTTTACGAGACAATTATGTTTGGTTGTTCACATGAATTCATAATGAATAAAATACCTCGTACTCATCATGACGTTGCAACTCCGTCGATGCAAAGGAAGTTAGGCAGTAAGATTTTTCATTATAAACAGGATGCATACAGTGATACACTTGTTGACTGTTTTCAAATACTGCTTTTTTGTTGACACATGGTCACAATTTTCCACTTCCATGTGGACCAGAGCGTACCTAGATGCCACCATTTTGCTATCGGAAATCAGCAGAGTTACTTCCCATATGATAGTTTGCACCATGTATTTTTCGTACCTATGGGGTTTCGGTTCGGGTTTTTTTTTTCTTCATTTTTATAAAAACAGTGTCAGGGACGGTGGGAAAAAATATGGTCGGTCGGGTCCCCTGAACCACATATATATATTTTTGGCCTAAGTAAAATTTGTTCATTGGTAAGGGAAACATTATATAATTGTGCTTATACCACTTCAGTAAACTAGTATATTTAAGATGACTAACACAAATACAATTAGGACCCTTGTGACAAAGTTCATCTATTTTTGGTAAACGAAGACTATACAATAAACTGTGACTACTGAGCCCATTTTAAAAAGCTTGTCAAAGGAAAGTTTGTTTATAATTATTGGGTTTATTGTTCAAACAGTATTTCAGTTTAATATCTGGAGACAATGTCCTCTTAAAGCAGATACAATACTGCCTTCACTGTGTACAGCATGCCATGAACAGCTGGCATAATACCACACCCAGTCACATTATCCTGACACCTGCCAACCAGTCACGGAACTTCATTTGTATTTGCTTGAGCATTAGCAAGGGAGCTATACCACTACCATTTTAATGACATTAGTTTGTCACATCCCAGGATTGAATCCAGGGCCTCCGGCACCTGAAGCCGATGCTCTACCGATTGCACTGCCAGGTCCGGTGAAAAGAAAATTGTTTCAATATCGGGACAAGCTTGACTATATCAGTGGTCACAAGATGTTTACTACAACTCAAACTTGTAGCCATAGGTCCCCATTTGTCAAGTTTCAATATAAATTTCTGTAATATTTTTAAGTGCAAAAACCAGTTAAGCTTTTTAAGTTTAAATGACAATATGTTATAGTCTGTTTTCATTTAAATTGCGAATGTGAGCACCTATGGTCAACTGGACAGTGTTACATATTTGCCGATACTGTAGTGATTTAAGTCCTGATTACATGAACACATGAAAATGAACATCAAACTTCTATTTAAAATAACAATCTTACTAACAAAAAAGAAATTATTACCTGTTGCAAATATCCTGGAAGCATGCAAATGGGTCCAAACTGGCTGATGGGACAAACAGTGTTGACACAAAGAGCACTACCAAAGTCACTTTCATTAGATAAGGCATTGTTTTCTAAAATGAGAACAAATCATGACAAATAAGGTGACATTATTTGCAGTGAATTTCAAAACTAAAATAACCTAATATTCAGTCTATAGATTGTAACACTAGGCTTAAGATGGACCTTTCATTGCAAGGGTAAGTCAGGTAATTCCCATGCTTCAATCCGATAATGATTTCTCTTAGGACAGTGTACAACATTAGTTTAAATAAGCACTACTGGACAGCAGTGGAACATTCATTGTTCAAAGTTCGAGAAATAGGAGTTCACTCCATAGGCTGTCTTTAATTATTATTATTTTTTGTGACAACTGTAAAATAGGTATGGGGGTGAATGTTAGCTTTGAAATACATGTATATTTACGTCGACAATTTGTGAGTTTAAGTTGACCAAACGTAAATTTAAAGAAAAAACAAACAAAAAGCAAAGCAGAAAAGAACACAACATAAAAGTAGTCTAGTCTAGTAGAGTTAAATTCTTTTCATTTCAGACACTTTTACAGAGATGTTTCAAATTTACGATTAGTTCAGCATGTTTTGTACGGGTGCCGGTCACTTCGGTAAATGACCACTTCGGTAAATTCATCTTATATAAGGATTACTCCGGTCGTTTCGGTAAATAGGTAAACATATAGTATAGTACCTGATTGAGACGGAGAATTGGATATGTTTAGGTGTGAAAAGATTTTCACACATCAGCCCGAAAAAGACAATTTAATCATTTGTTAATTTTTAGCTAGCAGAGGTGCGTGTCAACTAGAAAATACTAACATCCGGGGCCCATCACAATTTCTTTGCTCCAAAAACTCAGGACGTAAATAAAATAAATATGAATATTTATGTATGTATTATGATCTAACGTATCTGTAATGCTTAAAATTAGGTGGTGTATATTTAGATGCTTAAATTTATATTTTGTTACATTATTTTATTTAAGTTTTCTAGTTGACGTGCATCTCTGCTAGCTGAAACAAAGAGGCAATAAATAATGAATAAATGATTAAACACATGGACATTGGGCCAATTCTCCATCTCAATCAGGTATCATATATGTTAACCTATTTACCGAAACGACCGGACTCGTCCTAACATAAGATGAATTTACCGAAGTGGTCATTTACCGAAGTGACCGGTAACCTTTTGTACTAACCCATGTTGGCAGAGTTTGTTGTGTTATGTAACATCTACACTTCTTATACTATTTTATGATATTTTTTCATTAAATGATAAATACTTTTCACTGAAATATTGAAGTAAGTTACAAGCATTTTGGTAACCAAAGAATTATTATAGCAGAGGGTAAACTTGAACTATATTATTTGTAAGGTATTTTGGTGGTTTGTGGGGTATTCTGTTACCTTTTTAACTTCATCTTTTACAATTGTAAAGTTTTACATTGTCTCATGTAATTAAAAGCACATTGATACACACATTGATAAACTTTTTTATTATTACTATCACTTTTTTGGGACCAATGATTCAAATAGAGAGCGAAGAACTTAATTGTGTATTTCTTTCTCATTTCAGGTTTATTTTGTGTGATTCTTTGTGTTCCTCTGACTAAAAAGATGTTGGACTGCGTTTAAAAGTCTCAGGTACAGTGAAACTTGGAATATTATTGAGTTACAAACATTTTAAAGTGTTAGTGTCACTAAAAATGTATTAATATAATTACATATTTCTGTTATAATGTTGGTGGGTGGGGTAACTTTACTTCTGTTTTGCCAATTTTTTGTCCAAGTCCATCAGTTTCTATATGATTTTTATTATAAAATTACTTCAAAACATGACAGTGGTAAAAAAATATCAAACTTTCACAGAAAACTGAATGAAATATGAACATAAACCAATTGAATTGTGGTTTTCTTTTGGTCTATTTTTAGGCCGTTTTCGTGACCCCTGACCTACTAAAATGATGAAACTGACATATGATGCAATGTGTATGTAATTCAGTATCTAGATCCTCTAGGTATAAAAAATAAACAGCGCAATATATACCTGATACACAGCAACAAAATTAAAATATTTAGGTATCCAATAAGCACTGTTTAAGCAGCATAGATTCTTTCAAATTTCTTTATAACGCCGGCAATGGCAGCATGCAAATTCCGTCCTCGGGTGAATTATCCGAGGTGTTCCGATGGAAATCGTTAGATCCACACCGTTGAAGTCTACACACCGTTTAAGTTAGGTGTCACTCACGGTTAGCCACGCCTTCTCTGTGCAGGCACTGTATTCGTCGAAAAGAACTAACGCTAGACGTCGGTTGCCAAGATAATGTTTATATAAATATTAGTGAAAACTATTTACTAATAATAGATTAATTTAGTTCAGAAGTAAGCACACTATATTTTCGACGGATTTTTCGCACGGTAAACAGTAATATAACGGTAAAATACAAGTTAGTTACAGCGTATTTGTCAACGATAACAATTCACAATTTATATGGAACTGAATGCATTGACAAAAAGCCAACATGATAACGGATGTTCATAACACTAATTAAGTCAAGTAGTTAGAGGTGTACATAATGTATTTAGTGACGTTGTATGTTGTATGTATGTATGTTATATGTGTACCCAGGGTCCTGTATGACTATTATAAGCCGCACACCATTTAAGTCTGGTGGATTAAAGGTAGACGCAGTCATGTGGGTTGCAAGCCGCACACCGTTTAAGTCAGGTGAGTTAGTGGTGTACACAGGGCCGCTTATGACCGTTAAAAGCCACACATTATTCAGTTCCTTTGAGGAAAAATCGTACAAAGGTACACATTATGGCCGTTATAAGGAACACCCCTTTCAGGTCCATGGAAAATAATGTGTACAAAAGGCACCTATGGCCGTCATAAGCCGCACACCGTTTAAGTGAGACGGATATATATTTACACATGATCCCGTGTGACCATTATAAGCCGCACACAATTTAAGTCAGGTGGTTATATGTATACACAGGGTCCCGTATGGCCATTATAAGCCGCACACCATTTAAGTCAGGTGGATATATAGGTGTACACATGGTCCCGTATGACTTTTCTTAGCCGCACAACGTTTAAGTAAGAAGGATGTAGGTGTACACAGGGTCCCGTATAGCCATTTACGTCCGGTGTATATATGTGTACACTAATCCCGTATGACCATTCTAAACCGCACACCATATAAGTAAGAAAGATGTAGGTGTAAACAGGGTCCTGCATGGCCCGTATGACTATTGTAAGCCGCACACCATTTAAGTCAGGGGGATATATGTGTACACAGAACTTGCCATTATTAGCAGCACACCATTTAAGTCAGTTGGATATATGTGTACACATGGTCCCGAATGACCATTGTATGCTTCACACCATTTAAGTCAGGAGGATGTAGGTGTACACAGGGTCCCGTATGGTCATTATAAGCCGCACACCATTTAAGTCAGGTGGATATATGTGTACACATGGTCCCGTATGACAATTCTAAGACGCACACCAGTTAAGTAAGAATGATGTAGGTGTACACGACATTCTTTATTTTTGTCCGACTTGTAATTATCCATTTTTAATTTATTTTTTCTTTTCATTGCTTGCATTCGAGAAACCCATCAGGAAGTGCGAGGTTAAGCTATGTAAAACCGGGTTAAGCACCCCAGTCGGTCCATTTTGCCGACTGACCGTTCCAAGGCGGTAACTGTCGGGTTTGCTTTTATTGTTTAATGACTCATAACAGATTTGTTCTCACTTTTACATTTGGCGTGCATGTATATACCTTGGTACTGTGTCGTTTCAATTTTTGTACATGATGCAATGCTCATAGGACTTTGTCTTATATATTCTTATTGATAAAATAATTTTTTATCAATATAAATAAAATGCATATGAATGTGATTATGTCCTGTCGTTTATTAGTTTTGCTTTCTCCTCATCATAGTTAAAAGATTTTTATTCATGAGGATTTTAAATGAGAAATAAACACTTACATGTCAATAGGTTTAACCTATTTATTTATAGTCGATTGGGAAACAAGTTCTTTTAACTTATATTAATCCCTCTCGACTGTCCACTTCCTGGGTAGAACCAGTACTCAGGTACTGAATACCTGGAGCAATGTACAGTAAATAGTCTTGCTCAAGGACTAACACCACGTGGTCACTTTCGGGGTTCGAACACGGGACCCTCCTATTCGGAGTCCACCGTCAATAGGTAACAAGGTGTAAGTTAACGTATGTTTTAATTCTCCATACAGAAGAAGTATATACTCAGTATTTTGTTTACACCTCTTACCCAAACGAACTTAATGGTGAGCTGCTTATAACGACGACAAATGACCATATGCTACATTTAATGGTCATAGCACACAATGTGCACCGTTTATCCATTTGACTTAAATGGTGTGCGGCATTTAAAGTAATATGGGGCACTATGTACACCTTTTACCAAACAGACTTAAATGGTGCGCGGCTTTTAAAGTAATATGGGGCACTATGTACACCTTTTACCCAACAGACTTAAATGGTGTGCGGCTTTTAAAGTAATATGGAGCACGATGTACACCTTTTACCAAACAGACTTAAATGGTGCGTGGCTTTTAAAGTAATATGGGGCACTATGTACACCCTTTACCAAACTGACTTAAATGATGTTCGGCTTTAAAAGTAATATGGGGCACTATGTACACCTTTTACCCAACAGTCTTAAATGGTGTGCGGCTTTAAAGTAATATGGGGCACTATGTACATTTTTACCCAATGGACTTAAATGGTGTTTGGCTTTAAAATAATACGGGGCACTATGCACACCTTATACCCAACGGACCTAAATGACACCTTTTACTCAGCAGACCGAATTGATGTGCGGCTTTTGAATGTAATATTGTTTACTATGTGCACCAGTGTGAAACCACAAAATACCGTTGAGTAGTCTTACAAATATTCCAAAAAATTTATTTATATAGGTAGCTATTTAAAATATTGTGTGTGTTTTACCGGATTGATGTTATCATAAAATAACACGAGGCATGTGTCCTAATCTGCACTTTTCGGTCCATGTTGGTATTTGGATACACGTTTAACTCCGCCCACATACCTCCATGACTCCGCCTTCACTACTAGACTTAAAAGGTGTGCGGAGTTAAATGGTGTGGGTTTAGCGATAACCGTGTTCCGATTGATGCTGTCACAAAATCAAGCTGGCAAGCAACAAGCATTAACTAAGGTAGCAAACCCAACAAAAGCTAAATATAGATATTCGAAAATATAGATATTCGACTAAAGCCAAGCACTGTTTACACAGTAGACTTTACTGGTGATGAAACTGATTTTTTTTTCAGCTCAACAACATGCGATTCGGCCTTCGGATGTAACCGAGATATATCGATATGTACCACAGTATCCATTGCTGTTTGTGTCTGGGTAAAATGTGCATGACACGGACGAGATATTCTAAAAATAGCCATGGAAAATCCAAATACAAAGCTGGCTTGCCGCAATAGTCATGGCCCGGAAATAGAACAATCTAGGTTTTTCCAATAATAACGTCACGTGACCCCGTGTCACGGTCTCATATTTCTACTATGTCTAAATTTCTCACACGACCCAATGCATATGTGCAAAAAATTAATAGAAATATGAGCCCCTATATAGATAGTCCGAGATTTTCTCCCGGACGCACATTTCCATCTTAAGTAAACGTGAAATATTCTAGATGTACATGTATGAATCTATTGTAAAGATAGCCCAACAGAAACGTCCGACCGTGCATAGATGGATTTAAATTTTCACTCAGGCACACATTTCCGTCTTAAGTATACGTGTTATATTTATGTATCGTGTATATGGTTGAGACATAAATATTGGCCTGAAGGGAACATCAGCCCGTTTATGAAGGGGTTGAGATTTCCTCCGGACACATGTTTCCAGCTAAGAAAACGAATTATATTATGTGTGCGTAAGTTACAGACGTACGTATATGTTACAGACATATTGACCTGAAAGAATTATTAGCCTTTGTAATAGACGAGATTAGACACCCACCGGGTGCACATTTCCGTCTTCAGTAAACGTGATATATCATAGGTACGAGGGGCATTTATAAAGTATTAATCAGTGCGATTTTTTTAACGTTAATCCGAGCGTAATTGGTACATGTTATACATGTATGGAAAGATCAGACTCTCCTCTACAGTTATGTGCACGAAGAAACCGGGAAAAACCTACACAGTGAGCGCAATGTTCACTTGAATCGACTACGGTCAGGTACATTGCAGTTAAAAATGGCAGATTAAGAGAACAATTCTCAAGATCAGCAAAGAGCGTATTGTAAAATACGCGCATTGATTGGCGTTGCTGCACCTGATATTAAATCAGACTTAGACACGATCTATGGGGACAGTGCCCTATCGTATGCCACAGTTAGAAGATAGGTCCGTCTATTTACCTCCGGTAGAGAGGCGATAAAAGATGAGGCCCGTCCTGGCCGTCCAGTTACAACAATAACTGACGGAAATATTGCCGCTGTTAAAAAAGCTGTGGAAGATGATGCCCACTGTACAGTGGAGGAGATAAGTAATTTATGTGGCATTAATTCGTCATCGGTTTTTCAAATATTGACTCGCGTGTTAAAGTTACGCAAGGTTTGCGCCAGGTGGATTCCCCACCTTCTCACTGAGGACCAAAAACGGGAGCGCGTGCGAATTGCGTCACAGCTGCTCGATATATACAAGAATGCTGACCAAAACCGCATGAATGAAATTGTGACTGGCGATGAAACATGGGTATATTTTTATGAGCCTGACAGTAAAGAAAAAAATAAGGTGTGGGTCGGTGAAAATGACGAACGGCCCCAAGTTGCCCGTAGAGCTCGCACCTCAAAACGCATTATGTATGCATTATTTTTTGATTGCCAGGGAATGGAGGCTCGAATTCATATACCAGAAGGCAGGAGTGTTACTGGAATATTTTACCGAGATTCGGTTCTTTCTGCTGTTGTAAGCCACTATACTGCAGCCCGTCCTCGTACCGGCGTACGCGGAATCAAGCTCCTTCATGATAACGCACCTGCCCACAAGTCAGTGGTGGTAAAGTCGTATCTTAGCGACAACAGCATTGACACTTTACCACACCCTGCATATAGCCCTGATCTTGCTCCGTGCGATTTTGGTTGAATCCTTATATCAAGAACTACATGAGAGGTCGACGTTTTGATTCTCGGCACGCCGTCGGCAGCGCGCTTTTCCAGTGTCTAAACACTATACCTAAAGAGAGCTACCTAAAAGCATTTTCCGATTGGATTCATCGCTTGGAAAAGTGCATCCAAGTCAAAGGGGAATACTTCGAAGGGTTGGTCTAACAATTTCTGCAGAAATGTTACGTATACGACTAAAGCGCCACACTGATTAATACTTTATAAATGCCCCTCGTATTTATAGTAAAGATAGACAGATTGGCCTGATAGAAAAGATCGTCCTGGTCGAAACATCAGCCCGTGTATAAATGGCATTATATTTCCACCAGGGCACATGTTTCTATATTAAAAAAAACGAAAACAGTGGGTTTAAATATAGACAGGGATGGCGAAATCAATTGTCCGAGTCGTACTTTTCTTGTCCCGGACAAGTTACATTTTTTCAATTGGCTTGTCCGTGGACAAGTGAAAAAATCCAATTTCTAAGTGTTAAAATTCCCAAAAATAACTTATATTTCCCAAACTGAAACATAAGACTAAAAGCATTAAAGATTTGTTTACGTTCGTAATTGTGATGTGATAAATTTGACTAAACATGAAGTAATTACACGACAGTTTTATGGTTTAACAGATTTAAGTGATTATTAAATCATTGTTCTTAAAATACTTGTGTTTTTATTAATGAATATACGGACAAGTAGCACATTGTAACGGACAAGTACATTTTTATAACCACTTGTCCGTGGACAAGTAAACATTTCTGAGATTTCGCCACCCCTGAATATAGATATAGAAAGACAGGTCCTATAGAAACTTCAGACCGTGTATAGATAGTTTCCACGTCATTTAACCCTTATCTTGGCAGCCATTATTGATGGTAACTTCAAGGGATTTTCATATGAATTGTATAGAAGGTTAAATTTTATTTTCTTGTAATTTCTTTATTTGTGGTCCGAAAATTAAAAGCTATATACACCATTTGAAAGCTATTGAAATTCATATTTTCAGAATACATTATTTTTAAAATTGATAAATGCACACAGAATTAAAACAGAGAAATAAATAAAACTATTGGCTCATACTTAAACAAAATGAACAGTGTAACATATGCGGTTGTATGTCTTTAACCTTTTAAACTATCAAAATATAGTTTTGATATTTAAAATACTATATAAAAGCTCTTAACTTTGATATAAAATTCAGTAAAATAGACTGAAAAATAAAAAAAAAACACATTGGTGAGTTTAATACAGCACGTATTTCCCGATTTTGGCCTGCATTAGCTTCTGCCCACAAAGATGGCTGCCTTAAATTGTCTTATCAGTGTCGATGACATCACATGGAAACTATCTATAGATGGGTCTATATTTCCACCCGGTATGGAATGGTCGGGAATTTAAGCACGCGTAGTTAAAAATAGCAATTTGGCGCATGCGCACACTAGACAGAGAAATTTAAGCACGGTAGAAACATCAGACCGTGACACCGGTACAAATAGGCTATCTACACAGAAAACGTTGTATAATGGCGATGGCGTGCTTCAAAACAAAGTAGGTTTCAGTTTTGCATCGTTATTTGAACATGAATGAGTTGTTTGGTCTTGAAATCGGTCATTTCAGACGACATACATTACTCATTAGCTTTAGAAAAACTAGCATACATGTACATTATGGATAGATTTATTATTAGGCATAAGTAATGAATAAAATGCTTTGTCTGTAAAATATACATAATTTATAAACTATTTTTCAAAAAACAAACTCACAACAGATGTCATACTCATGCCTGGTCATTTCAAGATTTTATATATAAATCTGTAGTAACACAGTTGCTGTTGTTGGCATCCTTCTGTCTCTGGAGACAATGGAGTCTGCACCTGAGTATTTATTTAGTTGTGGGGCAGCAGCGGCGACTGTGGCTGAATAAGCCAATGCGGGAGCTGCAGCTTCTGCCGCACTTGCTGCAAGTGTGGTCCTTGTTGGTTACTATCGGGGCAGCTGTGGTAGGCTGGGTTCTCTGCTGTTTGTGGCTCTTCCCTTCTCCTAAGCCTGCTTGATGCCGGTTTTGACATTTGCACGCCAGCTAGAGCGATCGGAGGTTGCTCTTTAGAGATCTGCTGGGTTGATGTTGCATGACTTCAGATCCCTCTTGCAGACATCCTTGTAGCGCAGGGTTGGTCGTCCGATTGGCCGTGTTTCTAGTGGCGAGCTCTCCATAGAGATCCGACTACCTACATACATCCGAGAGATGAATTATCCGAGGTGTTCCGATTGTTTTCTTTCCTCCATATAAATGATATACAAAGTTATCCCACAGCACAGACACCTAACTTCCTAAGATGATTCGTGAATTATCCGAGGTGTTCCGATTGATCATAGTCCGTTTGAGTTCATTGTTGCGCTATACAAAATAGCTCCATTTTATTGTCTTTAATTGAGAGTAAACACAACCTTTTGACAAACTTTTAATGCGTATTTAACATTAATATACAATGAAAATGACATTTCATTGCCATATGTTTTATCGACTATTTTAGCTAAATAACTTATAAAAATAAACTGTAAACACGTGAAAGTGCGTGACCCAGAAAAGTTTACAAAGCGGTTAGTGTGAAGGTCACTATTCAATTTAATTTTCATCGCTGTCAGTGTCGGATAAGGAGATAATTCTTTTTTGTAGACTCGTCAGTAGAATTTACATTTGATTTGTGTCATAGGCGGCTGAATGATGATATGGAAAATTCCACCAAAAACGTTTCCTGTGAAGATGCTGTTAAAGCCACCGGTTATGTTTGAGTTCTTTGTGGCGGAAGTCATTGAAGTTAGCATCGCGTTGTGGACATTCGTTTCTTGATTCACTTGAGGAGTACATGCATGCTGGTGAAAACAGCTAGACTTTGTGAGGTTATTTAATATCATTTTGTGTTGATTATTGCTAAATTGGGGGTAGTTATTAATTGGTTGAATGTTGTGGTGTCCCGTGACATGTTATCTGCATTATCTGATTTGCCGGGATGTTATTTTCGGACAATTTTTTAACTAAATGTTTCCGGGCGCTGTGGAGAGTCAGACGTCTTTCGGTTGCAAGTCCAGCATCCTTAGCCGTACGCTTCATGGTGGTGTAAGTTTATTTATACCAATAATCAAGTGTGACATTTGAACCGACGAAAAAAAGAACTGTCATTGTCTTCCATTTTGTTTACAAACACGGCGGATGAATACCAAATAGTCACGCGAAGCTGCTAGCCAATCAAATTGCAAGAAAAGCTGTATTACACTAGTGTTATAAAAAAATATTACATGGGTATATTGAATGGAAAACAAGGTTAATCATGTGATAATATAGTGTATATAGATCTATAATAGTGTGTACATTACGACCTGCACATTGTAACAACATAATAGTTATGTTAAATGAATATAAATTAACAAACTAATTTTTGAGTAGATCTAACACTTACTTGTTCTTGTTTTTTAAATAGAATGTGTTGCTGTGAAATCACTCGTGAAGCCATGAACAAATGACAAAGATCCAGTCACTAGAAAGAGCCACTATTCCTGTTTGATTATTAAGAAAAACAGCAGTGAAGCATTCATTCAGTCTGTCTATTGTACCGGCAAAGGAGGGTAAGACTACTTTAAGCAAAAAATAAATGGCTTGTTATGTGTAGATTAACAAGTTACATGTGTAAGATTTTAAGAATTGACCTTTAAGTGCTATATTTATATTATTAATAAATGTCATTGGTATAATATTATTTTCTGTAATCTTTATTTATTATTCAAAGTATTTTTGAATATTAGTATTCATGTAAACAGTACAAAAATGAGTATTGGTAACATACATGTATATTGTTAAATACATTGTTTGTGTGTTTGTGTATAATGTGTTTGGCATGATGGCAGTATTGTAGATGTATACATGCACGTGCATTTTAGTATTGATGGTTCTATATACATGTAGTGGCTACTTTGTTTGAAGTTCTTGACTTCGTTGATGAGTTGTACCTCGATTCCATGTGTTAGGGATCGCAGAGCATCTCAACTACAGCAACTAGGGAAACCTGTCATAGCAGCTGACTTGGACACATCAGTAGCATCAGAGCAAAGGTTCACATCTTTTAAACTTTATAGGGTGTTCTGTCTAAGACTTATGTACCCTCCATATATATGTACATTACTAAAGCTGATACTGTTTGTGTTTAAATCATGTTCACACAATGTTTTGATACTACACATATTACATTAAAGTCTTAACCCTTTTATAGTGTTATGACTCATTCATTTTACAAGTGATGATGTATGTGATTATCGTGCAATACTAAGTACTTGTAATTCATTTTAATAACAAAAATCAGAGGTTTAGCCATAAAATGAATTTTTATTTCAGAAATGATAATTGCGTTCATATATTTAATCAATACTGTTTTATTTTGTTACAGTGCACAGACTCCTATGCCGCTGTATTCCCCTCTGTCTACAGATTACCAGACCCCTGACCCCGGTGTGTTTTTCAGTCAACTTTTACTGCTTCATCCATCTGCCTGTGCCCTACGTGCTATATATGACTGTTCCAAAAGAGATGAACCCATCAAGCCACTCAGCTGTCGAACACCTGCACAGAAAGTACAGCAGTTTAATGATGTTTTCTAACAGCCTCCAACTACCACAAGATTTTACATTCAACAAATATAAATAGAACAGCAGAATATTTATCGAGATCTAACAGTTTTGATGGAGATTTTGTCCCTGATGCCGTAAGATTCGGTCGTCGTTTCGAGAGTAAGGCTCGTGACATGTTCATGAAGGCACATAGGTTTTGACACCTTAGACATGTTTCCGTCAATATTCCAGGTCTGATTATCTAACTGGAAGACCCGATATAAGCATGTTCCCCTGATGGCATTGTTGACTGCCAACATTGTGGTAAATTTCTTCTGGAAATTATATGTTTATAAAAGTATAAACATTTTCACCCTAAAATGCATTGAAACTGTCTACTATATGTACGTCAACAGAAGAAGGTTTGCAGCTGAGACATTCCCATGCCTATTTTGCTCAGATCCAAGGACAAATGGGGGTTACAGGACTGAGGAAGTGCATGTTGGTTGGTTATACCCACAAAGGAATCTGTTCTGTTGCTTTAGAATTTGATGATGAGTTTTGGCAAAATGCAAAACCTATGTTCTATAAGTTTTATACTAATGCTTACTTTGCTGTGTTGAAAAAGATGTTTGTTAATGATAGCAAATAAGTTTTTGTATAAAAACCTGAAATTTGTGTTGTTAACAAACATGAATTTAGTTATTTCAGGTTTACTAGTCACTAGTTTACTAGTGAAATTTTGTTCATATAAATTAAGATTTAAAGAATATGTACACATACATAAGTATTGAAAAATAGCACTACATTTGCATTTAGTTAAAATAGGTTTTGCATTTTGCCAAAACTCATCACTAAATTCTAGAGGAACTGAACAGATTCATTATACATTAGTATTGAAAAATAGCACTTTTTACTTTCAATTTCACAATATTTTATTGCCTCACTTGATTTTTAAAGTATATAGAAAAACAAACACAGATAAACGTTTTTTTTTATCAATTTATTGCCTTGTTTATCAAAGGAACATTATTGTTTTTACATGCACACTTGTCACTTATGTTTTTAATTGTTCATATATATATATATATATATATATATATATATATATATATATATATATATATATATATATATATATATATATATATATAAATATATATGTAATCATGTTATTAGTGTAATTTCCTTCAACTAAAACAGACAAGTCAATGGAAGGGACTGATCAATACGGTACACTGATCAGATTACTAATGTCAACCTGTATAAAGTGCCCAACACACTGAATTCATTTACTAGCTGGATGATTACATTGTTTTGCAATGTTGACATTGTATATTGGAAAAATATGAAAAGGGTGAATGTAAACTGCACAATTTTATAATATATTTGTATTAATTATTATTGTGTACAATTACTAAATACAAATATGAAATGAAAACCAGCCTGTTGTTTCTTTATATTTTCTAGAACATATTCAGTTAGAATTCTAAAAAGACTGTTGTGAAGAAAGATACATCAGCTTACTAGTATGTTGTAAGGTTTGTGTATTCATCAAGAGGAAAAATTCAGAAAATGACAAGTACAAACATGTGAGCAACATTATGGCAGCATGTACCTGTATACAAAAGTAGTGTGCTATGCAAGACAAGGCTGCAAGTTACACAAAACAGCAACAATGGTTGTAATTTGGTATAACAAAAATCTGTACTTTAATGGGATAATGCCAGATAGAATTTTTAATGTTTTCATTCTCCTACTAGTTATTGCTCTTTCAACATGGAATCTAACTGAAGCAATTAAACTTGACCGTTTAAGAGCTTTACTGCTTTAACATCGACCATGTGAAAAAGCTCGAATATTTATAGTTGCTTTTTTAGGTAATAGCAAATGCCTGATGTTAATACGACGGTCAGCCATCATGTCATCAACTTGTTCAACATGATCTAAGAAGCCAGAAACCTGAACAATCTTAGCATCACTGATAGAGCCTGCATATATATTAGACAGAAAAGTTATGGTTCCATTTGGAGATATTCATACAAGTTGCTTGAATGTGTTGGACTGTTTATAGTTTGACCTGGAAACTTTTTGAGCGGGAGGTCTTAATGGCTTTTGAACATAGTACTCAGTACAGTCTATAACAGCCCTTGTGTTTGGATACTTTAAAAAATGATAATGGTAAATAAGCTTTAACAATATCTTTTGAAGGCCAAATCAGTAGGGGTTTCAAACATTGGTGAAGTAGATTAGTCCATGAAATTAATATTCTACTAACATGACTAGCAGATAAACCAAAAAGAAACCCCATTCTTATTTTAACAAAACAAAGTAACATTTCTATAAATAAAGAATCAGTTGTCCTTTTTCTACCTTTAGTTCTGTTGTTGCTAGGCACAGATTTATATTTACCATCCCATAACTTAATATGTTGTGCAGCTGGTAAAATCCGCTGAAATAACCAATGTAAAAGGGCAACAGTAGGCAAACCAGTATACTGAAAACATATACATTCTTTACTAAAGATATAATTAATAAAATCATTTGATGTGTTGACTGTTTGGGTAGCACATTCTTTAACATTGAGAGAGTCATTGTTGTTTTGGTTTTCTTCAGATGGAAACAGATCATGGAACATGGGCAAGTTAGAAGAGGTATATGGGACGTTTTCTTTGTTTGAGCTAAAGTTGATCTCTTGGAACTGCAGGGACTGTTTGGATTTCTTTGGACGTGGCTGGTGCTGTTTCCTATATGCAGGGAGTTTCCGTGTAGATGTTGAAGAGTCTACAGAATTTTTTATGCCGTTATTAGGATTTTTTTATTCACTTCAGTAAATACAGTGTAAGTGCTTGACACCTCATACTGCCGAGTTAACAATTTTAAACAACCCCTGCTTCTAGCGTGACAACATTAGTTCTGTTATTCTCATGTTACCAAGTGAAGTGAAATCCAGAGGTACACAGTTATAATTTCGTAGCAGTACACACTAATCAAATCTTTATATTAGTATATCTAGACGCAAATCTGCTTTTAGAATGAATCTGAAATGTCCTCCATAGCCAAAAAGAAAAACAGCATGTAGTGAAACGTAGTACATGCGACAATCATACAGCGATAATGCCTTAACATCCTAAAGGTTAAATGGGTCAGTCGGACTCTGTATATGCATATTTATTTACTGTAACCGTGTTTATCCACTTATTTTAAAGTTGTTATGTAAGAAAAACAACACCTCTATTAAATTATTTTTACAGTTAGTACATGTATACCCTTATATTTTCAACAATATCTAGAAATTTTTTCATGTGATTTAAAAAAAATGAAAATCTGTCAATTATCCGCCTATGACCTAAAGACCTCCCTTCATTTTCAATTTATCTAAGCAAAACAATTGACATTTTAAAAATACGTCATGAATTACCAGGCTATAACACATGTTAGCAAACTATACAATTTCCCATATTTAAAACTTATTGATTTCTAAGAAATAACACATAATCAGACAGTTGTCTGAACATGATTTAAGAATACAGGGGAAACAAATTCCACACCATTACCTTTCTTTTATACCCCAGGTGGATCTTGGAATATGGGCTGCAAGAGACAAATCGGTATTGTATGTCTCTTAAATTCCACTTACTTTTGATGAACAATCTATACACACGTGTTCATGTCTTTTATCATATTTATATAAAGTATATTTATGATACTGGTGTTATATATATATATATATATATATATATATATATATATATATATATATATATATATATATATATATATATATATCTTTCTCTGCAAGATTGATATCTTCCATTGTAAAGTGGCTTAATCTTCAACATTTAGCAGCATATGGTGTCAGCAGTCTGTGCATCAAGTTATTTGGGTTTGATTGCAATCTTGCCGTGGAATATACTTAATTAGCTAGATGATATCACATGACTCTAATCATCATAGATACTTTATGTGCATTATCTAAGACTAACTCACGCTAATAAGAAAAAGTTGGGATACATAACTAAAACAATTTAATCATTTATATAGGTAAATTTGCAATAGCATGTATATCAATCTAGATGTACTTGAAAATAAGTGAGGGACAGACTTCCAGGAGAGAATATTTATCATTTGCAAAAAGTATTTATTGTATTTAAATTTGCCAAGAGTTGCATACGTCGCAGTTCTAATTTTACGAGAAATTTACGAGAAATTATTACGATTACCGGATATTTGGGACGGAGCTTCTCGTATGACGTAAAACGTGTACTCTGTTAAGCTTTTACAACACTAGTGTGTGTGTGTGTGTGTGTGTGTGTGTGTGTGTGTGTGTGTGTGTGATTGTGTGTGTGACAACAAAATGATTTAGGCATAGTTGTTAATGTACTTTGATTTCTTCGCCATTGATGGTTAAATCCATATACTCTTAAACTCGAAACGGGAATATTTAGAAAATTGATCCGGCAAACCTAAAATCTGTTTTCAAATTCGGCAATCTACATTACAGCACAGCAACAATTATAATCATGTTTTTTAAGCACCGTCCTTCCAATTCGCTATTCATAAAATAAACAGCACAATGACATCGGGAGCCTTGACGAAGTCTGAAAACATTGAAACGAGCAAACAAATTTATTGGTTGAAATGTTACGATCCAACACGATCACAACAACAGAGCGTACAATGCGTATGAATATTAAACCCTTACCCAATGAACTATTTCAAGCGCGTTTTAATATTGATGAATTTTTGGTACTACTGTGTTAGAGAAAGTATTTGGGACTAAAATGGTGGACCGGTCGTCATACATGGTGTGTGTGTGAGAGGTGTGCATGTGTGGGTGTGGGAGGGGGGTGGGGGGTAGGTAGTCTGGTTCCCAGCTTCTATTGTAAACATAATAGAAGTCTGGCATTGACGAAACAATGGCCGACGCAATGATAGCTGTAAGTTAACCAAATACTTTCAAAAGTTGTTCATCGGGATATTGTTCAATTTTCAATCGATATGTATATATAAAATTCTTAAAGATAAGGTTTCTTTTCGTGGAGCATTTCCGTATGTTATTTTTTTTTTAAATTTCAATAAGTTGAGTACTTTTCGGACAAATACGAAGATTGTGATATTTCGGATATGTGATCATAAGTTCTCTTGTAAAATGATTATAAAATGATTTTGTTTTGCATTGTGATCAATACGAATGTGTTTTAGTTATGTTTATTAAGAAAGTATTACATTGCCATGCGGCCACTACATATGTTATCTTAAATGTAAATGTTACAATATAATCAAAGATATTGTGCTTATACAGTTATTGTGGGATGCTTGTTATGTCATTTTATTAACTTACTTGAATATTTCATCATTTACCATGTGTATGAAAGAGCACTATTTCAAAATTAGGGCTTTCTAAGAATTGCACAATATGTACTGTTATTCTTACTGTCTGATCCACCTAGACACATGCTCCTCATTTTTGTGTTGATAGAATAATTTTAATAGAATCTTTACAATGCCAAAATGCAAAAACTTAAGAGTAGAACATACAAACTAACAAATAAGTGAACATAAAAAAAATAAAGAGTCTTAAATGTTGTAGAAACTTCAGATTTGTTGTCTTAAATCAATGCAAACTTTAAAAAATAGTTTTCCTAAATTACTGAAGATAAAATTGTGTGTTTTAATGTTGTTAATTTATATAAAAACACTTAAAAACTGATAGCAAAAAATAACAATGAATATGCAAATTAAGTAAGTGTTTTGCACTCATTTGTTTGGACTTCATGCTTCCTAGGGGCTTTTCTTACAGAAACATTAGCAGTATTTCATTTTATAATAGCATTTCTTGTTAATTTTTGTCACCTTCAAAGGAAAAATTTGGCAAATGTCACACTAGTTGTGTAACTGACACACTCTATTCTCTTAAATCATTATTTAATATTGTTATTGAAAAATCAAATTGAATGAAAACCAAATTAGTGGCAATAATACCTTTCTGTATACCTGACATTGTTATTAAACAAAAAAAAATCAAAATAATGATGAACACTCTAATCATTTTTAACAAATTCCATTAATCAGATCTAAAAGAAATAACAAAAAAAAGGCATTAAAAGAATTTTCCTGTGAGTTGAGTATACATGCACACAGTAATATTTTAAAACATTTCAAATGACATTGCTGGTGATGACAAGGAATGGCAGTTAACTTGCTTATGTCTTTGATAATCATATACCGTAGTTTGATTTAGAATTATCATGCATAAATGTTTGCCCCAGTTCCTAGTGCATAGAAGAACTAACTCACAGTACATAAATAATAATTATACTGACCAGACTTCGTGTTAATATAAGTTGCCATATTAGTATTATGTTACACATTAACTGACATTTAGGCTTAATTTTAACTTCTTATTTTTCATTAGATAATGTTATATCATTATATGCATGTTTCATGTAAATAGTCTATCGATTTATTAATTTGCATATCTAAATAGTTCAGTTGTCTGGCAAAAACAAAAGAGAAATCAACATACTGGTAATTTTTAAAAATTCTTAAAACAGTACTCCCTTTGAATGACCAACTTATATTGATGTGATTAAGATGATAAATGCAAAAATGGTGTTTGATCCTGACTGCAATTGGTATCAATTAAGCTTTTTGAGATGAAGCTTTTTAAAATAGAAGTATTATTTCATCAGTTCTTCAACAATAATACCTATTATTGGTACATGAAGGATGAAAGACATCTTGTAGTGTCCGCAACACATAATTAAAAAAAATAAATGTGTAAACCCTTTTTTCTGGTCTCAGATAAGTCACATCTTTTTTATTTTTTTTAAGTTACCTGGACTGTCTTTCATCATTCAATTGGTATATACATTATATATGTTAAAATACATTGAATATCCTGATTGGCCCATATTAGAAGTACATTAATTTCACTGTTATGTCCTGTTTGGCCGAAAATCAGACTAGACAATAATATTTATTTCACTTTTTTTATATAACTGCAATCAAACCAAACATTTATTAGCAAATACAACTTTGAGAACATGAAAAATGCCTTATTTATAAGCATATTAATATTTATGTTGCGGACACTACACCGTTGCAAACAAAGCTTTTCATTAAATGCGGAAAAACCTTAAGGCATTTGGTGAAAGCGCTTGGATTGTAGAAACATGTGCCCAAGGCAATTTATATAACAGCAAAGTAAACTTTGTATCTCCTGTTTTTGTAATGTGTGAAGCTCTGTTGTAGACACTACAAAATATTACCCTTTGCAGGTGTGCAGGAATGACATAATTAAAAACATTGCACACAAAAGCTAGTTCAAAGTTAGGTATGTTTTTGTGTTAAATACATATAAATATTGAAAAATAAACTGCAAATCATTTTAATATTAATTTCTTTTTCAATTCATTGGCTTTTTAATTTCAGTTTGAAAGAAATTGTCAAAATGTATAACAAACTCTACTTGTATACAAACCCCTGTCAATTTTTTTTATTTTTTTCTTAAAAATTGATGAAACAAAAAGCTAATTAAACTAGAAAGAAATGTTTATAGTGAAATATAACCAATGAGTATAAATTGTTAATGCAAATTATAATATTTTGCTATGCAATCTTAGTAATATTTAAATGATACAACATAATGCTGAAAAAACATCATTTTTAGCTCTTCAAATTAATACACAGTGCATATTGTCACGTTACATACCATTTTTCAGCTAAAACAACATCCTAGCGGCATAAAAAATATTTTTTTGCTGCAAACCTATTACTGATAACTTATATTATATGACTGTATAACATGATCAAGTTTAAAAATGGACAAATATAGTGAAAATGGCGATAATAAAGTAATAATAAGATCTCTTTACCAAATTTAACATGCCACTCCTAGGGGCCGTATTCACAAAGCATCTTAAGTCAAAACTTAAAATTATTAAACATTTTCTTAACACCATTACATTTATACTTTTGTTTTAAAATGACTTATTTTTGCATAAAAGAAATGTTCTATGAATGCATTTCACACAGATGTAATAATTTTCAATATTAATTACCTAATGAAGGAAATATGGGGAACTGAAATTTTCACTTAAATTATTTTTTAACTTAATATTTATCAATTAAATAAATAATGTCCGAAATTACACTGCGTAAATTTGTCCGAAAAATATTCAACTTGTCAGGAATGTAAAATCTCATCATAAGTAATAGCTCCTTAACAACGCTTTACACGAATGAAAACTACAACATTGATATTGACCAGAAAATCAATACTATCACAATGACCCGCCTTTGGCTATTAGCTCGTAAACTTAGCGATTCCATCGCCGCCGCCATTATTTCGTTTGTGCCTGACCCTTTGTGTTTAGACAAAGGGCAGGTAATCCAGACTAGGGGGTAGGTTGTTAAAAGGTTTTGGACGCATTTCTTACATTGTGCCCGTTTTCATCCTTAGTGTGTTTTTTGCCAAAAAAGAAGAGACTCATTTGCAAATACGACATTGGAAGTCTCTAATCATGGAGGTGGGAAATAACTTAGCATGCACCATTTCCAACTCCCTAAGCTCCCTTAGCCACAGTCAACAAAACTGATTTGCCAGTTGTTTTTGGAATTCTTGCACTAAAGACATATCGTTCATATAAAATGTTTGGCTTATTGTATTGGATTTAGTAATTGGGACTAAGTCCATCTTTTTTGCACCATGTAATTTGAATTTTGAATATGCTTAACTATATATATGGGCCATGTAAAGGGATTGGTAAATGAGATTGCCATGAAATAAACTGGTATTAATTTAAGGTAAAATGTATCGCATCATTTTTCCTTTCCCATTCGTTTTTGTTTTGAACAGAACTACGTTAATGGAATATATAAATAGCAGAAAATATGGATATTTTAATATCTGTCAGTCTTATAAATGCTAGGTATCTTTGAATGAGAACAATAAAAGCATCTTATAAGAGCATTCGTTTCATATGCTCTATCTATAAATATATAATTGTATTCTTATATATCTGTGTTTTTGTTGTAGCTGTTGGTATTGTTGTTTAAGCAGAGTGTTGTGGTGATACGTTCACGAAAAACAGCGACTCAGTCCACTCGTCTCCGGAATTACCCAAAGGTATGCAGTTAAAAAGTTTAATTTTATTATGTGACCTTTGTTTCCTTATAAGATACAAAATAAAACATCAAGGCATCGGATGTTTAATTATTTTGTGTAACCTTGATTACATGACTAAATAGTACCCATGATCAAAGATTTGTATACTAAAACTAATAAAAGTATTATGATTATTGCTGAAAAGTCTGATATATCTTATGATTTTTTGAGTTTTCTTGATTTGATCGTCATGTGTGACTGGATGAGAAATTTGGTAGAAAATTGCTAGCATTCTCTTTTCTCCGAAAATCAGTGCATAAGTTTATATGTGTGTACACTTTGACTGACTTCAGCTACATTTTCCCGTGTTTTTTTTCCTCCTAAATGTTTATTTGTTCAGAAGAACGTTCTGTGTCAGAAAACTGTATTTATTTTTAAAGTATATTTAAGGTTTCAAAATCAAATACTAGGAACTTGTGACACAGTTGTAATATCGCATTTTTTTTTGCTATGATTTTACAGGCAAAGCATTATTTTTGAAAAAAAAAATCTCTTCGAAAATATCAGACATCGCCAATGCGACCATACATGTATTGGTTCAACGTAACACCAAGGAAACACACACAACAAAGTATCATCTTCGTAATTATGATCACAGGAGATAGAACAAACGCCAATTGTATTTTACACTTTAAGATGGATCTAAATCTGAAAACCGTTGAATTGAGATGTGCTGTAACTTGAGTAAACTTGCGAAAACTCATTAACATTTTTATTGACAACAATCCAGAGTCGTAACACTTAAACTCCACGAAACACTAACCCAGAATCGTTTCGTTAACATTTGACTATTGACATTCGCTTATAAGTGAAATCGATGATTCAGCCGTAAAGGCAATCATTTCAAACACATTCCTTACAAGGTCAAAATATTTTAAATTGTTCCGCAAAAATATTAGATGTTAGTGAATGTTGCCTTGGTTGTGTTCCCAGTTAATCCGTTGACACCCTATACTTGGATCTCTGTGCCGCCAAACATCACTGACATTTGCGCCGCCTACACGACCGCCCTGGTCTCGACAATCAACATAGGTCTTTCCGATCTGGACGCAGTCTGGCTCATCAACGTACTTAGGATCGGCTCTGTTTGATGTAAATACTCCCAGCCAGCCTCCAGTATTACCATCTGATGTGCGGACTGATGCTACATATGTGCAGTAACCACCTTCTCACCAAAACGAATATACTCTCGGGACACTTCGACACTTTTTAATACCATCTATTCGTTTAGAAATTCTAGACTGCGGGTGTATTTGGGGATTATAGTGTACTAAATGGTCTATCCCATTATGTACTTGCTGATCCGAGACGTAATGTCTTTGTTGTCGTGTCTTAAGATTACCGCTCCTTT
The DNA here is from genome assembly GCA_007844125.1 of Sinonovacula constricta. Classification (NCBI taxonomy): domain Eukaryota; kingdom Metazoa; phylum Mollusca; class Bivalvia; order Cardiida; family Solecurtidae; genus Sinonovacula; species Sinonovacula constricta. Next base: position 29,186,000 of record CM017558.1, on the reverse strand, counting down.
TAGGACGGATAAACTTGCCCCCGACGGTACTGTACAATCCTTGTCGAGAAAGCTTTGTTTTATCACCTTGTGCAGCACTGAACATTCTGAAAATACACCAACCATTAGTATAATGTATGTACCGTTGAGCTTGTCATCAGTAAACAAGATTGTACGTGACGAGTGATTTCCTTTACCACAGCCTTGAACAGCTCTCGGCTGGCTTCAGTTTCAGTTACAATTCTGCCTGCTTTAATAGAAACTGGGTAGACGGCTTCTTAGGTCATCCTCAGTTTCCTTCAGATACATTTCGCACAGGACAGCTGGAAATTTTAAACGTATTCAGCAGTCCGTGTCGGGATCAATTTTCCGCTTTGCTACATACAATTCTCAGTCCATGTCGAGATAATCTTCGAAATGTATGGTTTTGAATTGTTCGAAATCCTTTGGACGACAGCATCGGCAATACGTGAGAGGAAACTCTCGTTGACTTTAGATGTTCCCCAGGCGTTACCACTAGCCTTGCACACCTCTTCCAATCTACTGTTTTCGCCAACCTAGTGGACCGTAACATCGATTGTGCCACCTGCAATAATGACATTTGATGTCTAATTCAGCAGGCATCTCTGTAAACGAAGAAATATGGGAATTAAACTTACTTCCTGAGAACTGAGCCTTTATATAAAAGATGCAAAAGTATAAAGTGTTATTAGAATTTAAATTTTCTATTCAAAGTCGATAGAGTAAGCATGTCTAACTTATCAGAACACCGTGAGTGCTGGCAATGTCTTATTGAGCGAATCCTTTATTGTCAATTTTTTGCTGATCGACTAAAACGAATAAAATGCTGCAATGATTATGAAGACTAAAATCTATATAAAATCATTTACACAAATTAGGGCCAAAACCACATTTTATCAATTTATTCAACACATAAACAATACTAGGACAGTTTCCAGTGGGGATCATTTTAATTTGTTGAATAACAAAACATAATTATTCAAAACTAAAAGGCATTTACTATGTTTTCATTCGAAGGAAAAGCATTTAAACTATGTTCTCATTATTCAGGTTTTGGTAAAACAATACGAAACCTTAATTTTTTTTTCTTAGATTGGTTAGATCGAAGGAATGGGATTGGAATGGGATTTGCCGGCATTTTTGCCAATACTGTGCAGCGACATTTCTATCATTATAGCACAGGTGCACTTATGACGTGCCGGTCCATTATACTGACACTGACGAGACGAGCGTAATGCTGTCCCTTAGCCCCGAGCGTTACGAGGGAAGCCACAACTTCCATCTACCAACAACCAAGTCTTTGGTTTGACCCAGCCTGGGTTTGAACCCGCGTATATATATTGAATGGATCTTGATTCATACCCGCCCCCCCCGCCCCCCGCCCCCTACCAACATTTGTCCGATCAGCCCCTTCTACCATTTGTCAAGGAATGCCATTTTTGTCCTGTTAATGTTCCCCTTGAGCATACAGTAGCCTTAACGCTTACCATTCGATCATAAACTACCATCTTAAACTGCTTGAAGAAGTAATACTGCACATGTTTCTTTTCTTCAATGAGGTCAACATACTTTTTCTCTGCTTCATACCCGAAATTCTCAAGCGGGTCGTATCAGAACGCATGTCGGAGCTTTTGGATATATATGCGATCCATCATTCCTAAAATGCAAAAAAAGGACGATAAACATAAATATTTTACCATTAACATACGGAAACACTTTAATAGAATAGATCTCGCAGAAATCGTAATAGCGTCAGAGAGATTGTCTAAGCACAAGTAACACTCTCTCACGACAAATGTCACAAGGTAACAATTCTCGCCAACAAAGGATCCCAAGCAAACGACTGCATGCGTATTCCCAGTAAATCTAAAAAGTTATGTCACAAAGACGGACAAAGGGGCGACATTTTACATGCTTATTAACAGCGTAGTTACCAGGACTCGCAAAGTTAATAATATAATGTCTAAAGTTTTTACTATTCACATTCAAATGAATTCAAGAAGGAGTAAGTTCTGGTTGTTACTGCTATTGCTTCTTCTATGAGGACCATGAATACGCACACTACTGTAACTACTATTACTACTATTACTGTCCACTACTGCTACTACTATGGCGACCATTAAAACGTACACTACAACTACTACTACCACTACTAATCAATATTGTTGCTGCTGTTGTTTCTACAACAACTGCTACAGTTCTGGAACCGTAACGGTTGTCACACGATACGAGGTACGTACGGTTCGATTACGTTCGATGTACGATACCATGTACTATTTTATTCGATACCATAGACGTAACAGTTCGATACCATACACGATATGCTTTACGATGGAAAATCTACACGTTGCGCTTCGATACAAGATACTGTACGGTTTACGTTTACGCCACGTTTACGAAATACCATACCAAATGTGGCATGATGTTATGGTTAAGGTTCAACTCGGCCTATTTAGACTGTACGAACTCGGCATAGTCCAAAGCGTTCTGCCCTGTTCGGCCCACTTCCAGCGCATGTAGGTGGTAATGTTTTCACACCTTTAATAATGAGACAATACAATTTTTTTCCGTCTAAACAGTAAAATGTGTAGGCAAATAATAAGTAAGTAAAGCCAATATGATAACCTTCTTAAACATTGAATAAATATATAAACATGAACCATGCTTAGATAAATTAATTTAAATCTGTACTTTACTAACATTCTTACACCACTCTTCTATACACGTATATTCCGTTTTTCTACCCCTTTTCCCGCATCCGTATCTGCTTTTTACTGAAGTGAAATGTCGTAGACAGACGATGTATGCCTGGATCTTCATATGACATGTTTTGAGACCGGATGCAGGTGTTGTGCACTACAGCTAAATGACCACATACGTTGACACTGCCTGTCTAATTTGAGTAAAAGTGGTGTCATAAAAGTGGCAATCTGTGGTGGGGCTTACAAACGCTCATGTGATTTATAGGTACCGAATAACCTACGTGAATTGGCTAGCTGCAAGAAAATTAATATCATCGAAAACATACCACTGTCTTATATTCAACGCTATACCAAGCACTACTTATATTAAAAATTCGATTTGGTATAATAGCATTAAAATAATATTAGGGGAACACCATTACTAACGCACAGAACAAATACATGCAGCGATAGAAGAAGGGCCCGCTTAAGTAGACTACGAAGTCCATTAATCACAAATGAAAAATATTTAACAGGTTAGGATAGTAGCCAAGGCAACTAACAGAACAATACACACAAAGGATCATTATGTGATTATGAGACAAAATGGGACAGCCGACAAATTAACACCTCCAGTTAATCCGCTCCATGTAGGGATCAATTGCAATTTACACACGTGTACGTGATTGACAGGGCGGAAAAATGTACGGAAGTTGCGAGATCATGATGTCAGATGTAATTGTGAGAACAGATTAGATCAGTGTTTTTTGTGCCCTGTGATGACCAAGGTAACCTAGCTTTAAAATTAAACTAACTTGTCGGAATATTAGAGATGATTCCACATGGCCTAGTTATTTATTTGCAATGTACATTGTAAATGAGCCATATCATTAGAATCCCATATTTGAGCCAAACCTCTTTTCCATTACCTGACAGCCTAGGTTGTGTTATAGCTAGGTGTTCCAGTTGTATGTTTATTCCAATTACGTCTTACTGCCTTTAATTTTCCATAAAGCGTGGATAAATAACCAGAATCACTTCCCTAGTTTTCATGATTATTTTCCTGAACGTCCATCCATATCCAATCTACACATCTTGTCAATGAAGAAATAAGTACGAAAACCTTATAAGTGTGCAATGTTAATTTGCGTGTGAAAATATGGTCACAGATAGTATACATGTACCGGAAATTATATATATAGTTTAGTTTCTATTTACAACTATAAACTCTTTTTCTATTTGCATTAAAATTTTATTATGGCATTTAGATTTCCGATGAACTATTGTAAGAGCATGATATTGTTATAAGAAAAATGTTACGATATATGTATATACGTATCAAAGAATTATGTGACGGCACAGTACAATTCTCCTTGCGTTACCATACTATACGTTCCGTTGCGCTACAACGGTCTAGTCATAAGCGTTACGCTCCGTTACGGTACGATGTACTATTTACGATGTGGCTCGTTACGTTATCTTACGATAGGCCTATTACGTTACACAATACGATACGTTACCATACGATACCTTTAAAATAGAAATACGCACGATACACGATATTTTGGACAACTGGTACGGTGCCAGGACTGTACTACCTAAACTCATACTAATAAAATATCTTTACTTCTATTGTCTTGCCGAAGCTGTTCAAAGGGATGTTACTTGTTAAATGCTTAACTGTTTTCTACAAAGATAAAATACTTTTTGTTTAAAAAAAAATAAGAATTTATTTAATAAAATCTTAGTAAATAATGAAGCAATCTACTTAAAACGAAAGTGAAAATAGGATCATTTTTACAATGTTTGGTTTAGACTACAACATGATATGAAATAGTTAAATAAAACATCATCACTTACAACTAGAACAATAACCACATTCAACAAGGCAAGCCAAACCAAGAAAATAACACTACTAGTGAAATAAAAATCACTTAGAGTTCCTTGTACGGGTTTACCAAAGTACCTGACGTCCGGGTGATAAATGCAATTGAATTATATTAGTACTTAATTGACATCGTAAACGACCCTTTGCAAACAAAAGAACTAATCTAACTGTGGTTAAGTAAACAACCAATAATCTCTCTCGATGAAAATGGGAATTCCCACAATGTCGTTTATTTACTTCCTACTTACCGTTATAGGGATGGCTAAACTAAATACCAAAGGAAGTAGAACCTGTGTCATCGACTCCTTCCCTTTAAAAACAGTCTGTTGCTTTGTTTTGGCATCAAGTTTCCTTCTTGGAAGATAATCTTAATCATTTGTTGTCATAGGGAAGCTGAAACTATGTAGAATTAAAAACACAACATCTTGAATGCCAAGGCTTAACGTTGGTTAGTAATTTGAAAGTATATTTAAATTTTTACATGATGAGGTTACACTCTACAAGCTTATGAAAACTTAAAGGGACAATTTGGTTTAATGCTAAATGATGTAAGTTGATCACTTTTATTGTTCTGTTAGTTTTCTTAAGTAAGTTAGTTAAATAGCAACGGTATTGCTATTTAAAGTAAGGCACGTTCCAGCATGAGGTTTAAAATGTTCATGACATTATATTGTTATTGTAAAATAATTCAAGTAATCAATCAAGTAATGTTGTCATACAAAGACAGACTATAATTTAATCTTAACACAGTGTTCAATATGCTTAAACACCGCCATACTGTTATAAACATCATAATCTTTGTAACGTTAAGTATTCTGACATGGGCAGGCCGTTGTCTTGTTGTAGGTCTATATGTAATGTAAGGAATGATAACTGCATAATGGTCGGTAGACTGGATTGCATGCTCGGTTAACGTACATGATCACATGACGATTTGTGCTGCTTGTTTTATGTTATAGGTAAGTAAACATGCTGTAATACATTTTGTAAAAGTAAAGGAGTTTGGTTTGTGTGATGCATTGCAGAAAATATACGGTGTTTTGGTCAAATATTCATTATATGTAGCGACCCTGAGTGAACAATTCCAAACCATCTGAACAAAATGCCAGTATCATGCTGTTATAGTCTCGAAAAAACTAAACACATTATATTTCTTTTCTAGCACATTAACCTAACTTTAAATCATTAAATCGTATTCAAATGATTCAGGTTACTCTACTGCGCTCTTTCAATTAACTTCAATGTATCGCCGTTTGAAATTTGCGAATTTCATTAGGATATCTTCGATAAACTTCCCTGAATAATGTATATCTCCTGTTTGTGACAGTTCTATTGTTAGATTCATCGTCAATTTAATGAAAATTAAGAAATTATATGGCATAATGCCATATTACATTAACTATTACAATGGACGTCCCATATATTCGTGTCCCAATCTGTCTATAAAGAACAACGCAATGTACCTTACAGTTCTAGATATGAAAGAAAGCTTTATAATGTACCTTTACAGAAGACCGTGTGACACTTGCAGAAACAGTTGTACTTCACAGCCATACAACAAGAGGCGGTACTCACAATAGCATATGGTAGGGTCGTGAATACACGAATGCATTAAATATTTTCTATTTTGTATGATATGGACCACATGTGACAAAATAAATTGCATTTGTGCGATAACGAGTTTATTAAAATATAATATAAAACAATCTATTTGTTGCAATAGTACAAGATAGTCAATATAAAATAATGTTGTCATTGAAAATATAGGCATCCTTAAATAATTGATTTAACTACGACTATACACAAAAGGATAACCATTGTGATAAACACGAACATTTAAGAACATTGCTTTGATTTCCATGTGGCCGACAGGTCCAGATATTTAAACAAAATAAGTCGTTAAACTTTGGATTAGTTGAAACTGATATGAATGGAGGAGACAGTTTAAACATAAATCATTTTATTCCAAAATTTGATCAAATGTCTTCTTCAATGTAGCTCAAATATCCATAATTTTGGTTTCTGTGAAATGTTTTAAATTAGCAATATTGCAAAAAGGAATTAACATTCATCGGGTATGTGCTATAGCATAAAGATAGAGAAACAAATAATGCGGTGGATTAATATTTTAATAGTTTACATTCAAAACTTATATCCGCAAATTTCAATGACCCGAGGCCAATATCAAATCACTTATTTATTGAAAATTTTGTTAAATAACCACATGTACTTATAATATTTTAATACTTAGTTTTTGCGTTAATCCAAGTCAGAAAATGCTTGTTTCTGTTTTTGTGAAATCTACACGTTGTACATTTACACATTCGGTTAAACACTACCAATTAATGCGGTGAATGTTTAAAAACTGAGAATATTTTGTTTCATAAATTTATGCAACCTGTCTACACATAGACCGAGTTAAAACTATCATTTTCCAGAGATTCTAGCTGAAATCTTTATGATTTTTGGCACTGCCTTATTAGCCAATCGAATAATTAAAATGCGGGCTTTATATCAATATCACTTTTTGGCCCGGTGCCGAAAAAGTGATATTGATGTTTGTACTGTTCTAAATCTGGCCCTCGTGTTATTAAACGTGACAGGTGCTTTTTAAAGGACTAACGTATATTTATTTAATAAGACATGTATCTTACTGATGACTTGAATATCAAATACTCATATGCAAACAGTGCAAGCAAACGCAAAATGGGAAACCGGTTTTACAATACGGCTTTAGTCCAATGGTTAACAGTCCAACAAAAGTGACTTCTACAACTGGTAATATTATTGATCATATTTACATAACTCACTCCGATTAGTTAGTTGAAATTTGCATTGCTGAATTAAATCTTAGTGATCATGATTATGTATCTTCACGAGAAGTTTGAAATAATGACATTCACGAAACACAATAGTAGTATATATACAGATTTTAAGAATTTTAATACATAATTATTTATAAATGACATTATGTCTCTAGGCATAAATGCGTGTTAAACATTTAACAATTCAAACAAAGCATTGCACTATCTGTATACCTTACTAAATACACCACATCAAAACATGCGCTGCTTTAAACAAAACGAATAAAACGAGAATTTGTGAACAGACTGGTTTTATAATGACATTAAAGACAGCATATAAACAACGAGATTACTTGCGTTATTATAAAAGGAAGGATTCTAAGAATTATAAAATACATATCAAAATCGAACTGTAAACCTGATTAAGCAGAAGAATAATAAGATTATATGACAAAGTCCTATGAACATTCAACATATACCAAACTCTAAACAGGCACAGGACAAATGTAGTTCAGATGCAAGCCAAGTGAAAAGTAGGAACAACTTTGTGATGAGTCATTTAACAAAAACAACAAAATCGACAGTTACCGCACTGGAACGGTCTGTCGGCAATATAGGCCGACTGGGGTGCTTAAACCGGTTTCACACACATATTTCAATGAGGCTGTCAACAAACAAATCGAGAAAAGTTTTACAAAGAAAGCCTCATAGTATTAAACAATTCGTATTTATGTGTACTCTAGAAAACATGTAAAATAACACTCACCGTAAAAGTTTTTTTCGACTTAACAAGTCAGTTCTCTCGCAATATTGCTCAACAACTAACGGTGATCATAACTTAGAAGATATCGCCATTTCTATAATTCCAGTAAATTTCTAAATAGGAATTAAAGTCTGTAGGGCATTAGCTCCAGGATAACGTCAGAATAATTAGAGTACTATGGCAGGTGTTCAGGCATTTTACACAGTGACGATATCAACGTATGCTTTTAAAATGGACTCGGTTTCTAGAAAATGAAAAGTGTTGGTGGGACGAAAACCCGAACAAACACTTAGAACTTCGAACACTGAAAATATATCGTCATATCATACACTGAATAAATCGAATACAAAAAATAGTGTATCGATTTCTAACGTGTGTATGTTTTACTTTTTCAAATCCACTAAATACAACACTTACACTTACAGAAATCTTTCAACGGGACATTTATTTTATCTTTCACAGCCGTGCATTTTATTTCTATACAGTTAACTGGAAAAAAAGTAAGCAAAATAAAAATAAAAATTTAACTATGTAAATCAGAAAAATGATGTATTCAAACTCTCTGTCACTTTTTGTTTCTGCATGGGATGCTGGCTGGAATATACCATTATATATTAGCATACACTTGTAAACTGTCGATGTAGGTCATAGTCGCATTGTGCAAAAACTGGTACTGTTCCTGAAAATGAGAACATTGTAGGAGTTAAAAACAAATATATCATTAATAAGCAACACATGCCGTTCGTTTTATGTAACACCCATATGTTGTACTTTTTTAAACTTCCTTAAAAGCACATAAGAACTATTACTAGCATTTGTATACACCTTTACCGTATGTCTCATGCATTTTTACAATGCGGTAAATAATAAACGCTTGAATTTTTTTTTCGCGATCAAAACGTCCAGGGACAACTAGGTAATCCAGACACAAATGATTTAATATATCAAACATTAATAACAATGTATATAGACCCAGACTGTTATCTATTCCATAACATTATCTTAAGTAAATACAATCTTACCAAGCTACTTATCGCCTGTCGTCTGCGATCTCTTATCCTGAGAACAGTCTCTGCAATGCTGACGTCACCGGTACACTTGATTCTCTCAATTATTGTGTATAAAGCTGCAAATAGGCCACTCTTCTCGTTTCCATCCCTGTTTAAAGGCAGAGAATTTCAACATTTTAATGACATAGAAGCATATAAACAAAAAGGTAAAAGATAAACCAGCAAAAATATTGCAGTTTAAATTTATGTTGACGTTTTGCAAATGCAGAATGCCCACTAGTTGTGAAAACAATATTGTGTGTGTGGTTTCTAATGCTAATAAAATATATAACAATGCCAACCTTAGATTCCTTATAGAACAATTCATGCCTGAAATTGCAAAAGCATTTGAATAGCTTTCTTAAAAAATATACCGTTTGAACTGAGCATACGTTTGACCATATAAAATAGCAACTAATTATGCAGGCATGTTTTATTTAAAACATAAAGTCTCTTTTATGAAGATGGTTTTGCACGACATTTCGAACAGCTTTTTACAAACACTCTTTTCAGTGTACCCATGAATCAGCCTTTATCTGTTTAAAGAAGTAACTTCAAAGGGCATTGGTCTTGCACAAAACGCAAAAAATCATTTTAACCTGCCATGAAACATACTTCAAAACCAAAATACAACATAAAACGAAAATTTATCATTGTACCACTTGAACAGATACTACCAACTACGTGCATACAATCCTGTAATTATTATGTAATTGAAATATTTACGTACATGCACTGCACTACAATTGGTGTTGATAATACAGAGGGGCCAGTGGTCGAGTCTACAACAGACACAATCTCCAGGAAACTCTCATGGTCATCGGGACACATGACGTCATTTTGCCAAGACCCAGTATATTGCAGGACAGTAACCTCTATTGACTGTGTATGTACACAAAGAACATATTATTAGTATTTGTTACCATTTGAAATCCGTGTTAATATTTCAGTCGTTTATTACTTTAAGTACGTTTTTAAATTTCAAAGAAAAATGCTAAAAGTGTACATGTGCAAAGATGGTGATTCTTGCTAAGATTTTTTAACCAAACGATAACATTATACAAAAAGTATATTACCAATGTTGTTTGTTTTAGTTCAGTTTCTACCTAAGCATAGCAAATAAGTAAAGACCACTTACAAAAATGTCATTAATAAATAGGTTATCACCTGTAATTGAATCAGTGGTTTGAATAAAGTATAATCTAATCCTGCGTCTAACGACATTAACAAGAGCCCATGTGGTAAACAGTAATTCACTTAAACAATACAAAAATATCAAACCAATTTTCAACAAGAACTGCACGAAGAATTTTTCTAAGAAGCTGTAACCTTTTCTCAAAGACCTACCTTGTTTTTGTATAAACACTCAAGATCCCGACATGTGTGATATTGGTGAATACTTTCGCCGACGTGTATTACCGTAAATGGACCAAAAGTTGTCGAATATCCTGCTCGCGGCCAGAACTGACAGTCCTAAGTAAAAACATGAAGATAATAAAACGTGTTTCTTTCATATTATCTGTCAGATATGTCAGTTGAATTTTGTGTCATTGATATTGACAACAATAAAAAAAAACAACAGCATTTCTTTTATTTTGGAAGTTTTATGTCACTTCATAGTTTATGATCTTCTGTTGTACTTTACAATTAGATAATTATATATTGTTAAATAGTTTAAAATATTAAAACATCGTTAAGAAAATAACATAGCATTCATATTTGAACAGACACCCTTAACTGGGTTCCTTAAATGTTAATAAAAATGTTACATTCGTACCAGAAAGGTTTATATTTATAAAAATAAAAATACGTTATATAGAAAACTTACTGATAAAACACAGGTCAGGAGTATAAATATGGATATTTACATTTACCAGCCATACCACACACTAGATAGAACCGTTCTTTTGTTATTATCATTCGAATGACACATTAAAAACAGCTTGGAAAAAGTATTTACACAATCAAACCAATCCGATCATACCATATTCTGCAAACTTCTCACTCATTTACACTCTGCACCTGCTACAAAAATACCGTAGTTCATCTCTATATTAAGTTGAGGTACTATGTGTTTCTGTATATCATTTATTTAGGAAAATGGATCTTACTTCAAATGGATGTGCGGCACACTTAAATAATTAGATAATATGTCCACATTTCACTCAGACAGTATACGTCTGTTAAATTATCTTACTATATTTTGTGACAGTGCCTGATGAAAGTTACTTGAATAACACTCTTTAAGTGTACAATTAGGAAAATAGAAACTAGTCTCCTCGATTTATTTTGCATCTTTCCCCATTAATAGTAGTATAGAATTAAATCTGGTAGGGTCCGATAGGGTCGCAATTAGACTATATATGCCTTTGACAATTTAACAAGTTGTTTCGGAGTGTATAGGAGGCACACATTAATGTAAAGATGTGGTTTTCGGTAATAGGTATGTCCGCACAATGTTTAATTTAAGGCATGGTTTGAAATCAGTAAATAAAATACATGCGACACGTTCAGTACATACAACACCTGTGGCATGTTTGTTTTAGGCTTGTATGAAATATTCAGCAAAAATAATACATTCTGTACGCTTAATTCAAACGCATCGTTAAAGTTTGCAGTAGGTACAGTACCTGTGGCACGTTTGATTCCAGTAGGACAACGAATTTGACGTTGTATGTAAACAAGAGACGTAAGAAGTCCACCACCGTGTTGGGAAGAGGTACCTGGGTGAGCATTAATCCGCCACCAAGCCTGTAGGTCTATTCATCAGAATTATAAATTTAATATATATATATATATTGACGGGAAACAAAATTATTAACAATGATATTTGCAATCTTGTCCAATCGTAGACGGAAACATCTCTTCTTTGGCAATACACTTACAAGTGCCATTCATAAACGTTTGTCGTTTAATCTGTCGTTCACTATGTTCAACGCTATAAAAAGACCTATTTACAATTACCAAGGTATTAATATATACCGCCTTCATGCAATTACAATTTAAAAATCCAACAAACCAAGTTACAAAATGTGTTGATTTGATAAAAATATTTAAAGCCGATATATGTACATGTACTGGTATATTAGCTAAACGCATGACAAGACAATTGAGAATAGATAGTGAAACATGTCTTTACTGAGGTAGAACACACACATATAGGCATTATCAATTAGGTAAACTAAATCATAACAACGAGAAAATCGATGTAAATGCATATATGTTAAATTGGAGACTACCGGTATGTTAACTGCATTGATGTAATTATTACGATTGTCCACGTGACATCCTAATCGTGGCCTGAACTCGTCAGCTGAAAACACATAATAAAAATGTTTTAAAATTAGATAAATAATAGAAATAATTCGATATTAAGTTACTCGATATGGATTTGTAAATTTAAAAGAGGCGTATGCAATTTATCAAAACGAAACAGTCTGAACGTTGAACAACAAATAATACCCTAAACATACATTATACTTTCTTAACCGAAGCTCACCATAGGCACAAGCAAATATCATTTATAATAAAATATTACAGAGCATACTGCCACAACATTTCATGCATAAAAGATAAAGCTACTTAATACTTCAGCAATCGCAACCAAGTAGGCCTATGCATGGATACATAACAATGTTGTGACGACTTTATGTTTACACACGAGGTACGATTTGTCCGTCTCTTGATTTGTCCCTGTTTTCTTTCAGGAAGGACTGAGCACATCTTTCCAAGTCAGTTCCGATGGGAAGATTTCCGTACTCTGTATCTGGACAGTCTTCCTCTGTCATTGACTTCACTGCCTGGTAATTGAAATTACAATAATAACATTAACCGTTTGTATAAACAGCCTGACAACAGATACACTTAGTAAGTTGGTATCTAATATACTTAAAAAGTCCAATAATATCATTGACCATTTATATTTACATCCTGATCACTGTTTTACCTGGAATTGAAATATCAAATATACTGTCTTTCGGGCATCAACATGTCTGAGATATACGACCTGAACGATGTTTTTGTTTGTTATGCCTATTGTCAGAAGTTTAAAAAGAAAATATGACATAGTCCTAAGAACATGGGAACCTATATTAAAATTAACAGCAAACACATAGAACAATGGTATTCACATGCCAGTCAAAAGTACAAGTTACAATAAAACTGTGACAAGACATTTAGTCAAATATTGCAAACCTAACTATTACTGCTGATGGAACGAACAGACAAAACAATATTAGCAGTTTTGGTTTACCTGTTTCTAAAAGCAAGATAGTCCGTTGATAAAAGTAATACTTATTTGTTTATAAGTACATGTTTTTTAAAAATAGTCAGATAATGCTACTAGCACTTACTGCGTTAATATATAGCACAATAGACGTTTCCAAGCTCAGTGCCTCCAAACTGTTCATGATGTTGGATAACATTCATTACACGAATATAAGAAAGCGCTACATCAGACTCCTACCTCATACTCTATCTGAAGCTGCGAAGCTTGACCCGGGTTGGAAGCAGTAAGGCCCGCAAGGTGTTCCGTAAATGCCTCTGCGGTGCATATCGTACCGAGCGGGACTAAGGCCTCTGCCACGGCCAAGTGAAGGAAGACGTACTGATCCTGAGATATGGAAACAAGCAGCCACATAAAAACAATGCCGACAAATGTTCAAGAAATATAATGCGGAATATGAACATAAACCAAACTAACTACTTGTTCACATAATGTGTATGGTGTGTATACATTTTTGTATAGCAAAAGAGATGAACAAACACACAGAATATTAACAAGCAAATGACATAGGCAACATGGTATCTTGTTTATCTTTTATAAAATGAACGCGACATTATGTTAATCACTTAAGGAGCCACTGTCTTGCTTGTGTAAAATAACAATAAAGAATTTAAAAAGTAGGACAGTGTCTTACCACAGTCTGCACCATCATTTGACGTTCATGTCTCAGCTCAGTAACGTAGTCGTAAACATTAACTTTGTTGTTACGTCGTCCATTCTCGTAAAGAGCGTCAAGTGCGATAAATGTTCCAGTACGCCCAATACCAGCACTTTAGACACAAATGTAACACAGTTAAGATTTTAAATCACATTTAATCTGTTATTCAGAATAAACAAGAACAAAAATACCACAACAACAAAGGGAAGCAGAACTTCAACATTCACACATATGATAACAAAACAACAACGGCAACAAATCCATTGAAGTAGCCATGGCCAATTTAGCATTTACGTCCAAATTTAGTGTGCACGTTTTAGTAACAATGCTTAAAATAATGACAGAGAAACATTATTTAAGCATTGTTTTAATCACCCGCAACATCGAACCTCTTTGCTTATTTGCATAAAAGCTTCTGTTAATACCATAGTAATACCTGCAATGCACCAGCCAGGGTAAAAGGCCATCAGTGTCACTGGTTCGAACCTGACGCCAGAAGTTAACCAATGATAAAGCAGTCTCGGGAACCTGTTTGTCCAGCCACGCAGTAAAGTGAAACTGCATCACGTCATGCCCATTATCTTGTCCAACCTAGGACATGAGAAAATAGGACAAGGTCCTATGAGTATCGTCACATCTTTTTAAACTGTATAGGGCAGTGGAACAGAAGTATTCACATATCAGGAAATGTAAAAGTTATTACAAAACTGTGACGAAGCATTATATAGAATAAGGAAAACTAACTGTGGCCTCTTTGGAGAGGTCAGTCATGTCGCACCATGGTCGAAACAAAATATCATTGTAAACAAATGAGTAATAAGTCGCAGTATTGACCGGCCGTTTGGATTACGCTTTAATAAACAACAAAGTCTATATGATACACAATATATAGTCAAAAAATAAATAAAGTGATTAAAATCAAAACACAAATTCAACAATACTTATAAATAATGCATTCTCATTTTTACATATAATCACAAAAGAGACACTATGGTATATAAGTTTCGATCTTTTTTTTGTTTCAGTTTTGGCTCACCTTTTTGCAACGAAGGCATCGGATTGTGTATTCGTTGTAAACCTTTTGAGACAAAAGAGTCACTTCAAGGTCACCGAATGTCAATGCATCTGTATCAGGCCAGTATTGGACACACTTAACCTGTGTCATCAGGAATGTCATATTTTGAATGGAGAATGGAACATGAACTAAATAATGTAAAAAACGCATATTAAAGCATTTGAATACTCTTCTTACTCTGTAAAAGAAATATCTACTTAGATCTTAAACGGAAAACATTGCAAAATGTAAACATCAATGTTTAAACGTGTATGAGTGTGTACCGGTATAAGCAAGAATGTTTGTCTTGCGTGTGCTATGAAAATACATAATATAATCCACTGGAACTCTACTGGAATGTTGCAATTTAAAAGTCAATGCGGCTACATTTGACATGATCACCATCCTTGCCGTATTAAACTTTCCTTTTCCAGCTCGTTTCAGTTTGTCAATATAACGAACATAACATCTGATTCTTACTACATCACCAAACATTATAATGCTTACCTTGCCCAGCTCGAAGCAATTTGTCAAAATTACAATTACACCAACTGCTTCCTCCCATAACATCCGCCAGAAGTCGACCAGTGTTCTCTGAGTCGGTCCTAATGCGTAGAGATTATAATATTAATTGTTCTAATCATTTTCATGAATCGACTTTTATTTTGGACCAATTGCTTCTTGAATATATGTACTCTAATGTTGCTATTGATAACGACCTTGCTTTTAGCAACACCATATCTTTAAATGAATAAGAGTATATGATAAGGTCCTATGAGCATTGCATCATACACCAAAATTTGAAAAACGCAGGACAAGGGTATGCACATGCAAGCCAAATGTAAAAATAAGAACAAATATGTGATGAGTCATTTATCATTTTAAAAGAGCAAACCCGACAGTTACCGCTCTGAAACGGTCAGTCGGCAATATTGACCGACTGGGGAGCTTAAACCGGTATTACAGAGCTCTATCCTCGCACTCAGATATATATATATATATATATATATATATATATATATATATATATATATATATATATATATATATATATATATATATATATTTATATATATATATATATATATATATATAGATAAATATATATATATATATATATATATATATATATATAGAGAGAGAGAGAGAGAGAGAGAGAGAGAGAGAGAGAAAGAGAAAGAGAGAGGTATTATTTCGATAAGAAGAACTACACAAACTTGTTGATTATAAATGAAATTAACTGTTGGACTAAAGAAATAATGACCAGAGAAGAGTGAATGGTTTTAGCATCCTGTTCATGTGAAGATGGGATTGCGGAAACAAAGTCCAATGTCCATAAAAGGAAATACACGTAACAATACTTATAGGATGAATTAAATGACAACATAGATTACGTGCATGGAGGGATTTTTACGACCGCCATACTGCACAAGTTACATTGTTTTTTATCAATTTCTACTTGGTAGACCTATCTGGATGATTAAAAAGGATAAAACAACAAGACCTATATCTCCCAAATAACAATAATACTAAGGCAACAGCAAACACAACGATGGTTTATGTATGTTAAGCCGCTTGACGACTTTAGACAAAAGATTAGGAAAATGTGACATCACATCACTAGCTAGTCATTGTTCATTCGCCAGATATTTTAATATACCGCAGATGTCAAATTATATATATATATATATATATATATATATATATATATATATATATATATATATATATATATATATATATATATATATATATATATATATATATATATATATTTATAGTCAAAGCCAACCACAAAAACGGCGAGTCAGTCCAAGGTTTAATTGGCAAAAAAGGCAGTCCTTTCAGCAAGGCAAACCCACTATACAAAATATGTCTATGGCAATAAATGAGGTGTAGTGTTTTGGTTAAAAGGCTGCTGATTCTGGGAAGAGTTGAAGAGACAAAGGCAAGAATAGTTATTGACATCATAGTAGAATTAGGGTGCAGGTGAGCGCCCCCACCCCCACCCCCACCCCCTCTATATGGCAGGCACCAACTGTCTTTCTGCAATCCGAGCAGAGACTTCGATCTGAACTCATGAGGATGCTAAAATCTAGTGCTATTCTTCAACGTAACAATATTTTACTTATTCAGCGTTGTGGAATGAACGTCAATGGTATCTCTATATAATATCCACGTTTAACATTTAGTTTCAAAAAGCTAATTCTTTAAGTAAATACGTATTATTTATTTAGAACTACACATAGTACAAAGCCAAGTATTTAAATAATGAACCATATACAGTAATATGTCAATAATTTTAAAAGACGAATTATTCGTGGAGTTCCAAAGCAGTGCCATTTTACTTTTGATATAACTTATTAGGAATTACTGACTTATATTTTATGAACTTTGGATTTATACAAAAAAGTTCTATAAACAAATATTTATTAACATGAAATTAACCATATAAAGATATATTATCTTGTGTCTTTATCTAGCCGACTTTGTTGTAAGTACGACACAATATTAAAAGCACTGTTGTTGATATACCTTGGGATGCTATGTAGTTACGTCCACCGACAGAAGTCTGAAAAATAAACACCAGGGATACACTCTATCATAAAGAACGACATAAGATGCATTGGTATTTCACATAAAGTTAGTATGTCGTGGTATTGCTAAGCACAATTGTTCAATTGTCTTAAAGGGAAAGAAATATATGTCATTTAATAAACTAATACAATTTTGTATGGAGACAAAACAAGTCATGATTACTATTGATAAGATGTTTCACTCTTAAGCACTTACAATAAAATAACGTAAACATTTTTATTACCAGTATAAGACTCGCATTGATGTAATCGGAATCCTCCTGATCTGCTATTTCTTGCAGTTTAACTCGATTGGAATCATCTAAAACAAATACCAATCTATATTCAGTGTTACGAAATTTGTTTCTGGAATCCAACTTTTATTCTCCTTTAAAGTATATAATTAAATGCCTTACATACTTTCTTTTAACTCAAGTAGCTTAACCTCATAAGCGTTTTTCAGTGATTGTAAAATACAAAATATATGGGGGTTACTAATACAAACATACAGGTTACCAATATGAAATTAGTCAAAGTCAGATACGACCTAAATATGAAGTCTCAAACGGTCTTTGATAAAATAATCTGACGTCCATATGATGATCGCTTTTATGATTACTCTATCAATAGTTCTTCCTGGTCTAATTTCTACCACCTTCTCGGTTTGCTTTTACAGTATATGCGGGTTTCCAAGGAACAAAGCGCTTATATTCAATGTGCTGTCCAGATACACTTTCAGTGTTAGGTGTAAAGTATCTGATAGGCTTCAGTAAAAAGAAAAAGGACACTGACTATAGGCACACCGGAAGAAAAGGATAAGCCTTTTTTGTTTATGATGGTCCGTTATATTGGCAAGCATGGGCATAGCGTGTTTGGATTGTTTTCTTTATACTGTTCGTCGTTTACGCCGGGGAGATAGGTTGTGAAATATCTAACGCTAATAGGGTTGTTTCAGATAGTATATCTGAACAAATTTAAACAAACTGTTTAAGATAAAGTAAAGTATGTTTAAAAATGCATCCAAAAGAGTTTCAGAAACTCGACCAAAAAAGTCTTAATGAAATGGTTATGATCATTGTAATTGTTTTAATACGATGGTTATGTTGATTATCATCTTAACGATGATCGTGATAATTATTTACAGGGGCTGTTTATCTTTGCTAAAACAGAAACAAATTTTAATATAGTCGGAAATGTTGAAACAAAGAAGAATCTGTGTGATATAACAACTTTGAGTTGCATAAATTCCATAGTCATAATACTTGCAATATACCAATGCCATGGATAATCTCTTCACACATAACTTACCTAATATAATTCATTTGAAAAGTTGTCACCTTTGGTATCTCGGAACTTACATGGAATAATGTCCTTGTACTTGTTCTTTGAAATATTGTTCTTTTTCTGCCCCGATAGCCTTGGGAGGTCAAACAGCCGTGGAATATCCTGGAACACAAATTAATTGTCCGGCGCATTTAATGTATTTTTAAACATAGCTTTTTATTATAGAAATCATCTTGTAGATATAATTTAATTTAGTAGAAAATTAGATATACAAATCACGGGCTTTTTTAACACTTGACCCTCTTACGGAATATCTGAATCAACTCTCTCTAACTTAATTAGTCCCAAAAGTCAATGAAATTGTCATGAGTCATTTCAGTTTGTTAAAAGTAATATAAAAAATCACATTAGTGGTCTTTGATTTAATTTTATTATTCGCTAATGCTCTCTCAGCCAATTATTATCTTTGACGATTTTACTTAATACGCATTTACTATGACTTAAAATGTTAAATAACGTAAATATGCAAGCATCGATGCAGCCTGTCTGCTCAAATTGATAAAAAATCTAGGCAGGGCCATCAAAGGCAATTTGAAAACTCAAAGTCTTTTTTGTGTGTCTGTGTGTAGAATAAACACAATATACATGTATCTTTATCAGAAGTACAACGCAATAATGAAAAAAAATCATTGTTGGTTGGATTGTCACCGAAATATTAGTTTAAGGAAAATATATAAAAGAAACATGTTATGTGGAAAAAAATACATGCCCAATGGTTAAAAGACTGATGCAAAATTGTAAGTTTCTTGACATAAGTGGGACTAAGCATTTTAAATTACATCACTTTTAGTATTTTGAAACGATTTGCCTGATTTCAAATTATCCCATACTAAGAAATACAATTTTATTAAACAACTTACGGCAAAATCTTCAGCAAGCTTGCCATGTGCTTGGGAGATATTCTTCACAAACTGTCTGAGGTCAGTAACAGCAATAGTTCTAGGGTCATCTTCAGGCTGTAGCTCATCAACCATGCAATTCGCGTACTCTTCGGATTCGTCGATGTTAGGTTTCCCAGCTTCATGGCGTTGAGCTAGAAATGGCTATACGCTTATATTTTAATTCCCCTAAATATCTTTCTCTTCATGTTAGATATATACTTGCGTTTACAAAACAATGGTTGTGAAGTGTTAGAGGTTGAATATTATGCATTTTCTTTTTGTCATATTTATCTTCATACATGTAATAGAAATCTTTCTTGCATGCTTGCTGGTGAAATACCTATGCCATTAATGAAAATAACTGCAGTGAAAAATCAGGAAGTACACGTAATTATGCATTTAGTTTATTCCCAGTAAACATTATTTCTATTGACTTGGCCCAATTCCAAGTCACTGAACTGCTTTGTCATATTATTGTGCTAAAATGTTTTCTTTGACCTTTTCGGTGTTATTTTTTATGTTTCAATACCAAATGATTTGTTGGTAATACATATATTCGTTTCCTGTTTACATATTGACAAATATAGTTAAAATAATTTATAAATGATCAAACTTTTGTACCTTGAAAGTCATCGCTAAATAATCCGCTTGGGGTACCTAGGGGATAAAAACGCAGACAGACTACTTGTGGGAAATGTATTCGTTCTAAATCGATTATAAAAAATAACCTAAAACAGTGATGAAATAATTAATATGTTAATGACTAGTTTGATGACGTAAACCGTGTCATTTCTTGTGCCTTTAAGTTGTATAAATGAGTTTTACCCTTTGTAATATATGTACCCGAGTTTAATAACAAATGCCAATCAATTTATGCATAAAATCTTAGTATGAAATTATTCTAGATCTATGCAACAAATTCACGACTCTAAATTATATTATGTTAGTAAATATGTTAAGAGAAACATAAAATCTACATGCACAATATGTGTATATATCTTACTCATATATTTATGATTTTATTTCTACAGTGTCTACAAATATAACTTGATTTTGACGATCAAAATATGCGCAGCATATTAACAAAGAAACAATACTCACGACTTGCTGATAATTCCACTCTATCAGAGGAACTAAAACGGAGAACACATAATTAACAACTTAACGTAACGTAAACTGTTACTTTATTTAAATTTATAAACATAAGGAAGGTTGTTACAAGAAACAAGGAACATTAAAAGTTGGATAGCGCTTAAATGTTTTATCTTACTGTTGTTGTTGTGATTAATGTCGTTGTTGAACGAAGAAAAGCAGATACATTTTCAATAGATAAATATGGGATTGTTTCGTTGGAGGAAGAGATACCTGTGTGGTCTGTATAAGTCATCGAAGTCGGAGTGAATATATGTAGAACTTTAACTGAAACTGGAGCCTATTTGGTGCCTATATACAAACAATAGATTGTGTGTGTAATATTGACACACTATTATAATAATGCTTTATTGTATTTTAGAAATGTCTGCCGTTATCATCAACTAAGAATAAAACAACATAATATAGTTATTATAATAATTTAAATCGGAAAGTACCTGCTAGGAAGAATATGGTCAGATTGTGCAAACATAATTTGATATTTTAATAGTGCAAATATGGTATTAATGGCTTAATAAACAGATCACTTTGACCCAGTTTACGATTGAAAAATATATAAAATGGTTAAAATGGGCGTATTTATTTATTTAATGTACATATTTGCAGTTTCCTTAGAACCCATTTAAATTTGCCTAATGCACAATTTGATTTAGAGAAGATAAGTATTACACATGTGTACCTTTTCTGCTGTCGACGCCTTTTTAGAAACAGCAGAACAGCGAGGGTTGTGATGACAATGAGTAACGCCACTGTTACTGTTCCTCCGACCAATGCCTTGTGGTTACTGCCACTCAGAGGCTCTTTAACAGGTTAATAAGAAAGGTTCCTAGCAAAATTTTCACAGATATTTAAATTTAATCTACCTTCCAGACAAAGGCAAAACGGGGTAAATGTAAATGTGACAAAACACAGAGACGAGACATAACAAACAAGAAGAAAAACCACCAATTACCGTCTAAGAACGGTAAGTAGGCAAAAGGGCCGACTGGGGTGCTTAACTGGATTGTGGAGTGCTCCAGCGTTGCACTTTCTGAAGAAATATCCAGTAAAAGTGAAACAACTTACAGTAAGCACCTGCATCGGGAGTTCAAACAGATACAATGGAGTTATATACATACAAAATAGCAATGGCAATAACAATAATGATAAAGGCGCTTTACGTTTTCTATTAGACAATATTTACATAAAATGCGGTGACACTTTATTTAGACAAGTAATTGGTATCCCTATGGGAACCAACTGTGCACCATTAATTGCAGATTTGTTTTTATACTGCTTTGAACGTGATTTCATGTTAACTTTATCCCCTTCAAACCAAAGCCACATTATAGAGGCTTTCAATTTAACGTCACGCTATCTTGACGATATTGTAACTATAGATAATCCTTTCTTTTCTCAAATGATCCATCTGATTTACCCTCCAGAACTTACCCTTAATAAAGCAAATAACTGACATTTAAATGCAGCATTTCTAGACATTGAGATCAATATTTCCAATGACAACGTCTCTACTAAAATCTATGACAAGAGAGATGATTTCAACTTTAGTATTGTGAATTATCCATACCTTGATGGTGATTCACCTTGTGCTACCTCCTATGGCATTTACATATCACAACTTACAAGGTTTGCACGAGTTTGTACTAAAGTAGAAGATTTCAATGCTAGAAATCTGTTTATTTCTTCTAAACTGTTACAGCAAGGCTTTCGTTTTCATAAATTAAGAAAGGCGTTTTCAAAATTCTTTCACCGCAATGATTTTATTGCTTCTAAGTATAATAGCAGTATGAAAACACTTATGCAGAAAGGCATGAGCCATCCTGCATTTTATGGAAATGTTTTATACAAGTTAAAGAAGATCAAGGGTCTCAATAACTTTTCTGACCACTTTACAAAACTTATCAGAAAATGTATTGCAGACGGTTACAACCCGGGAATACTTCGATGTACTGCATTGCTTGCAATTGACCCTTTTACAGTCAAGAACTTGCATTGCTTTTAAATTACACGATGACCGGACAGGTCGTTGAGACTATATGAAAACAGTGACTTAAAGCCATAATTGGACAGTCACTGTTGGATTTCTTGTCTCTTCATCTCTCCAGTCGTGCCCTATATAGGTGGGACAACTTGAGCAGTCTCCATACCCTTTACGTGAGATTGCACAGTAGGTATAACATCGGGATTTTTTTTAATCTTTATCATATATAATATGTCAACTGCGGATAAATCCTCGGCGTTTATAATATGTTTTTTAAACGATTAACTCTAAACAATACTACGTTTTATTTTGTTGATTTTCTAAGATTCTATTGTTTCTTCCGTATTGTTTACATTTCCCTTTTGACACTTTTGGCATATGACGTCATGGCATTTATGAAGTCGTTATATGGTTCTTATGATATATCAGCGCTTGTACTGCTTTATTTTATTTTGGACTGCTCTCTCATTTGGAATTTTTTGGTTGCCGAGGCTTTTATCTACTGTAAATACTGTACATATGTTCATTATATCTGTTTTGACTCCCGATGCAGGTGCTTATTGTTAGTTGTGTCACTTTGACGGGATACTTTTATTTACACTGTTTGTTTGATAGAAAAACCGTCAGGAAGTGCGAGGTTGGAGCGCTCCACAAACCAGGTTTAAGCACCCCAGTTGGCCATTTTGCCGACTGACCGTTCCAAGGCGGTAACTGATGGTTTTTCTTTTTGTGTGTTATGTCTCGTCTCTGTGTTTTTTGTCACATTTACATTTACCTTGTCTGCCTTGGTCTACAGGTAGATAAAATTTAAATATCTGTGAAAATTTTGATAGGACCTTTTCTTATTTACCTATGCAATTAGGGAAGAAAATTAAATGTAGACTGAAAGTACAATATATCGCAGATCGAGTCGTATTGCAGGAAACGCTTCTATTTGTATATGAGCATGAATTTATTGTATAAGTTAGCATAATACACACACACACACACACACACACACACACACACACACACACACACACACACACACACACACACACACACACACACATACACACACACACACACGCACACGCACGCACACACACACACACACACACTAACTGCTAACATACACACACACACACACTTTCGTCCTACCCATTTTCAGTCGGCATGTGGTACCATCGTATCCTTTTATACACCCAGCAAGACACGTTCCATTTACAGGATGGCAATGAGTCTGTGCGCACGCTCCACATGTCTCGTTACAGTTGCTTCCAAAAAAACCCTTATCACATTCTACAATAAAACACATCATTTTTATTTATATGCTTCTAAATGGAAGGAGAAATTCGTATAGCAGTATTTCTGATGATGGTTTGAAAGTTATTATGGTGGTAGTTGTGTCAATAGTATACTACTACCACTACTGGTCCAGTTGATGATCATGATACCTTTTATTTTGATAATGGTTTTGATTAAAGTTGTCAGAATATACATGCCATGAGTCTGTACTGAACGTTTAAATATCAACTTTTAAAAAAAATATTTAACAATCATGCCACTGCCTAGAAGTCCAGAAGACCTGGAAAGAAAATATATAGCCCAGGTGTGGATGTTTATTGACTTGAGTCGTGTATTTTAATACTACATAGATTGGAACAGCAATTTAAACAATATTTGATTTCTAACTATTTCATGTACAGGTTTTCCAATATATTAAACTAGTACACAATCATCACCTTCCTGGTTAGATAATATTCTTCATGACTAACATAAACTACAAGGAAAACTGAACCATATTGACCATACCTTCTAGCATTGCAATTTGAATCTAATATGAAAAGAAACTTCCAATACATGTACATCATTATACTATTTATAAAATTATTACTGAAATGAAAAAAAATAATTTGCCGACATGTTAAAATGCTGAAATATTTTGTTGAATCCCCGAATTTGACAGAGTCTTTACAAAAATAAAATTTGCGTTATATTTTATTGCTTTCTTTATCGAACTAATTCAATATAATGATATACAACTTACTGACGTTCATTACAAACTGTTCAATGATTACTTTAAGTATGTCAATGATTAAATGATAATTATGTAGCTGCCAAATAATGTCTTCTGCCATAATTATGTATTTGTAGCCTTCGTTTGTTTTTGTAACGTTATCCGACATATCTTTTGGTAATGGTAAGAATACTTCCAGGACATGAACAATTTAAGCCATATTTTTCATGGTTGAATTCTGAATTTAGATAAAGGAGAAAATGGGTCATGTTGAGTAAGTCTTCTTATGCTAACGGATAATAAATACGTAATAGTTTACGTTTTTCTAATATGGCTGCGGTAAAAATATTACCTTTCCTAAGCTAGCATTGCTAACTTTGGCAAAACAACTACAGTAAAACCTTGCAAGCGGACAACCTTGGAACGTGGACCACCTCGCTACAAGGATCACTTTTTTCCGAACCGTTTTTTTCTTCTTTAGTCTAATTTCCCACAACCTCGGAATGCGAGACACCTCGCCACTCGTTACGCGGGACAGTTGTTTCAGAACCAAATTACAAATTCACACCTTCGTTAATCCTCGCTTCTCGGGCCATCACCGGATGGTTCAATTACGTAAGTGTCACTGATCAGTTAACACATCTGCAAACACCGCTCAAGTGAATTGTGATTGTTTGCACACCTTACCAGCTAATGAAGACATAGCCGATTTACTTAATTTACTTAAAGTAACAGTAAAGAAGTCGATACTTGTTTGCTTTTGATGTTTACAAAATGATGTAGGATCGTCAGTTGTGTTCTTAAATCATTTTGCGATATGTGTTTTTATGTAATTGATGTAACTGTTTTACATTAAGTTATACATTCAAGACTGGTAAATGTCAAGTTTTTTTACTTAGAAGCTTTCCGTATAAATTGTTCACCAGATTACACCGCCATCAAATAAAGATGAGTTGTCAATGACAGCCTGTAAAAGAAGTCTCTCTCTCTCTTTCTCTCTCTCGCTCTCTTTCACGGAAAAGGTCTCACTTGTTACTGAGGGTAAAGTTGCGTTTAATGTACGTGCTATCATGTAATAAAAACACTTTATTAGAACCTTTGTTTTTAGTTTTCGTCAACATAATTGAAATAAAAAAAATAAATATCTGTTTTATTTTTTTTTAAATATTATTTTATCTGCTGCAAGATTATAACAACTTAATAAATAAATTATGCAATTTTACATTTACCAATTAATCATAACACAATGGAACAAAATCAATATAAAATAATATATTATAAGTTCATGTACAAATATATGTTCTATTCATATAGAAAACCCCCGCTAAGAGGACCACGTCGCTAAATGGGACACTTTTACGAAGAACCGCAGGTTGCCCAATTAATGTAATTATTTCAATTAGTGTGTGATACTTTACCCTTCAGTTAAACCATGCTATATATTTATACAAATATATTTGGTTCGTGATGTGATAACATTGAAAACATCTCGGATGCAAAAATATACTTCAATTTTTAACTTCAAATGATTGGCGTGGTTTGATTTTGATTCCTTTAAGTATGTCAATAAATATTACAATAGTATTTAAAGGTAGCCTTGCCTTTGACCAAGACAAAATGCAAAACTGTATTAAAACATATATCATAGATTTAAAAAGAATATGCCACGTTCTAATACCGTTACTTTTGTGTTGTTTCGTGGTCTAAAGATCGACTATAATTTATGTGACTAAAATATAAAACAAATAAAATACAAAGTATTGCAGTGAAGCGTGTAAATCTGTGCCAAGGTTCGGACAAAACAACTTGTTTTTTCGTATTTATTACTTTAATTTTACTTTCAAATAGCCAGTACACATCATTTAGCTTAATATTTTACAAATGCTGTCAGAAATGCATTGAAAGGGTTGTTTGGACGCAGTTAACGTGTGTAGCATGTACTATAAAGCAATTGGAGTCGTCAAATACCTCTTTTTTGACTGAAAAGGGACTAAACTAATATTATAAAAATACATTCTTACCTTCCTTGTTATAGGTATTTGGCATACTGTTACAGCCGAAATCTTAAGATATTTTTCAATGTTTATCGTTTAAATACTTTAGACAGAACCATCCTCGTAAAATGGCATTTTAGTGATTCGAAAAACAATTAACTTAAAGGTTTGAGCGCTTTTAAAAAATAAACAAATTTAAATTAGAATTAAAAACATAATTTGTTATATTTCTTATATAAAGTATTTGAAAATACCTACCCACATGAGAGATAACTAAACATTTCCGTCATATCGAAAATGAAGAATACTTACATTGAGCAAGAATAAAACAAGTGAACCCCTTATTATTCTTTGTAAAGGTAAAATACCACAATGCATGCTTCATTGTAGAAAGAAATATCTTTACCAACATAAAAATTATGAGCACATAAAGGTGGTAGGCATCGCATTTTCATTATCATTTTCCTTTCTAAACGTCCGGATTAGCGTGGATTAAAAAGAAATATGTGTGAGAAAAAACTTTAAAAGCTTCATATGCCTACAGTACCAGCTAAGTTTTATACAAGTGTTTTTTCATGACTAGAGTATAGCCAATGCGAACACTCACGCGCATATAACAAACCGAAATCAAAACAGTAGGAAACCAAATTCGCAAAGCCGATTTGCGCCTTAGTTACACTCCTTGTATTTGTGTTTGAGCGCTTGGAGAAATGGGCAGAAATTCCGATCTACTCCATTTAATTTTGTCGTAACAGTCGTTCAATGTAATGTTAAGTATGAACATATTTAACTTATGGATTTAATACGAGAGTGATAATTATATATAAACATACATGCCCAAAATCTAATTTTGACGTTGGTTTGAATGTTTCGCAGTAGTATACTAAATATGAAATAAGACATTATTGCCTGTAGATATCAAGTTTGTCAAAACAGCTTCAAATCACATAGTCCAAAAGCAAAAACAAACTATGAAAAATTATTAAACATATGCGTTAGAATATGAGCATAAATCTATTCGAATATAAGGTAAGACATCATTTATACCACCTACTTTCTATACATTTGACGTCACTGTGCTTGTAACCAGGTTGACAACCTTCTGCACATACTCCTGACACATGATCACAGTTGGCTCCGCCCCCTTGACAGTTTCCACATTCGACTGAACAGTTCTGATCAAACCACCCAGGACTACAAGCTGCATAAAAATATAAATTAATAAAATCGATCAAGATTTCGCGTACTCGAATATTAAATTAAAAAAGAGTAAAAGAAGCAGGCAGTAATGGTATAAGCCTATATATATTATTAAAGGTAACAGAATTGTGATTACAAGTCTGCTTCTAAAATTGAAATGGTACTAGTATTAAAATGTACACACTTATATCACCTACTTTGCATACATGTGACGTCACTGTGATTGTAACCAGGCTGACAACCTTCAGTACATACTCCTAACACGTGATCACAGTTGGTCCCGTTCCCTTGACAGTTTCCACATTCGACTGAACAGTTCTGACCAAACCAACCAGGACTACATGCTTCAAGGAATGTAAAACAAAACTCAATTTAAAAGTTCACCCATTTTAGTCATAACGCCCTATATAATGGCACGTTTCTTTGAATTATTTAAGAAATTCGCACAAACACAATAAATACAATTACTTAAAACAATGCCAAACAAAAGTAATAATTGTATACGTTAGCATATGTGGATATTTGAAATAAGCAACGATTACCAACAGTTGTTTTAATTAATCTGACGTAAAGCATCCGTCAAAGCAGTTAGACCAGGCCGATAGCCGTTTAGATCGACCAGAAGCAGTCATTCGTAAAGACTTCAACTATCTGCCAAACTAAGCTAAAATTATTATGCCCAACTAGGCTAAAAACTGTAAACCTAACTAGGCTATAACTATATCAGCAACTAATTGATCCGATAGTTTGAAACCTATGCCTACCTGGGCTTAAATAGGATTTTCAAATAAACTGAACGGAATGCCTAATTATGCTAAAACAGTATGCTCAATTTTTCTGAAACTTTAGGCTTCAATACATAAAATATATTTACTTACTAGTCTTAAATGCATACCGAATGGACCTCACACGTATAATTTACCAAGCGTCATATTTTAAAATGTTATAAAGTTATATGTTGTAAAACATAATAATACTGGTATGTCTTAGCTATTGCTAAGCTTCTCTCTGTCTCTTTTTATATGTCTCTCTCAATATATAGGAATGGCTAAAAACAACTTTTGACATATTGTTAACATTATTTCCGTTTGTATCCATGACATCTAGTAAGTGGTTATATTTTAAAAGTCGCAATCTACCATTTCTTTACAAAACAATCGCCCCCTTAACATTCTTGTCAAATGATTAAACAACGTTAATTTTCCATCGAAGAATACTTAAGTATGACTTGTTCAAGCAAAACGTATTGGATATACAATAGTTCTGCTATCAATACGAATACACACATATGACATGAAAAGTTTTATTATCCACGTAAACCAAAAGAACAAGCCACATTTCCTTCTTTTATCAATAACGTTCTGTTATTGCTATATCTTTGCAATAGTAAATTGATATCATCTATGTGTAAAAACAGTTTTAAATGAAATTGTGAACATAAAACTATCTGTATAAAACGTCTGCGATTTATGCTTTCCTGAAATGTACCTTGCATGCATTCGACATCACTGCTGTTGTAACCAGGAAGACAACCTTCAGAACACATCCCTGTCACGTGATTACAATTGACTCCACCCCCTTGGCAGTTTCCACATTTTGCAAAACAGTTCCAACCAAACCATCCTTCATTGCAAGCTGCAGAATTATAATATTAAACTGCTCTTAAAATACTAAATGAGCTTTATAAAACACGTTTTTATCACTGTGACTCTACATATGAAATTCGAACGAAAAGGGACTCCATTTCTAAAGCCTAAATTACCGCTATGTGGTCCAAACATCGGACAATCCTCCTAATCCTTTTGAAGTATTTTTACTACGCTCATTTTTCCACGAAGCATAGTTTAAAGAAATCTTTTTGGAAAATAACATATAAACTATATCTAGTATCATTTTACCAATATAAATATCCGGCACTTTATGCTTCATAAAACAAATTAAATTCAAAACCAAGACAAAATTACACGCTCCCTTAGGTTAATAATAATGTCTTTTTGGCAATATCATATACAATTACCTTAAACATAAAAAGCTATAACAATTACACACCCATCCAACACGTGACATCACTGCTGTTATAACCAGAAAGACAGCCTCTGGAACACACTCCTGTCTTGTAATGGCAATTGACTTCTCCACCTTGACAGTTTCCACATTTTGCAGAGCAGTTCTGACCAAACCATCCATCATTGCATTCTACGGAATGGACATTATGCACGAATACACATATATAGCATTAAATGGTATATTGACATCTTAGAACAAAACAAAACTCCACACTGTATCCGTGTAAAGAGGTCGTTTTGTTATTGTTATAACTTTTAAATTACATATTAATCGTTTGCATGGATAAAATAAAAGTTTCCTATTATTGACAATAATGTTATTCGAATCACGCTTATGAATTAAATTATTTTTCCAAAAGTTACCTTGCACACATTTGGTATCACTGATGTTGTAACCAGGGACGCAACCATTAGAGCACACCCCTGTCACGTGATTACAGTTGCTTCCGCCACCTTGGCAGTTTCCACATTTTGCTGAACAGTTTTGACCAAACCATCCACTTTTGCAAGCTGCAGAATTTTAATATTAATCTACTTTTAAAATACTAAATTAGATTTATACGTTTGTATCACTGTGAATGTACATATGCAATTCGCACAAAAAATCCTTTCTAAAGCCTAAATTACCGCTTTGTGGGTACCGATTACCTCAAACATCGATCAATCCTCCTGATTCGTTTGTAGTTTTTTACTATGCTCATTTTCTCCGAAGCATAGTTCATAGTGATCCTTTTGGAATATAACATAAGATATAAACTATATCTAGTATCATTTTACCAATATAAATTTCCGCCATTTAAAGCTTCTTAAAACTAATTAAATTTAAACAAAGACAAATTATGCCCTCCCTTAGGGTATGAATAATGTTTTTTTGGCTATATTATATGCTATAACATTTTAACATATATCATTTTAAAATTGCGTTTTTACAACACTGATATCTTAAACATAAAAAGCTATAACAATTACACACCCTGCATACACGTGACATCACTGTTGTTATAACCAGGGAGACAGCCTTTGGAGCACACTCCTGTCATGGGATTGCAGTTGGCTACTCCACCTTGACAGTTTCCACATTTTGCAGAGCAGTTCTGACCAAACCATCCATCTTTGCATCCTACGGAATGGAAACTATGCAGGAATACACATGTATAGGATTAAATGGTATATTGACATCTTAGGCCAAAACAAAACTCCACACTGTTTCCGTGTACTGAGGTCGTTCTGTTATTTTTATAACTTTTAATTGACATATTAACATTTTGCATGGTTAAAATAAAAGTTTTCTATTTTTAAACATCACGATATTAGAATAACGCTTATGGATTAAATTATTTTTCCAAAAGTTACCTTGCACACATTTGGTATCACTGATGTTGTAACCAGGTAGACAACCTTTAGAGCACACTCCTGTCACGTGATTACAATTGCTTCCACCACCTTGGCAGTTTCCACATTTTGCTGAACAGTTCTGACCAAACCATCCACTTTTGCAAGCTGCAGAATTTTAATATTAATCTACTCTTTAAATACTTAACTAGCTGCAAAAACACGTTTTTATCAGTGTGACTGTACATATGCAATTCGCACGAAAGAAATCCATTTCTAAAGACTAATATACCGCCGCTGTGTGGTTACCGATTTTCTCAAACATCAGACAATCCTACTTATCCGTTTGAAGTTTTTTACTAAGCCCATTTCCCCACGAAGCATAGTTCATAGTGATCCTTTGTGAAAATAACATAAGATATAAACTATAGCTAGTATCATTTTACCAATATAAATTTCCACCATTTAAGGCGTCTTAAAATTGATAAATTTAAACCAAGACAAAATTAGGCGCTCGCTTAGGATGTGAATAATGCTAGTTTTTGCTATGTCATATACAACAACATTTTAACATATACCACTTTAAAATTGTGTTTTTACAACACTGATATTTTAAACATAAAACAGCTATAAAATTACACACCCTGCACACATGTGACATCACTGCTGTTATAACCAGGGAGACAACCTTTGGAACACACTCCTGTCATGTGATGGCAATTGACTCCTCCACCATGACAGTTTCCACATTGTGCAGAGCAGTTCTGACCAAACCATCCATCATTGCATTCTACGGAATGGAAACTATGCAAGAATACACATATATAGCATAAAATGGTATATTAACATCTTAGGCCAAAACAAAACACCACACTGTTTCCGTGTACTGAGGTTGTTCTTATATTGTTATAACTTTTAAATTACATGATAACATTTTGCATGGTTAAAATAATAGTTTTCTATTTTTAAACATTACATTATTAGAATAACGCTTATGGATTTAATTATTTTTCGAAAGTTACCTTGCACACATTTGGCATCACTGTTGTTGTAACCAGGTAGACAACCTTTAGAACACACTCCTGTTACGTGATAACAATTGCTTCCTCCACCTTGGCAGTTTCCACATTTTGCTGAACAGTTCTGACCAAACCATCCACTTTTGCAAGCTGCAGAATTTTAATATTGATATATTATTAAAAACTAAATTAGCTTTATAAAATACGTTTTTATCACTGTTACTATACATATGCAATTCCAAATGAAAGAAAAAATCCTTTTCTAAAGCCTGAAACACCGCTATGTGATTACCGATTTTCTCAAATCATCCCTCTAATCCTTGTGCAGTTTTTATAACATAAGATATAAACTATATCTTATATCATTTTGACCATTATAATAATCCAACATTTAATGCTTCATAAAACCAATTCAGTTGAAACCCATGACAACATTCGGTGCCCCCTTAGGGTATGAATAATGTCTTTTTGGCTATAAGAGTACTTAAGACTCTAGTGCAACGGAGATTATGTGACATGAAATCAAGGACAGATACAGCCTTGAAAATAGGCTGCGAGTTTTATTTAGCACAATATGTGTTATTTTGTGATAAAGATTGAAATGTAGTCAAAAGAGTTTTTAACTGAATGGGGACAAAAAAGCCTAACTAAAGTCTTTTTAATGAGGTCTAAAGTCACAAGACGATATCAAACGTCAAAAGCTAAGAAAAACATGAAAGAACTAAAAAAGACCCCTTCAAGCTTAAAATGTAAGTTTTGAGAAACAAAACTTGTGGTAATGAACTTTATAGCATGCCTGAAAACTTAATTTACAGAATTGAAAACTCAACACAAACTATATAATCGCAAGGAAGTTGATCTACTCATGGATCCAACGAAGCAACAAGTGTCAAACCTCAGAATCATGCAAACATTCAGACGATAAATGTTTACAAAATAAACTTGCCATCCAGAGTGAATCTCTGATCTTCAATTGGGCATATCCGCTAGAAAACCGGCAGTCGCCAATAAACACAGGACCAATTGTAGTCAAATTCAACTGTCGCTGTTAACGACAAAACAACAGTGACTTTAAAGTATCTCTGCTAATAAATAAAAGAGGAATTCAAGTTTGATGTTCTTAGTGTCCCCTCCCAAGTCCTCAATGAATAGAAAATGCTCGCTAAAACCGAACAATCACTCCGTATAATAACCACTGAGATTAACAGCTCTGAACAAAATCGCTTATGTGCCCACATCCCGACGTTAGTATTGTTGAGAGGAGTTGATATCATCAGTTGAAATCTAAATGGATTATGAGAAAAATTTAAAAGTAATAAATACACGATATTAGAAACATAATTATTCATGTTCTATATGTTAAGAACTCATGTTGTATTGCTATAATAATAAGTTAAAGTATGTTATGAAATACAAAAGTATAGTGTGAAACGTTGTAAGGTAAACGAATATATAACAGCTGTAAGAAAAACATATACACTAATGTTGATTTAACCAGCATGTTGGTTATAGCCTTATCTCAAAAATAACCACTGATTATTTGTAATGATTTGTATAATCAATCAACTCATTTACATGTTTCCTAACTAAATATTTACTGACACTTATATATATGTATGTATGTACAACATAGTATAATGCTTGATTTTTCAAATGTTATTACATGCAAAAATGCTTTAATATTTCACCTTGTAACTATTTCATTTCCACAACTTCTTTGTTCAAAACAGACCATTACAAATGACAGTTCTATATATTAAAAAGAAAGGTGCTTTGAAACTTCTAGTCATTGATCTCAATTCTATTGTATTCTTTTCCCAATCAGAAGAAGCTTATCTCAAATATGAATTCGTGATAAAAGGTTCAAAGAAATGCTCACATAGACCAACGTTCTGACATAAATGTTTTAAGGACATATTTTGGCATTGATACGTTACCTTTAACACACGCCAGGGGCTCGAACCCGGCCTCACACCCTCCAGGACACGCCCCGTTCACTTTGTCACATGCCCTGTTGGAAATGCAATTCCCACACGTCTGATTGCAGCTCCAACCCCATTGTCCGTCATCGCATTCTACATGTATCGGAATTGAGTATATATATATATATATATATATATATATATATATATATATATATATATATATATATATATATATATAGAGAGAGAGAGAGAGAGAGAGAGAGAGAGAGAGAGAGAGTGAGAGAGTGAGAGAGAGAGAGAGAGAGAGAGAGATTATTTCGATTACAAGAGCTATACAAAATTGTTGATTGTAAATGAAATTAACCGTTTGACTGTTTGGATTTTGGTTTATTAATAAGTAATCAGTAAATGCCATATATTTATAATGATAAATTGATATCTTTGGATCGCAATTACCATTAGGTAAGAAAATGAGTGTGACAACAACCAAACAAATGTAAATTTTCTGTTTGACGGTACATATATTGTTCGATGTCCTAGATAGTGTTGAGGCATAGAAGGGACACGCATTTGAATGTAAATTTATCACTGTTTATAATGTGATATGATATCCGTAGTTTTATTTCTTAAGTTAACCGTTGTTTTATCGAAACAAGGTCTTCCTAACATGGCAAAGACATACTCTGCTCGATTAGGATTGTCATTGTCTGTTGTTGCATGACCTCAATGACCTCACTACTGTCGAGCACGTTGGTAAATTATTTTGTCCAACTGCACCTGATTCCAATAGCGGTTGGAACAGATGATAGTCCATTGGCTAGGGGGGTCCCCGTATGCAAATGATGTGCCCTAAGTTACTGTTCATAATTTTGAACTAGGTACTGGGACACATCAGAAAAGTGAGGGTAGACATCTGGGAACTCGGCAATAACTCTGTAATTGACGTCACAACCTCCATCCCGCATGAGCCAAATGGGGCCAGAAATTAGGAGTAGGGGAAACTTAAATGCTCATATCTCCTTTATTATAAGTGATACCAAAACAAATTACCAATCAAAATGTTCGTATTCATTGACTCTATCTGATGCAATAGTGTATTTTGATACAAATATGTAAATTAGGTCACCAGAGGTCAAAAGGTCACAAAATTTGACCTTTGCTCAAAATTTGACCTTTCTCGCAGAAAATTCTATTTTTAGATAGGTAGGGAAATATTTTTCAATATTGTGGGAAGTTTCCATTAGCCAAGAGACTACTGATCAAATTGATATGCACATATTGTGCTTAAATCCTTTAGGAACCTAAATAATTACAAATGACAAATAGCCTTATTTTGAAAATACTAATTTTCCAATGCTGTATATTCGGGAGGTTAAGAAAGAACATTTTATGACTTTTTGATAGGAACTCACATTCTACCTTGTAATTATTATGTTTGCTAATTACTCTATCTGATACAATCGTGTAATTTGATACAAATATATAAATTAGGTCACCAGAGGTCAAAAGGTCACTAAAATTGGCCTTCGCTTAAAATTTGAACTGTCTCACAGAAAATTCTATTTTCAGATAGGTAGGGAAATATTTTTCAATATTTTGAGAAGTTTCCATTAGCCAAGAGACTACTGATCAAATTGATTTGCACATATTGTGCTTTTATCCTTTAGGAACCTAAATAATAACAACTGACAAATAGCTTTATTTTGAAAATACTAATTTTTCAATGCTGTATATTCGGGAGGTTATGAAAGAACATTTTATGACTTTTTGATAGGAACTCACATTCTACCTTGTAAATATTATGTTTGCTAATGGCAGGAGGAACTCTTATTGTTGTAATTACCCCTTTTCCTCACATTTCTAGGATTTAACCCCTTGAGGTCAGCTTTTACAAAGGTCACATACTTGAGCAATATAGAAGTGGTGGTGCTTGTTTTCAAAAAATCGGAATTAAAGTTAGTTCACAAGTACAATATAAACTTCTTGCTGCACATTAAAAAACACAAAATAATTTCTAAATACGACTCTAAAGATCAAATTCTGACTATAACTGCCCAGCAGGATTTTTACAGCAAGTCTCCTCAATGACATGTGTAGCCTGGCATTTGCAAAACGAACAGCAAGGCAAATTGCTTTGACGACAGGGACACCCTTCTGTTGCACATTTTAGGCAATTGCATTGTATGGCCCATTCTTCTGGAATTGGTCTTACACCAGTGACTGGTACAAGAATTCCATCCTCTTCTTGAAACCAAAAGGAGACAGGATTGAGTGAGGCTTGATGGGGATTCAGGATTGTAGTCATCTCATGAGTTGCATAATATGCCCTTCTGATGTGTACCTCAATGGCATGGCTTGTTGGTGTTAACTGCTCTAGTGATACCCCTTTGCTGTGGTGATAGAGGTGGTCGCGAAGGTCATTCATGGTGGTAAGATTCGTTCCCTTCTTCAGAACTTGAACGAGGTATGCTTCTGCAAATGCCGCATCATCATCAGTTGGACCATTTCTGTTGGTGCCAAAATTCTCCAAGTTCACCGAAGGATTGGCTTTGAGTGCCGCAGGCTTCGTCCCCACCTTGCTAGTGTAGTCACAAGCAGTTAGTGTATGAACTGCGGGAAGCACCTTACAAAGATCATAGCCGATACGGGATGCAAGTGAATGAATTGGGATGTGTCGTGTTGAATCCCCAACACCAGCTTTTAACCACAATTCATCAAGGCCTTTAGCATGAAGTGTATCCCAGTAATACAAGCGTAAAACGAAGACATCTGTATCTGGGGAAAGTACCACTAGTCTTTCCATTCCATGTTCCACAGCATGCATGGCATGAGGAATGATGCGGTTATCTGCCTCTTCTATATCAATGCAGAGTTCTGGAACATCACAGGAAGAGCCATCACAACAGGAAAGACAAGGAACCAGGTCCGATTCACCAGAAAAACCACTGACAAATAACTGGAGATTTGACGGTTTCTCTTTAGCTTGTCTAATGGCTAGCTGACTGAGCAATAGTTCAAGCTTGTGCTTGTTACTGTTCGATGGCCGGAATCGCTCCATCTGGACTGGCAAAGGTGTGTCACCACTGACCACATTCATCTCAATCGGACTTATTGTTTCATGTCTCTTTCTTTCAGAATCTTTGATTGACAAATCTAGGTAGGAGTCAAACACTTAATCTAGTCTGTCACCATT
Source organism: Sinonovacula constricta (assembly GCA_007844125.1). Classification (NCBI taxonomy): domain Eukaryota; kingdom Metazoa; phylum Mollusca; class Bivalvia; order Cardiida; family Solecurtidae; genus Sinonovacula; species Sinonovacula constricta. The sequence goes on along the minus strand of CM017558.1, from coordinate 29,148,156 downwards.
CTTTTCAGATATCAGGACATACTCCAGAATGGCATTACTGAGCTCTCCAAATGTGGTACACTTTTTGGAACTGATCTTTCTTGCATTTGCCATGACATCTGCAATATAACCCATCTTTGTACACTCGCCGTACTCTGGGACCTTTGGGTCATCATCTGCCAGGTGTCTTTCCAATTCAGACATAAGTGTGCTCTTGTTGGCTTTTGTCATGAGCCCTTCCTTGTTAAACAGGACACTTGATGATGACAAATCATACTCGAGGAGTTCTTGCATTGATCTTCCACGCGCTCGGGCAACTTCTATCATTTGTTTCTGATGGTTGTCTTCCTTCTGCCTTGCTGATTTTCCTGAAACTTTGTCCCCCTTGGATTTCTCATGAATACTCATGAAGGTTTTCAGATTTGTTCTGTGGATAGTTTGAGAAAACCTAACAGATTTTTCAACGAGGCGTTCTCTCCGTTGTTTTTCATAGGATTCTCTTCCAATGATTTCCACTCTGAGTAACTGGTCACGTATCTCATCAGTCATAACTTGCTGTGTCATTATGTTGTGGAGCTTAGGTTGAGGGGCATCTTTCCTGAAAGGATTTTCCTTGTTCTGTATCACAGTGAGAATAGCTTGGATGTTTTTCTCCCCGAGTTCTGTCTCCGATTTGCTGAAGGAAGAGTTGACACTTTGCTGGTAATATCCTGATCTGACACCACTTAGCTCCCGATGAAGGTTACTTATTCCTAGCATTTCATGGTATATGATATCCCACATTGCAACGTATTGCTTCTTTCTTGTGCTTCCAATGATACCCGAGCTGCTCTTTTTAGATCGATTGATCGTTTGTTCTAATGCCATGTCGGCGCCTACGGCTTTGAAACTACCAGGTGACCGCCTTATGGCAAATTTGCCATCTTGAAATGCATGGTAAATTTCGGGAGCGCATTCTGGAAGTTTTCTCATATCTTCTAGGTACAACGAACACCATCTTAAATAGTTTATAGAATCAAAAGCGGTAAAGATTGAAAGCAAAGCCTGTACTGCTCCAACGTGCAACTCCCAGTTTCCTTCGCGATCACTTCTGATCACGTTTTCAAGATTGGAAGCCAGCTTAATAAAAGTGTCCCAGTATCTGAAGGTTTCACTTCTTTCTCCAGCTTCAGAAGTGAATGCATCAAAGCAACTCAGTAGCTCATGGGATGAAGCCTCAAATTCTTCTATGAGACGTGCACTGTCATCACGTTTCTTATCTGTGTGGCCTACAAGCCAGGTGTGTAATGCATGGGGCTACCATAACATTAGGGCAGCTGACCTACATTTTTTTACCTGTGACTTTACAGATACACATTTAGTTCCAATGGAATTCATTGCATATTATGATAAACTTACCAATATTACATATTTTGAGAAGAGATTCTTGTTTATTGCTGATGATTATTTACAGATGATTGTTGATTTCATTTCCCTTTGTAATGCAAATGTGGTGGGTGGTTTCAGTGACAGACAGGAAATGCAGTGCTGCCACCTTCAGTGTGTAATGATGATACCACCTATTATAATCTTAAGAAACTAATCCTTCAGCATCTATCCCAGGCCTAAAAAAAATCTCTCCCTGTAATGGACTTTATGTAAATATGTAACGGCTTATATCCAGGAGGGGTTCATGAAAACTAAAGGGTTAACTTGGACCAAATGTGACAGGAATGAGTGGTAATCCGTGTTTATTGTAATTAACAAATAATAAATGGGTGATAGGGTAACATAGAATGAAGATTTTACATACCTTTTTGCACCTGACATTTTCACTCCTCGTGACCTTGAAAATTAGTATTTTCAAAATAAGGCTATTTGTCAGTTGTAATTATTTAGGTTCCTAAAGGATTAAAGCACAATATGTGCATATCAATTTGATCAGTAGTCTCTTGGCTAATGGAAACTTCCCACAATATTGAAAAATATTTCCCTACCTATCTGAAAATAGAATTTTCTGCGAGAAAGGTCAAATTTTGAGCAAAGGTCAAATTTTGTTCCCTTTTGACCTCTGGTGACCTAATTTACATATTTGTATCAAAATACACTATTGTATCAGATAGAGTCAATGAATACGAACATTTTGATTGGTAATTTGTTTTGGTATCACTTATAATAAAGGAGATATGAGCATTTAAGTTTCCCCTACCCCTAATTTCTGGCCTCATTTAGCTCATGTGGGATGGAGGTTGTGACGCCAATTACGGAGTTATTGCCGGGTTCCCAGATGTCTACCCTCACTTTTCTGATGTGTCCCAGTACCTAGTTCAAAATTATGAACAGTAACTTAGGGCACATCATTTGCACACGGGGACCCCCCTAGCACATGGATTATGACAGTTATCATGTGTGTACTCTCAGTATTAGTTATGTATGGTCGTCCGTGACTACGCGATACAGTGTACAAGAGCATAGTTATTCAACACTTGTCTCGATTCTTCTAAATCGATCTTGCGTACGACGCCCAATGCTCGAAAGTACAATACGTGCTAAAGGTATGCGACTTTGTAAAATATAAAAAAAGAGTAAGTTAATAACGTAACACTTTTAATTAATGAAGTCATGCCTGGGCTTGGATGTACCATCACTTTCACAGGCCATTGATGCTTACTGGTTAATAGAATCCTTTAGCGCAAATGACATGTAAATAGCAACCCTATATTTGGTAGTGGCGTGTACATAGGGTCATCCTTTTCAGAAATTATCAAATAATTACAATTAGCAGGATAATACGATCAATTTCGTTTTTGATAGGAATTTTGCGGGAATATGTTTCTTGGTGAGGCAGAAATGTTAAAAATAAGGTTTAGGCAGCACATCTAGATATCCAGCATTTGGTTAGTATCGTACACCTGGCATTCGACGATTGAAGTGGCAACGTGATTAACAATTAGTACTTCAAAGTAGTGAAAGTTAGACTTAGTACATACTACCAATTAGAATACTACATACTTTTATTACACAGACCAGGTTTCCAGGAAGGACTGCAGCCTCGAGGACAGTTGCCGGTCGTTACGTTACATGAGTCGTTATAGGCGCAGTTACCACACATCTGACTACAGGACGAACCCCACTGAGTTGGTGAGCATTCTGTTTAGAAAGAAAGTATGTTCTTTTGGGGGGAAAAAACTTTTAATCCTTTTTAGCTCGCAACCCTTCTGTGTTTAATAAGTTGCCTAAGTTATTATATTTAACTGTAGAAAAAAGCATTTACTATGCGATTAAAACAAATACACAAGTGTATCAACCAAAAAGCTATACCTATGGCACAACTTCCATTTACTCCCATCCACCGCCCTTGACAACCGTCGGGACACACAGCTCCTAATCTCTGGGAACCAGTCGTCAGGGTGGTGCACATACATACGTCACTGCAATCCCAACCACACAAGCCGGGTAAACATTCTGGAATCAAACAACTCACGAAGTTTGCAATACTTGCTTGGAATAAATAAATACATACATAATATTTTCATTGAGAATTATGAGATAAGTACGAGGGGTGATCAATAGATTCGCGGAAAAGTGTTATCATTTAGTTATTTATGAAAGTACATTTATGAAATTTCTCCATGAACCCAATCCATATATTGTCTATTAATACGTAAAATTATAGACCAGAGACCCTATTTATGTTTGAGGAATGGATTCCTTAGTAACGCCATTGTCGTCATCTTGGCCCAAAATTCCATATTTTCCTATCAACAATGGTACGAATCACGGCGACTCATTCATCCCGTAGCTAACGCACGTCAACCAAATTATCAGTGAAGATTCCGCCAATATGAGGCATGACGTTCATGACGTCACAATTATTTATGACAGGTGTTAAAATGAGTGTCGAACAGCGATCAGCTATCAAATTTTGCGTGGAAAAACTATTGAAATGCTACAACAGGCTTATGGAGATTCATCAGTGAAAAAGACGGCGGTTTATAAATGGTATAACAGGTTCAAGGAGGGTCGACAAGGCACTGGTGATGACGAGCGCAGCGGCCGCCCAGTGACGAAGACGTCATCGTACGTCGCTGACGTTAAGGATCTGCTGGACAAAGATAGGCGCCTTACGATTCGCGAGACAACTGAAAGAGTTGACTGTAGTTACGGAACAGTGTTCAACATCATCCATGACAAACTTAACATGAGACGAGTCTGTGTACGCTGGATTCCAAAACGACTGACTGATGAGCAGAAGCGGCTAAGAACTGAGTCTTGTAAACGGATGATACAGCGGTATGAGCGCGAAGGATATGCTATCATGGAGAAGATCGTGACTGCCGACGAGACCTGGATCAGCATGTACACACCGGAAACCAAGTCCCAATCGACTATGTGGAAGACGCCGGGCTCCCCTAAAAAGTTCAAGGTGAACCAGTCAGCGAAGAAGCAGATGTTTGTGGTGTTTTTCGACGCAAGAGGTTTGATCCTATCCCACGGCGTGCCACCTGGACAAACAGTCAACGCTACCTATTATACGAAGGTGAGTGATGATAACTTTCGTAATCTTTATAAAAATAATATTGTTATTTCTTTAACAGGCAGGTAAATATACTTATTTTAATTTTTCAGATAGACCGGAGTTCTTTCAATTTTTTATTGTTTTCATGTTTTGAAGCGCGATTTCCTGCGGGCCATGCGGATGAAAAGGGCCGAGCACCTGCCATCCATTATCCTCCATCATGACAACGCCCGTGTCATCGTGCAGCAATTACACAGTTAGCTATACAGGAGCTTGGATTCGAACTTCTAGACCACCCGCCGTACAGCCCCGACCTGTCACCTTGTGACTTTTTCCTTTTTCCTGTGGTCAAGAACTACCTCCGGGGAATCCACTTCGACAGCATTGACGAACTTTCCTCTGCAGTGAAGGTCGCAATCTCGAATATTCAGACATTTAAGAGAAGTTTTGTAGATGCCTGGATAGCCAGGTGTAGGAAGTGCGTATCGTTTAGGGGTGAATATTTTGAAAAGGACTAGACATACTGGACAATACAATAAGTTGTTATGGGCAGTTTCGACGTCGTTGACGTCAATATGACGGTGGGCCGGGATTCGCTAGGTGATGTTGCTATAGTAACAATAATTCAATAAGTGTATAAGCAATCGCCGTGAAATTTTCGGATCTAAGCTGAATTAAATGATGTTGAAAAGTGTATACAAAATTACTGAAAACGCACGCATGCTAAATAAACGAGAACACTTTTCCGCGAATTTATTGACCACCCCTCGTATATATTTTAGTAAGTAAAGAGAACCGATGGGACAAGCGATAGTCATCAACAGACAGTGTAAAACATATAAACAAAAATAAGAAATAAAATGCGTGAATACATTATATTTATCAATGCCAATTATGGTAAAATATGAGCAGGACAATGTACTTGTACTTGCTGGACATATTCTCCTATTGAGATTATGTGCACATGTATATACGTTTACTATATTATCCGAGAGTTAAAATGCCAGTATTACATGGAAAATATTAATTTATATATGACATGTTTACTTTTGAAACGTTGTCAAACGAGAGTTCGGTAGAATATATAAAAACAATTGTTAAATGTTGACTAACCTGCATAAACGATAACTTCACAAAGCACCATAATCTTGGATCTGTTTATCCGGACGGTGTCTCCATCTACCGGCTGCTCCAAATCCAGGGTCCAGGGTACATAGTGGGATTGTTGGTTGTTGTCCTGGTACGTGTTGTTCCCGCCAATTCTCAATTTGAAGTTTTTGGTCTGGCCTTTCAACATATATGTATATTGCGCTTTATTGTGATCTATAATATTTGCATTTAGTTGTTGTTAGTGAAATTCAAATGTCAAATCATAATTGCATTACCCGCAACAAAGTGTACTTTTAATTTGCTTTTCTATGAAATGAGTATTGGGATTTGCCAATAAAATCGTTTATTCACCTTTATCACATTTTTGTTGTATCTACCAAACTAACCTGGGTAGCCCGGTCGACTGAAGACATACACATCTTCTATTCTGTATGAAGTCCTGAGGTTCAACTGCCACCAACGGTTTACTCCACTCTTGTCGTTGGTGGCAGAGCAAGTGAGACCGTAGGTGGCATTCCATGTTCCAGTCCCGTCAACGGCCAACCGGGAATGCCAGGTTAGGCCACCCCACTGAAGTGTGGACTCCTGAGTTGTGTTTTTGTTGAACGACACATGTCGACCTTTTTATGCAAATGCCATGGAAATTTTTCAGAACAATTATTTAAATTATTTCTTTCCAAAAGGGTGCATCAACTGTGTAGTTATTGATAAGCTGCATACATATATATGTTAAGTTAAAATCTTAAGCGCGTAGTCCCTACATTTTTCATAAATATTTTAATCTAAATACACTAAATGTGAAGTCCCTACATCGTATGACCTATCAAGTGTCGGTTTGCCGTAAAACCCAAAATACAAAATACTTTTCTTCAAATGAAACCTTTAAATGGCATAGATGTGTTAGGTACACACAAAATTAATTGTGAAATGTCAAATTATGATTTTCCTACATTTTACGTAACAATGAGTTGCATAATTTCAGAACAATAAACGTTACATTTTATTTTACTTTTATGTTGCTGTCTTGAGTCAACGCATAGACAAAACAAATTCCACCGTTACGACCTCTGAAAATTATAGGCATATGCATTACATTGTAAAGTAGAGTCCACAGCCTCCAGAATGTCTGGTAAAGATTAGCATTTTCTGTCTACTGGATATATATCTGTATAGTTGTAGAATCTGTCTACACGACATCAACACAATTCTTTATTTATATACGCTATATAATTATAGAAATGTATAAATCTGTATTGTTTTAGAAGTAACACGCCAGATCACACGCTATCGAATAAAACTACTTGCCTACCTCCATAAATTTCAAGCTCACATAACTGGAGTTTTTGATTGTTTCCCTGGTTTACGATCTGCATAACCCGGGCCACGACTGGATGTTGGCACATCACCTCCGTCTTGCCCCCGCCTGCAACCGTTGACGACTGGGCACACGACTGTTTCCCAATTGTAAAGTTTATCGCATTGGCTGTTTCTATCCGAACATAAGCTGATGGCGCTTTTTGAAATGGAATGCATGTCAGGTATAGTGGTTAACTTGAAGAGAAAGAAATATCATATATGTTCAAATGTCGGTCAAGAAACGAATGTTATCTTACTATCGGAATACTTTGAAGACATTGGACATTGAAATGTGACATGGTTCTGGCTCCGCAGTGGGAGGATAATGGGTTGGAGTGAGTACTGGAGGAGGAGTGGCTGGATTCAGCCGCAAGCTGCAATGGCATCAAGAAATGGTTGTGTTTGAGAGTTTTCCTTGCCATTGGCAGTGCAGGTAGTCTATATGCATATAGTGTGATAATTGTTTATGACCTATCCGCCGACACCATTGTGTAAAATAAAGAAATAAACAAGGATTTAACGACCCGCCATGCTTCGATCTCACAGTATGGAGTTATATTGCTAGAAACTAAAGAAGGCAATTTCACAGTGGCTTTTGTGTACAATAAACCATCAAGACACTGTTTGATATTCGTGAGAATTTTTTTTTATATTATATTTGATTACTATCCGCGACAAGCTTATGCCATCTTAAATGCTTATATTGGTCTTAAGCTTCATGAAGAGGATTATAATTATATAGTATGCAAAATACAGTCGTGATTTACAGCAAGAAGATAGCGTTTCAAATAACAATAAAATACAAAACCTATATCCACGCCTGTTAAAGAATGTAGGCACACGCATACATTTATATAATATCCTATTTAACAGTTTCTGTCATTGAAATTGCAATTACTTGGTTAAATACTACGAACTATTTTCTCGTGACAATGCAAACATTCACCTTTCACTCGTTGTTTTCATTATTTACCTTTAGCAAAACGTCAATGCTCATTTGTATTATAATTGTAACACTTTGATAAAGTACAATGTGATGCTTATAAATTCACGGTAGCTAAAGTAAGTAATACCTCGGATCACTAAATCATTTGAGAACATACCTTCTTTTAAATTATTTAACTGTTTCATTGTCTTGAGAATCAACAGCATCGCGACGTTTTCCAACACTTTTAAATACTGTTATTTCTACAAATCTGTATGCCCCCAGAACTGGGCATATAGTAAAACTTGTGTTAGCGTTCACGTGTTAAGGGTGTTCCCCATGCTGTAAGCGGTCAGTTTAGGTCCTCCCAAGCAATTTGTTCTTTAATTGTCGTCTAATCAACGGTTACGTGCCTTCTGCGGCCAACGGTCAGCTTGATTGTGCAAATCTTTCTTTAACTGACTCCTAATTAACGGTCAGTCATCATGTGTCAATCGTCAGTTGTGATCACAAAATGAATGTGTGACCGTTAATCTCCTTGCTCCCTACCCACTTGTCAATATTTTCACACTAAATATGCCGATCTCCTAAGCAAGATAGATTCCTAGAAATCATCCATCTGGTAGTCGGAGCAAAATAAGTGTCTTACCCAATATCTATTCATCATATATCGTAGTGAAACGGGTAGCAGAAGCGTTAATTTATGAGCGAGTTAATTTATGCATAGATAAACACCACTTGCCGAATTTACTTGACTATATGTTTACAACTTTTTTGCAGGTTTGGTTATCGTTTATACAAACCTTGTTTAAACAATATTTAACATAATTTAATTTGTCTAATAGCACACTACTTGCTGTTTTAGTTAAATACAGTTACAAACTTGCACTATCCGGAATTTGAATTGTCCGAACATATGTACACTTTTCGGAGAATTGTGACGATGCAATTTGACGAAGATTGTCGTATCTTCATTATACATTTCATGTAAAACAATTAAAATGGCATGTTTGGTACTGCAAGTGACCAAACTACTAATAATGGAGCAATATTTTCTTTGATTTAATGAGGCACTTCTGATATTCCGAGTCATTAGTTGACATTCCAAAAGCAGTTACGTTGTTGTATTAATATCTATTCGAACCTTGTAGTAAATCAACTATATAGGTATTATTGTTTTATAATGATACATGCTCATATTAATAGGTAAACAATCAATAATATCACATTTTGTGTGAAGCAGACAACTTGTCTTAAATGGCCAATTTTAGACAATCCCTTTGGTGACTGCTTAATACAAGTTCGACTGTATGTGGTTTGTGATTCCAAATAATCTGCTTGGTTCAATATTGTTAATTCATTAAAAAATAAGTACGTATCTCGATGTTCTTTCCTTCATGTACATACCATACATTGTGGGGCCAAATGCAAAAAAAAGACACTGTTAGTAAGACTGATAAATTATATAATTCTTAGGGCAATAGTTATGACCGTGTAACAAAGATGTTATACATTCATAATGATAATTGATCTTTACGGATAGATAAGTATATACCAAATATTCAATTATAACACTTGAAAATTGATATATATTTAAACTGTTTATCAATGAAGTGCAAATTTCACTTCAATGTAACAGGAGGGTATTGCTATATGACAATACAACCTAACTGAGACTAAATAAAGCAAGGAAAATGGGACCAGGATAATACTATGAAACAGTGTCATGTAAAATGTGTCAACATGCGAACATTATCTTTTATAAAATATACAGTTATTACCTCCAGTCGGTGTGTGAATGATAAGCCCAACAATGTAGAAAGGTCTGAAGAGCTCTAACCGCCAAAAATATTCATTCCCACCACCAGATGGTATCAGGTCACTGCACGTCGTCAGATCTCCGTCGTTCACAAATGTTGCGTTGGCATTTTCTCCATTCTGTCGAACGTCAGTAGAATTTAGGGCCACATTTCCTTTTGTTTAAATAATCCTTTTGTTATCCATTCTTAATTAGTTCAACACATATTAAAAACAATTTACCACCAATTCTAATGATTGAGGTATATATGATCGGATGATGAGTGGTTGTATATATAACTTATCATTTTTCACTCATTATTATTATACAAACAACAATAATCAAATACGTAAACAGAACAATCATTAAAAGAATGCTACCGATATATTCATCATCATCATTATCACCATCATCACTGTCAATATAATCATCATCATCAACAACAACATCAGCATCAATACCATTATTGTCAACATCAACATTATCATTAGAAAAAAATCATCCTTATCATCGTAATGATAAGAAATAGGTTGATAGGAAAAGAAAAAAAACACAGAAAAAAAAAACCCACACGTAACATGCCTTTCTGACGTTTATTCGAAAGAGCATTATATAAAAGTGGACAGCATTCAGAATTCCAAATTGTAATAAAACCTGAAAGGTACACAATATGACATTATACAAATTAGTAGTAAATGCGTTCTTCAAATATCCGCAGCTATTTTTCAAGTTATTATACAATACAACCCGGACTATTTACAGCCTTGAACAAACCCGGACAAAAAGACGGATTACTGATACGCGTATTGCAGCTTTGATGCGCGCTCTAATTTAAGGGTGATGACAAAACAATTCCTAGAAACACTTTTCTTCTTAGACTTGTTTATAGACATACTTACATTTCATGCACAAGAAAAACCTAGCATTGCAATATTTTTTGAGCAGCAAAATTTCCATTCTTGCTTGTTCGTTTTTGTTCAGCAGATAAATAAAACCGGAAGGTCAATGTATACCCAACCGACACAAGGAAACACATTTTAATACAATGTCCAATGACACGCAGTTTTTTGCTTGCATTACGATGCAACATTTACATCCTTACAACATCCTAACTAGGTTTTCATAAATTCTAGTGTGAATGATGCTATAGTAAGGTCTGAGTTCTGTTAGCAATAATCGTTTTATTCAAAAACAACAACTTAAATAAAAACTTTACTGACATGATACTTTGGAAAGATTATGGCCTTCAAGTTGAGAGCTTTAATAAGTGCTTTAAAACTATGACACATTCGGTGCAACACTGCTTCAAGGTATGGATCCATACACTTTATTTCATTACATACGTTATTCGTAGCCTCGTTTTCGGTATACAGTTATGGAGGGTTTAAAATCATACAAAAACCTGTAAACGGTAATACTTTCGATGCATCTTAAGTTGTATTAACATAGGGTCACACTGGTGTACATTTACACATTATTTCGCACGATAAAGTTTACTGCATGAACACGGAAGAATTCTGTCCAATGGTGTTCCATTAAGTAAACATGAAATAAAAAAAATATTGCCCGGCTTCCTTATCGGTGACTATTTACTCCACACTTGTTTATATAGAAATATAGATTTCTATAGAGATATTGTTTCAAGATAGACAACGTACCGTTGGTGGGACGATACGCCTAACAAGCAAAATATGTATACTATATTCGTTTTCACGCGCTACGTAGACAAAAACATAGTGTGTTACAACCACTCCAAGTTATTATTTTCAAGGACATAACCTCAACTAGGAGAAAGGTAATTACAGTGAGGAAACAGTCGCCTATAAATGGCTGATAAACAAGTTAATTGCTGTGCAATCTAGTAATACTAGTAATATTCAAGGTTTATGACCTTGCCCGTTCAGCATTTAGAGGTTTGCACCCTAATGTGTGTTTCTCGCCGATTTCTGTATATGCAGATTGTATGAATGGAACATTTTGATGTTAATATCTGGCTCAAAGAAATCAATGTCGAAGTGACCTTGGTTCGAACTGCGGACATCATATTTTTGTGTTGGGCGCTATACCCCTGGATTCTACCTTTCTTACAAATATTAAAAATATTGTGTTCTGCCCTATACAGAATCGGTATTATTCATATCTATCGTTCCCCCTTTTAAAAGTGTAGGTTTAGTTGCATAAATCTTAATAATATATATGCAAGTTTTACACGTTGCAAGTTTGTGTATACGTTTAGGTTTTTACATACAATAGGAATTAATATGCCACAACAATTCAAGCTTTACCTGTGTTTCTTATCTAATAAATAATAAATAATTATGATCTCAGTCTAGGGTCGTTATATTTTTGGGAAGCCAATGTCTTGAATCAGTTTATCTTGAGCAACGAACTTTATGGGTGTTTGGTTCTATAAGTTACAACCGCAAGGTGGTTATGGACCAACCACCGTTACAGAATGAGAAATATTTCGAAATAATCTAGATGTACATACTGTACTGGCATGCTGGTCCCATCCACCCGGGGGCACATGGCCCCGGACACTCTCCTCTTTCTTTGTCACACTGGACATCAGAAGCACAATGGCACCGATATCTGCAGTTCTCACCGAATGATGGGATGGGATAATAGTCGCTTGGTGGACACCCTATTCATACATTATTTTCATCATCATCATCATCATCATCACCATCATCATCATCATCATCATCATCATCGTCGTCGTCGTCGTCGTCGTTGTCGGCATCTTCACCATCACCATCATCATCCATCACCCATCATCCATCATCCATCATCATCATCATCATGATCATCATCATAAGAATAATCATCGTCATCACCACCACCAGCACCTTCATCATCATCACCATCATTATCATCATCATCATCATCATCATCATCATCATCATCATCATTTTCAAGAAAGATTATCTTCGTTTCAAAATTCGCCCTCATCAAGAACAACAATAATCATATGCCGAAACATTTAATTAAGTAGCTATAGAAATGGTAGTTTTAATCCATAAATAAATGTACTTACGTGAAAGAACAAATTCCACCAGCATCACAAAACTTAAACACAGTACTCGTTTCATCCTGGTGCATTTAATTCCGCAATGATCCTGACAGTATAATAGAGTAACTAAATGCCCAAGCTTTCATGCGCTGTATGTATAGTCCAAAGATTAACGAGTGACAGTACATGCATATTTGAATTAACTTCCTCTTCAGTTTAAATATTAAGTATGGAAAATGCCACATAATTAAAGCAATACACAGGTAGTGAGGTGAGATAGTGCATAGTTAGAAATGAATTTTATGCAGAAATATACAGTGATCGTGTGCAAAACTATTACTACCAATTGAAGAAATACGTATAAATGCTATAACTCTCTAAACAAATTATCATATAATGATTGTTTTATGTCGGGGGAAAATCGTTTCAATTAATCGGAGACGTGAGACGACAAGTTCAAATGGAAAACTAATGTCATTTTGCAGAGAAACATTGTAATTAATCTATAATGCACGTATCTGATTGATGCACATAATTAATACCCCAATAATGTGCAAGTGGACAAAGTTTCAACATGAAAACTTAATTAATAAAAAATGTTATGTTTGTGGTCCTGGCTTTATTCTTGGTGTAAAAAAAGATTTCCTCGAGAAAAGATCATCGTGATTAAAAATTCAAATGCAAATATGGTAATAAGAAAACTTTAAAGAGAGTCGTAGTTTATTAATGAACCATCCATGCAATACAATTCTAAATTTGTACACATGTTACATGATTCTTAAAAAAGAAAACACCATATTTTTTAAGAAGAACACGTCCTTACTCATCAATACAAGAGTTGAATTATGGCACGGAAATACGTTTTTTTTAACAATCTTCCTTTAATTTGAACGTAGGTTTGATAGAATTCTCTGCAATGCTTGCAGTAAGTTGTTCCAAGTTTATGTTGTTAACGTTTGGAGGGTCCTATCATCTAATAAATTGAAGCTTCAATGTCCCAGACCGGAGATACTTTTTTAACAGTTTATGATACAAGTCGCCCTCAATTGTGTTTTAAGACCTTAAAAGTTTGATTGTGAGATAAATTGATTGGATAAATTTCATCTAATTATCCATCCAGAATATTTTTTTTTTGTTGCAATTTTGTCTTCGTCGTCAAGTCAGTTAAACATCATCGCAGATTTCTTGACTTTATAATTAATCGCCACATTATTCGCACACGAATACATACAAATTATGTCTAAATAATAGAAATTATTAAAGTGCCAATGTAAAGCGTTGACTTGTCTGCAAAAGGCCCATGCACTGAGCTTTTTCAGGAAAACAAGGCCAGATATAAGTAGAACGGGTGGACACATTCAAGTTCAAGTTTATCGTTCCGTGTGAGTGAAAATCGTGCATTCTCTTGCACGTTTTGCTTTCATTCACGCTTGACAATATCCGCACATCTTGGACATTTTAATCCTAAGCTCTTTATATTCAAATGGTAAATAAAAGTCGTGTTAAATATTTTACAAAAATATTATGTTTGAAGTTTTGTAAAAGGAAATATGACAAAGTCCTATGTGCATTGCAATTGAAAAGGTAAATGAAAAATGGTATTCGCATGCAATCCGAATGATGTAAAAATAAGAATTAATATGTGATGAGTCATAAAACAAAAAGAGCAAACCTAACAGTTACCGTATTGGAACTAGCAGTCGGCAAACAGGAAAAAGATTTAATCTCGCACTCCCTGAGCCAAATACAAGCAATGAGCAGATTGTGTACGACCGTCACACTGCACAGATATTATTAAATATATACCGTAAATATTCGGGAGTTATGCGTCGTAAATATTCGAGGGTTATGTGTCACGACAAAAACATTAACGGTCTATTTACGATATATATATAATTGCAAACATTTATGAAGTACATTAACAGAATTTGTCAGCCTGTATAATATTTCGTTTTCACTTGATGGATTTAATTTTAATCATCTAAGTGTCAAACATATGTAAACAGATGAATGATTTACATAAATATAGAAAAGCTTCACTTCTTAACCAGCATATATTCTTCAAGGAAATGTGAATTATTAAATTAAGAAAGGAATATTCATTACGACGTGATAAAGAAATCAATAAAATGAAAACAACAAGAACAACAACAGCTTAGTTTTGCCAATAAAAATGTGTAATCCCAAATGCATAAAAATCGAGACTTGCCTATA